>CM055125.1:351363985-351386485 GCA_029206835.1 Rana muscosa | reverse complement strand
TCGGGGGTCCATTTAATCATGACCGACCCTTTCCCCTTCGTCAGGTTGGTTAGGGGCACAGCCTTAGAAGCAAAGTGGGGAATGAATCGCCGATAATACCCAGCGATTCCCAGAAAGGCTCGTACCTGCTTCTTGCTGTTGGGACGTGGCCAACTCTGGATGGCCTCGACTTTGTTGAGTTGGGGTTTTATTACTCCCCTCCCAATGGTGTACCCAAGATATTTGGCCTCCTCCTGCCCAATGGTACACTTCTTGGGGTTAGCCGTAAACCCCGCTTCCCGAACAGAGTCCAGGACTGCTTGCACTTTTGGCAGATGTGAGGCCCAATCTGTGCTATGGACAATTATGTCATCCAGGTAAGCCGCAGCATACTTCCGATGGGGCCTCAGCATCTGGTCCATTTTCCGCTGGAATGTGGCCGGCGCATTCTGTAACCCGAACGGCATTCTTTTATATTGGAACGCCCCGTCTGGGGTTACAAATGCGGTTTTCTCTTTGGCCGACTTGGCCAGGGGGATTTGCCAATACCCTTTTGTGAGGTCAAGAGTCGTCATGTATCGGGCTGTTCCCAGCCGGTCGATCAACTCATCTATACGTGGCATGGGGTAGGTGTCAAATTTTGTAACTTTGTTCAACTGACGAAAATCGTTACAAAATCGCCAGCTCCCATCCGGTTTAGGCACCAACACGATGGGACTAGACCAATCACTTTGGGACTCCTCTATCACCCCTAAGTTCAGCATTTTCTGTACTTCCTCCCGTATTGCCTCCCGTCGGGCCTCTGGGATCCGATAGGGTTTTAACTTCACCCTTTCACCGGGCGGGGTAATGATGTCATGCTCTACCCCAGATGTTTGTCCCGGCAGCTCAGAGAATACCTCCTTGTTGCGAAGCACAAACTCCTTAACCTCCTGTTGTTGGGGTTGTGACAAGGTGGCTGCTATTCCAACCTCAGGAATCACGCAACCAGTTTGAGCTGGTGACCAAGTGTCTGCGACTAGGGACTCTCTATCCCTCCAGGCTTTCAACAGATTAACGTGATAGATCTGTTCGGGCTTTCGCCTTCCTGGTTGTCTGACCTTGTAATTCACTTCGCTCACTTTTTCCATTATCTCGTAGGGGCCTTGCCATTTGGCAAGGAATTTACTTTCAACCGTAGGGACAAGTACCAGTATCCTATCCCCCGGGGAAAAGGTACGGGTCTTGGCTCCACGGTTGTACACTCTCTGCTGTGCTAACTGCGCTTGGGCCAAATGTTCCTTCACGATGGGCATTACCTGTGCAATTCGGTCTTGCATCAGGGCGACATGCTCAATCACACTCCTGTGGGGAGAACTCTCACTTTCCCAAGTTTCCTTGGCAATATCCAACAGCCCTCTTGGGTGTCTCCCATACAGTAACTCAAAGGGGGAGAATCCCGTAGAGGATTGGGGCACCTCCCTAATAGCAAACATCAGATAAGGAAGTAGACAGTCCCAATCCTTTCCATCTCTATCCACCACTTTCTTCAACATTTGTTTTAGGGTTTTGTTGAATCTTTCAACCAGCCCATCGGTTTGGGGGTGATACACAGATGTACGTAATTGCGTCACTTTGAACAATTTACACAGCTCCTTCATAACCCGGGACATAAAGGGTGTACCTTGGTCCGTAAGCAGTTCTTTACAAATACCCACCCGGCTAAACACAAGAGATAGCTCTTTGGCTATGGTTTTGGCCGAGGTATTTCGGAGAGGGATCGCTTCTGGATAACGGGTGGCATAGTCCATTATAACTAATATGTACTGGTGCCCCCTAGCGGACTTGATTATAGGACCTACCAAATCCATGGCGATCCTCTCAAACGGGACCTCAATGATGGGTAGAGGGACCAGCGGGCTACGGAAATGTGGCATCGGGGCCGACCTCTGACACACAGGGCAGGAGGAACAATAATTTTCTATGTCCTTCATCACCCCCGGCCAATAGAATCTCTGTAATACCCTCTCTCGGGTTTTCTCTGTCCCCAGATGACCTCCAAGAATGTGCCCATGGGCCAACTTCAACACCAACTTCCTGTAAGGTTTGGGCACCACAAGCTGCTCAACGGTTTCTTCTGCCCTTTTTGCCACCCGATACAGTAGGTCCTTCTCTACGCTGAAGTATGGGTAAGTGCAGGTATTATCTGGGTTCACTAACTCGCCATCTATTTTCACTACGTTTTCCCGTGCCTTTTTTAGGGCGGGGTCTTTCAACTGTTCTGTGGCAAAGTTTTCCCTGTGAACCTCAAGATCAGAAAACTCCACAGACGGTAGGTTTTCGTCTGAGGAGGTGGGCTCCTCTCCAGTTTCTTGAGTCTCCCCTGCCAATACTGATAAGGGAAATTCCGGAGAGTCCTCACCACTCTCAGGGGAGTTCTGGCTATCACATTCCTGGTACATAGGGGCACCAGTGGGGGGCTCAGGATCATCCCACAGTTCCCAGAACTTCGGAAAATCCCTTCCCACAATGGCGTCATGCGGTAACTGAGATACTAAGCCCACTGGATGAGAGAGGGTACCTTTGGGGGTCTCGAAACACACTGTAGTTACTGGATACTCTCGGGTGTCCCCATGCACACAAATAACAGCTACCTTGCTATTCCCAAAGACCTCTGTTTTAACTAACTCAGCCTTTATCAGGGTCACAAGGCTACCTGAATCCAGCAATACCACAACATTTCTACCATTAACACACATTTTGCATAAATGTTTCTCAGTTCCTCGAATGGCAGTGCATGCGACTGTCGCACACAGCGACTGACGTCTGCCCGTCAGAAAGTCACACTGCATGGGTTCCTCCACAACCGGGCAATTGGCTGCAATATGTCCCGCTTGCCGGCAGCGGTAGCAAACGATCCTTCTTGCGGCCTCTTGAGCCGCTGATTTCCCAGGCTGTTCTCGCCAAACTTGGGGTAGAGCTCCCACCCTCTCACACTCTCCACCCTCACCCCTTGGAATCCTCTTATCCGCCCCTGGGGATGGTCTGGTCTTAGGGTGGAAAGTCCGAGTGTCTCTGGAAGAGGCCGTCAGGTTCTCTGTAGCCAAGTATTTCTCCACACGATCCACAAGACCATCGGCCGTCTCTGGGT
Source organism: Rana muscosa (assembly GCA_029206835.1). Lineage (NCBI taxonomy): Eukaryota > Metazoa > Chordata > Amphibia > Anura > Ranidae > Rana > Rana muscosa. Next base: position 351,383,376 of record CM055125.1, on the reverse strand, counting down.
CTCCATGGCTTACCCACTTTTGGATGGCAGTAGGAAGAGCTCTCAAAAACCGATCCATTACAACACGTTCCACAATCTTTGGTGCGGACAAAGTCTCTGGCTGTAGCCACTTTCTGCTCAGGTGAATGAGATCATACATTTGAGACCTGGGGGGTTTTCCAAGCTGGAAAGTCCAGTTATGCACACGCTGAGCCCGGACAGCCTGGGTGACACCCAGCCTTGCCAATATTTCACCTTTAGCATCACATAGTCTTTTGCTTGGTTAGGCTCTAGGTCATAGTAAGCTTTCTGCGATTCACCAGTTAACAGAGGAGCCACCAGTCCAGCCCACTGCTCCTCAGGCCACTTTTCTCTTTCAGCGGTCCTTTCAAATGTGGTCAAAAATACCTCTGGATCATCCTCTCCAGTCATTTTTGTCAATAAACGACTCACCCCAAAGGACGCGGTATTAGTGGGACGGCTTTCCTCACTGGTCTGCGGACGTTGCTGCATTACTGCTTCCATCTGTTGTTGTAGTCTCTGCTCTTGCTTCTGCAACAGGTCTATGAAGCGGGCCTCAGATTGCTGCTGGGCTTGTTGCTGAGCCTCCAGACTCTGTTGCAAAGTTGCGTTTGTCTGCTGCTGGGCTGCAAGGCTCTGTTGATGAGCTTGCTGCTGGGCTGCGAAGTTCTTTTGCAAACCTGCATTTGTCTGCTGTTGATTGGCATTTGCTAGAGCCAGCTGCTTCAGTATCTCCTCCATGCTGGCTTAAAAAAAAACTGCCACTGGTTCTCCACCAACTGTGAGGGGGTTAGCTCGGCAGCGGGTGTGTGTGACCCCCGAGATGGGCTCCCCACACAAAAACAGGCCCAGCAAACGGAGGTTGTGGTTTTCAAAATCAAAAAGGTGCGGTTTATTTTCTATTTACAGTGACAAAACACAGCAAAGAAAAAAGAAACATAAACAAAATAAATCCTGGTCAACTTGACCTCTGACTAAACATACAGGTTTCCTAACTAACAACTGGGATCAGCCTAGTGCTGTCCTAGTCCCTAAGTCCCTGGTTTTAAATGTCCAAGCAAATAGCCACACAGGCTTTGTCTCACCGCACAGGGGTTCACTCTCCCTAGACAGTCCACACAGGTCTGGGTCCAGGCATGAGCTAACATCTAATGAAGCTGGGAGTTCTTATAGAGGCCTAAATGAGTTGACAAGCTTCAGCTGGTCTCATCAACTCCCTGTCTGCACGACGCCCCACACTCTCCCTAGAGGTATGAGTCATCCATGAGCCCACTAGCCTTATACAACTCTCCACTTAGTTGTATAAGTCGGCGTAAAGCCTGAATCTGGGCGAAATATATCTACCCCCCTGGATGCAACCAGGTGACTTTACCTTCCTGCTGTCACAATATATATATATATATAATGTGTGTGTGTGTGTATATATGTGTATATATATATATATATATATATATGTGTGTGTGTGTGTGTGTGTATATATAAAATCACACACATACATATATATATATATATATATATATATATGTGTGTGTGTGTGTGTGTGATTTTATATATATATACACACACACAGATATACTATATATATATATACATACACATACACACACACACACATATATATATATACACATACATATGTAGTGGGGTGTTCCCCTTTAATGCAGAGAGACTACATTACCCAGAACCCCATTCGGCAATGTTTCCACCCCAGAGACTCATGGGAGGGGTTATATAAGGAGGAGGCGCGGCTGCGCTCGGCCTCTTTGGGACACGAGACTTCAGGGACTGATCCTCCTGTGCGGATGTGTCGGAGTGCAAGGCCTGAAGCCTGAGACCTTGCGCAGCACCAAAGAGCCTTCCACCCCACTGCGAGCCTGGGTGGCATCTGACTTCGCTTGTCTACAGCCTTGACCGGATCGGGGACCCGATCGCTGGAGACACTGTGTGTGTGTGTGTGTGTGTGACACAGTCGGTGGAAGTTCCCCGGACTGGGACCGCGTCCAGATGGGTGAGAGGGCGTATGCCCAGACCATATACTGTTGTTGCTAATGGGCCTATAGACTGCCGTGGCCTACAAGTTATTTCTGATACTCTCATTAGAGAACCTTATCAGAGCTGAACTCGGAGTTTACATAGCAAAGTGTTTATTTCATCTTTACCTCCTCATTGGATTACAAATGGTATTCTATTAATGTGCACCACCTTTAAAGACCTGCCGGTGAAGAAAACCATCATCCCCTATAGACTGAGTTGTAGATATCTGAGCCATGCCTGGTCAGCTAGTTAGTTCATTTGGTTACTGCGTCACAGGACGCCTAGTTAACGGTCGCCCACGCGGCGCACCTTTACTGTTCATTCTAATACATAGTGTGTTATTGCTGCAGGGCTCTGCAATTTATTATCTGTGAACTGTTACCACTGTTAACCTTTCTTATCAAAAGCTTAAGTAAATCTTATACCTTTTACTATTATTGTCTTGGTGTCTGGGTTTACTCATACAGTATAAGAATAGATATATTGCTGCCAATACTAACTGTGCCAGTAGGGGGTCGAGTACATTTCCGGGGGTTGGCGGAGCTGTTTTCAGGGTCCAAACTAAATTTGCGGCCTTCTTAAGTGGAGGTATCGGTACACGTGGGGGTTCTCATCCGGGATCCTGATACAGCAGGTGAACGCCAGAAGTGCCGGCATGGACCCTATGGATCCACATGCAATAGAAGAGTGGTGCAAAGCCGTTAGGGCAGAGCCAAACAACTCAATAGTCATCAGCCTCCCAGGGGAGGAATGGAAGACTGAGACGGTAGAGGAGTTGATGAAGTCAGTGTCCCCAGATCACACACCGTGGGTGATGGATATAAAGGCAGACCCGGACACTTCATATCAGTATGCACTGGTAGAATTTGGAGACGGGATACCAGAGGCTTGCAAGCGCAAGTGTGTAAAGACACCAGACAATAGAACCTATAGGTTGGCGCCTGCTTTAACTATAAAGAAGGAACCATCACCGATGGGATCACCGCAGGCTGCGGCCTGTACCTCACCAGTAAAAGGAGACGGGGTGACGCCCCCAGTGACACCCGCACCTGCCACTGCTATATCACCAGAATTGATAAAGGCGATAGGGGATCTGCTAATCAAATGTCAGAAGACAAGTACGGTGCATGTAGATACAAGCTACCGGAGACTAAAGACATTATCAGGGAAGCTCCCTGTCCCTGCAGAGGAAGAAGATATTGATACCTGGGTGGAGCAGGCATTGCAGGCAGTAGAGGCATGGGAGGTACCTGAAGTGCAGAAGAGGCAACGAGTGATAGAAAGCCTAAAAGGCGCAGCAGCAGTGAAAAGTTTTCGGTTTGGGAATGCAGATTGCACGGCTCAAGACTGTCTAGCCATGTTACAGGAAGAGTTTGGTCAATTGGATAAGGTGACAGAGATGGTATACCAATTTGAACATACTTTCCAACAACCAAGGGAGAAACTGTCAGAATATGTTAGGAGACTAAACAGATTGCTGTGCAAAATTGTGTTGAAGAAGGGAATGAAGCCCCAAGATACAGATGCGGCAAGAATGAAGCAAGTCTTAAAGGGAGCGTTACGCTCGGATCCAGTCTGGCTGCACCTGAAAACCTCGGGAGGAGGAACGTTGCTGACTTATGCTGACTTGATAAAAATCATCAGAGATGAGGAGGCGCTACAACAGGACCAGCAAATGACTAAGGCAAATGTTGTCCCCGCACAGGTGCTAGTCAATCCAGTGATGACCCCTGAAAGAGACTCAGAGGTAGACACTTTAAAAGCACAAATGTCCAAGGTGTTAGAAATGTTGACCTCTCTGATGGCAAAAGACACAGAGGGTCCCAAGAGAGAGGTACCACGGAAGGAACTATTCCCAATTGCTTCGGCACCCGCATCTTTACAAGAATGGGGAGATATAGTCTGCTTTAACTGTGGAGGAATTGGCCATATTGCAGCTACCTGTTCCAGTCCCAAGAAGAAGAAGCTAGACAACCGCAAGCCGGCGGGAAACTCCGGAGGGCCCCGGTGAAGGAGTCAACCGGGTGCCCATCACCTTCAGTGAGCTCCAAGCTGAAAGCGAAGCAGAAGGAAAGAGGAGATAAAACAGAGATACACCCCAGAGAAAGGGGGCAAGACCCCTCAGAAGAGGCACAGCACTCCCCAGAGGGGGTGCACACCTAAGAAAAATATTAGTATCCCTCAGCGGGTCTGTACACCCATCGAGAGGAAGGAAATTAATGCATACCAGGCTCAAGAAAGATTAAAGTCCAAAGGGAACTGGATGAGAGAGAGAGTCCGAAGGGAAAGGGCCAGAAGAAGGCAACCCCTGCCAGGCCATATCCGGAGAGGCTAGTAGGCCCATCTCCTATAGTGCCCATTCAAGTGGAGGGAGTCTACACCAGAGCCATCTTGGATACTGGGGCACAAGTGACCCTGTTATACCGAGATTTCTACGAGAAGCACTTGAGTCACCTGCCCATCCAGAAGATAGAGGGACTAGAGATATGTGGGATTGGGACCCAGAATTTCCCCTACGATGGCTATTTGCCTGTCAAGATGATCGTTGACCCATCCGTGGCTGGAAAAGCCGAAGTGTTTGACACTCTGGCGGTTGTGTGCCCTCGGCCGTCAGGAGCCAACAAGAGTTCCCTTATAATAGGAGCAAACACGGACCTGGTCCGAAGACTTCTGACCCCTCTAGTGAAAGAGAAGGGGTCAGCGGCCACCAAGATTCACCCCATGCTGAAGACGGCTTATCAACGGCTGGTCCTAGAGCAGAAGACCCCTGGAGAGGGGATAGGGAAGGTGTGGAGACTTGGAAGAGAAGGGATGGTGTTGCAGCCCGGTGAAGTAACCTGTCTCGGAGCCACTGTGAAGCTTACTTGGGAGCAGCCTGGACCCTTTGTCATGTTTAAGTCTGACCCAAGGGAAGAGTCCCCCGGCCTGGAAGTGATACCAGAAGTGATTCCGCTGAGGGCCCTGAAGAAGGCCCATTGTAGAGTTCCAGTGAGTGTTAGGAACAATACAGATGGCCCCATGGAAATCCCAGCCAGGATGCTGCTGGGCCAGGTGAGCCCTGCTGCCCCGGTCAACTTGTCGGAAGTAAAGGGGGCGGGCGAAGGAGGAGATGCTTGGGAGAAGCTATCCATGGAAAACCCGAACCTGCCCAGGGCTTGGAAGGAGAGAACCAAGGCCCAGTTGACCAGATGGGAGAAGATCTTTTTCAAAGATGAGTTCGATGTGGGGTGTGCAAGGAGTGCCACCCATCGGATCCGCCTCCAAGAAGATAAGCCCTTCAGGGAGAGGGTCAGGCGGGTCCCACTAGCAGATCTGGAGGATCTAAGGGAACAACTTGCAGAACTAAAAAGGACTGGTGTGATACGGGAGTCCAGAAGCCCTTATGCCTCCCCGATAGTGGTGGTCAGGAAGAAGAATGGATCGTTGAGGCTCTGTATCGACTACAGGACTCTTAACAGGAGAACCATACCCGACCAGTACACCACTCTGAGGATAGAGGATGCCCTACAGAGCTTGTCTGGAGCCAAGTGGTTCAGCGTTATGGATCTCAAGAGTGGGTACTATCAGATCCCTATGCACCCAGAATACAAGGAGAAGACAGCTTTCATAACCCCAGTGGGATGCTTTGAATTCGACCGGATGCCCCAAGGTCTGTCTGGAGCCCCAGCTACTTTCCAACGTCTCATGGAGAAGACTGTAGGAGACATGAACCTTATATTGAAGTCCTTGTATACCTGGACGATGTCATTGTATTTGGAAGAACCCTGGAGGAACACGAGGAGAGGCTGGAAAAAGTCTTGGAGGAGACTCAGTGAGGAGGGACTCAAGCTTTCGCCTGAGAAGTGTCGGTTCTACCAATCTTCTGTGAATTATCTGGGGCACATAGTGTCTGAAGAAGGGGTGGTCACAGACCCTGAGAAATTGGAGGCAGTTACCTCCTGGCCATGACCCACCACAGTAACAGAACTCAGGTCCTTCTTAGGGTTCTGCTCCTATTACAGGAGGTTTTTGGAAGGATTCGCCCGAATTGCTAGACCATTGAATGAACTGCTCAAGACTGAGGGAGAAGAGGACGACTCAGGACCCAGGAAGCCGGGAGAGTCAGTCAAAGATCAGTGGAACCAGAAATGTGAAGAGGCCTTCCAGGCATTGAAGAAGAGCCTAACCACTGCTCCAGTCTTGGCCTACGCAGACCCAAACAAACCCTATGAACTACACGTAGATGCTAGTCATGACGGTCTGGGAGGAGTACTTTATCAAGAACACGGGGGGCAACTATGGCCTGATGCCTACGTGAGCAGGAGCCTGACCCCCTCTGAGAAAAACTACCCCACTCACAAGCTGGAGTTTCTGGCCATTAAGTAGACAATAGTAGACAAGCTCAAAGACTACCTGTATGGGGCGGAGTTCACTGTGAAGACCGACAACAACCCCCTGACCTACTTATTCACTACAGCAAAGCTGGACGCCACTGGACACAGGTGGCTGGCCGCATTGTCTGGATTCAATTTCAGCCTAAATTACAGGCCAGGGATTGGGAATCGAGATGCAGACGCTCTGTCCAGGAGATCTCATGGTCCCAACAGTGACATGGAAGACTGGACTCAAGTGGCACCTGATGGGGTGCGGGCCCTTTGTCAAGGGGCTGAATTACAAGCCAGAGGGGGCTCAAGGGTGGAAGAGATAGGAGTTACCATGGTAGGAGTCCCCAAACAATACTGTGGAGTAACTCAGCTGGGGGAAGGCCATCTGCCAAAGTTGTCCAAGAAGGAACTAAGGTGTGACCAATTAGAAGATCCCATGGGGAAATTGGTTCTGGAAGCCCTGGAGAATCAGGATCCAAACAAACTCCTGAGTCACTCCTCAAAGGAAGCCCGCCTGTTGAGGAAAGAGTGGGACAGGTTACAGGTACATCAGGGAGTGGTCTACCGAAGGGGCCCCTCTGATGACCTGGAAGATAAATGGCAATTGTTTCTTCCAGAAAAACATCGAGAGACTGTTCTGATTGCCCTACATGACAATCATGGCCATCTAGGGGCGGAGAGGACCTTTCAACTTGTCAGAAGTCGGTTCTATTGGCCCTGCATGAGGGCAGAAGTAGAAGAGTACTGCCACTCATGTGCACGTTGCATCCAGAGGAAGACTTTACCTCATCAAGGTGCCCCAATGGGCCATCTACAAAGTCAAGGCCCAATGGATCTGGTATGCATTGATTTCCTCTGCCTCGAACCCGACCTGAGTGGACTGGGAAATGTTCTGGTGATAACCGATCATTTCACCCGGTATGCCCAAGCTTTTCCAACCAAAGACCAGAAGGCTTTCACTGTAGCCAAGATACTTATGGAGAAGTATTTTGTCCATTATGGGCTGCCCCAGCGACTTCATTCAGATCAAGGAAGGGACTTTGAGAGTCGACTGATCCGGAAACTCTTAGATTCGTTGGGAATCAAGAAGACTCGAACTACACCTTACCACCCACAGGGAGATGCTCAGCCGGAGAGGTTTAACCGAACCTTGCTCAACATGTTGGGGACTCTGGAAAGTGAGCAGAAGCAACATTGGAGCAAACATATAGCAGCCATAGTACATGCTTACAACTGCACCACCAGTGATGCTACAGGTTACTCCCCATATCGACTCATGTTTGGGAGAGAAGCGAGACTACCTGTGGACTTGGCCTTTGGCACCTCTCTGGACCATTCCTCAGCCACATCCCACAAAGGATATGTGGACAGGCTCAGACACAGCCTGAAAGTGGCCTATGAACAAGCTCAAGCGGCCTCAGATCAAAGAGGAGCTTGAAACAAAAGAAACTTCGACTTGAAGGTCCGGGTACAAGACCTACAGCCCGGGGATAGAGTATTGTTACGCAATCTGGGGGTCCCTGGGAAACACAAACTTGCAGACAGATTGAGATCTGAACCCTATGTCATCTGTAGGAAGTTGCCGGGCCTACCTGTCTACAAGTTGAAGCCAGAAGAAAAGGTAGGCCCACTGAAGACGTGGCATCGGAACCACCTGCTCCCACTTGCTGAGGCAGTCAGGATACCTCCTGTGAGAGATTCCCCTGAACCGGTCTCTATTCTGGATACTCCCAGGCCAAACACTCGGTCGCAGACCTCCCGAGCTGAAGATGGAGAGGCCTCTTAACTTAGTGAAGATGAAGAAAGAGAACTTGATTGGCTGTGGCCTTCCCCAACTCCAGGAACTTCTACTATAGATCTTCCACCCACTGAAGACACTCCAGATGGAACACTGAACCCAGAAGCCACAGAGTTCATCCCATCTAGTCCTTCATCAGATTACTGGGAAGATGCCCGTGATAGTTACTCAGAGGAAGAGGAGCCTGTGGCACCAGAGCCAGAAATCCCAAGAGAGCAAAGGGCTCGAAGAGTCATCCGGCCTCCTAAGAAGCTGACCTACCCACAAATGGGGAATAGCTCAGAAGACTCTGTAGTTACTGCTAGGAGAAGTGCTGAAAATCAGACAACGCTTGTGACATCATCACCACAGGGATTTATGGTGCTCTACAGGCCACTGGAGTCAGAACTGAAGGAGGCCGCCACGTCACTTCTGACAGACAGGGGGCGCTCCAGTGGGCCGCTTACACAACCACAATTAAGCTATTTTGGGCTGTCACAACATCGGGGGGGGTTGGTATGGCCGGTACTGACCAGGAGCGGTTTTCAGTGGCAACAACATGTGCAGTGGCGCATCTCTGCCATTGTCCACTCCTCAGAAGAGACAGCGTTGTCACCTTGTTGGAGGAAGGCCCCGCCCACTGGCAGGATCACCATGATAAAGAATTAGGTGAAAATGTGAACTAAAGCAAAGATCTAAATGTGGTAATCTCAGGGTTTTCTTTTATTAATAAATATTGTCTATAAATTTCACAATTAAATTACAACAAACTGGAAATACTATTAGAACATCCGACACGGACTCTGGTGGAGCCGGCACCCGTCTATTGGAAGGTCACATTACAAGGAGGTGATCGGCAGTTCTTTGGAGGAACGTTTTCTGGATCAGATGGTAAAATGTAGAGCGGGGGGACATGAGAATTCCTCACTGCGGGCCCCGGGTGCTGTGGAGGATGGGAGCCGCTTGTATTTTTCTCCTTAACGGTAAGGCTGAAAAATAGACCATAAGATGAGAAGTCGCCACAATTTATTACAAAACACGTTACAGGTATTTAAGGGTCATATATATATATATAGATAGAGAGAGATACAACAGGAAATGACTGGTCTGTTTACATTTGCTATGACTGACCTATCCACAATGCCAAAGTGACCTACCCAGGAACACTCAGTACTGAATTGCATGCTGGGTAGGATATAAAAAGGCCTCGCTCGGCCATCTTAGCTCTAGGGTGACCACATTTCCAAACTACCATTCAGGGACACCCCCCCTTCCCAAAATTCAGCTTGTGCTGTAACGAATCACATCACAGTGATTGGACACAAGAGGCGGGATTTATGATTTCTCCAATCACAAGCAGGGGGCAGGGATTGCGCTCCTCCAGGCATTCCCGGGCAGGACAAGTACTGTCAGTGAGTAAAGTGGTGATGTGGTGGCCTTTTTTGGGGGCATCAGATTGGCCCGGGGGGGGGGGCTGTGTCAGTTTCATTCCGGGACACTGTGTTGTCCTGGAATTAGTGTGCCCGGGACAGACCTGCAAAATGCAGGACTGTCCCGGGCAATCCGGGACACGTGGTCACTAGGGATGAGCTTCGTGTTCGAGTCGAACATACGTTCGACTCGAACATCGGCTGTTCGATCGTTCGACGAAGATCGAACGATTTGGGCCGTTCGTGCCAAATTCGAGTGACGCGAACGGCCCACAATGCACTACGCCATCGCAGTGTCATCCAGGCGCTGTGATTGGCCAAGCATGCACTGTGACCCCGCATGCTTGGCCAATCACAGCGCCGGCAGCGAGGAGAGCAATGATTGGCCACAGGCAGGATGCCTGTGGCCAATTATTGCTGAGGGGGTTTAGTACACGCCCCACACTATAAAAGGCCGCCAGCGCGGCGGCCTTGTGTAGTGTGTTCCGGAGCAGGGAAAGAGAAGCATAGGCAGGGACAGTGTCATTATTTTTCCTTTACTAATCCTGGATTCCTTGTGTTTAGGGACAAATAAGGATAGGTAGGGAGAGTGTCAGTGACAGTGTGCTATTCTGTGCTAATCCTTGTTTGTAGGGACAGAGAGGTACAGTGAGGGAAACTGACAGTGTGCTATTCTGTTCTAAACCAATTTTGCTGTTCCATATTTTCAATCCTTGAGTTTAGGGACAGAGAAGGACACTCGTAGAAATTATCAGTGTGCTATTCTGTGCTAAATCTTGTTTGTAGGGAGGGACAGAGTAGGACAGTGAGGGAAAGTGTCAGTGTGCTATTCTGTTCTAAAACTATTTTGCTGAACCATATTTTCAATCCTTGAGTTGAGGGACAGACAGGTAACAGTGAGTGAAACTGACAGTGTGCTATTCTGTTCTAAACCAATTTTGCTGTTCCATATTTTCAATCCTTGAGTTTAGGGACAGAGAAGGACACTCGTAGAAATTATCAGTGTGCTATTCTGTGCTAAATCTTGTTTGTAGGGAGGGACAGAGTAGGACAGTGAGGGAAAGTGTCAGTGTGCTATTCTGTTCTAAAACTATTTTGCTGAACCATATTTTCAATCCTTGTGTTTAGGGACAGAGAAGGATAGGCAGGGGACAGTGTCAGTGTCATTGTTGCTAAGCCTCCTGCACAGTATACACCTGAAGGTAGCCCTTATTGCTCTTTTTCCCCATCTCCCTGCAGGCCATCCATTAAAATGTCTGGAAGGCAACCAAGGAGAGGCAGACAGTCAGGAGGCAAAAAAAGAGGGCAAGCAGGCTCTGTGTCTGGGGGCAACAGTGCTGGTCGTGGACGCGGTGCATTGTCATCAGCACATGGCCATGGGACACGCTTGTCCTTGTTTTCGGCAGCTGGACATGTTGAGCCACATCATGCCGAAGACTTGGTAGAGTGGATGACCAAGCTCACCTCATCCTCCTCATCCTCTCTCACCCAGGCTCAGGGTACTGGCAAAGCAGCTGCCAAAGCGTCCTCTTCTCTGGTATCATTATCTTCATTAGTCAATCCTTCCCTAGACCCACCATGTCCTCCTCCTGAGGAGTCCCCCGAACTGTTTGAGCACAGTGTTGGGTACATGCTCCAGGAGGATGCCCAGCGTTTGGAAGGATCTGATGATGATACCCAGCTAGAGGAAGGCAGCAGCGTGAGAGCAGAGAGAGGGGATGCTCAAGAAGGACACCAATCTGGCAGTCATGCTCCAGCAGCTGCAGCATACTGCCAGATTGGCTCCAGTGATGAGGAGGGAGGGGATGATGAGGTCACTGACTCCACGTGGGTGCCTAATAGGAGAGAGGAGGAGGAGGAGGATGAGGAGGAGGCACATCTCCAACGAGGCAGGATGCCCTTGAGTGGCCAGCGTATGGGTAGCACACCGACGGAATCACACCGCAGAGCTCCGCCTGTGCAGGGCGCTGCCTCTGCCCGTCATTCAAAAAGTTCTTTGGTGTGGGCCTTTTTTGAGGCGAGTGCATCAGATCGCACAGCTGCTGTTTGCAACATATGTCTCAAGCGTATATCGCGTGGCCAAAACATCAGCCGCTTGGGCACCACATGCTTGATCAGACATATGTTGACCTGCCATGCAGCTCGTTGGCAAGCCTACCTTAAAGACCCACACCAAAGAACAAAGCTGACCTCTTCTTGCACCGCATCAGCTGGGATCTCCAACCCCACTATACCTTCACTCCTCTCTGAAACCTGCTCTGAGAGGAATGAAGGTGTAGAATTAGGTGTGTCACAGGCAAGTACTTGCGGGCACTCTGCTAGCAGTACACCAACGTCCGATTCTAGCAGGCAAATTTCCCTGCCCCAGCTGCTGGACCGTCGAAAGAAGTTCACTCCCAGCCATCCACATGCCCAGCGGTTGAATGCTAGCTTGGCTAAATTGCTAGCGCTTCAACTGCTGCCTTTTCAGTTGGTAGACTCGGCCCCCTTCCGTGAGTTTGTGCAATGTGCGGTTCCTCAGTCGCAGGTTCCCAAACGCCACTTTTTCGCACGGAAGGCGATTCCGGCTCTCTACAGGCATGTGGAAGGCAATGTCTTGGCCTCGCTGGACAGGGCGGTCAGCGGTAAGGTGCATATTACCGCTGACTCATGGTCCAGCAGGCATGGACAGGGACGTTACCTTTCTTTCACGGCCCATTGGGTCACTCTTTTGGCAGCTGGGAAGGATGCAGGACAAGGTGCAGTAGTGTTGGAGGTTGTTCCACCGCCACGCCTCCAAAATGCTACTACTGGTTGTGACACACCTCTCTCCTCCACCCCCTCTTCTTCTTCCTCCATGGCCTCTTCCTGTGGTTTGTCCTCGGAACCAGCGGTGCTCCGTAGGCGTTCAAGGGGCTACGCAAGTACGCAGGCAAAAAGATGCCATGCCGTGCTTGCGCTGGTGTGTTTGGGGGACAGGAGCCACACTGGGGCAGAGGTCCTGTCTGTTCTGCAGGGGCAGGCCAAGAGGTGGTTGACGCCACGCCAGCTTAAGCCAGGAATGGTGGTTTGCGACAATGGCACCAACCTCCTCTCCGCCCTCCGACAGGGACAACTGACCCATGTGCCCTGTATGGCTCACGTCCTTAACCTGGTGGTGCAGCGGTTCTTGGGCAGGTACCCGGGCTTACAGGATGTCCTGAGGCAGGCCAGGAAAGTCTGTGTGCATTTCCGCAGATCTTATAATGCCAGTGCTCGCCTGGCTGAGCTTCAAAAGGAGTTGAACCTGCCCAAGAACCGCCTTATATGTGTCATGCCCACCAGGTGGAACTCAACGTTGGCCATGCTGCAGCGGCTGCACACGCAGCAGAGGGCCATCAATGAGTACCTGTGCGACTACGGCACCAGGACAGGGTCAGGGGAGCTCGGGTTTTTTTCACCACGCCAGTGGGGCATGATCAGGGATGCATGCACTGTCCTGGCACCATTTGAGGAGGCCACGAGGATGGTGAGCAGTGACAGTGCATGCATCAGTGACACTGTACCTCTTGTCCACCTGTTGGAGCACACTCTGCGTTGAATAATGGACAGGGCACTTGAGGCAGAACAGAGGCAGGAAGAGGACGACTTCCTTGCCTCTCAAGGCCCCCTTTACCCAGACAGTGTTCCTTCTGTCCCACCCATCGCACAGGAAGGAGGAGGAGGAGGAGGAGGAGGAGGAGGAGGAGGAGGAGGAGGAGGAGGAGGAGGAGGATTGTGTCAGTATGGAGGTGGAGGCTGGCACTCAGCATCATCAGCAGCAGTCTTTTAGGGATGATTTACAGTCCCAAGAAACCAGTGGACTTGTACGTGGCTGGGAGGAGGTGGCTGCGGATCATGTCGTCCTTAGTGACCCAGAGGACTCCGGACTGAATGCCTCAGCTAACCTACGCTGCATGGCCTCCCTGATCCTGCAAAGTCTGCGGAAGGTTCCTCGTATTCTTCGGATCAAGGAGAGGGACCATTACTGGCTGGCCACTCTCCTTGATCCACGGTACAAGGGTAAGGTTGCGGACCTTATCGTACAGTCGCAGAGGGAGCAGAGGATGAGACAACTCCGGGAGGCCTTGCAGAAAGGTCTGTGCAACGCGTTCCCAGAGACTGGGAGGTTACAAACTCCTGGTCCTGGACAACGAGTTGCTGAGGCTTCGGGCAGTCAAAGAAGGAGCGGTGGGGAAGGTGGCCGTCTGACCGATGCGTTCAGACAATTCTTTAGTCCGCAAGCCCCAAAGTATGATCGGTTCCAGCAACCATCGCCAGCGTCTGATATACATGGTGCAGGAATACCTAGGGGCAAGGTCAGACTTGGACACCTTCCCCACCGAAAATCCTCTGGCTTACTGGGTCTTGAGGATGGATCACTGGCCAGAGCTTGCACAGTATGCAATTGAGCTACTGGCCTGTCCTGCATCCAGCGTTCTTTTAGAACGCACATTCAGTGCTGCTGGAGGATTTGTCACGGATCACAGGGTGCGCCTGTCCACCGACTCGGTTGATCGACTGACTTTCATCAAGATGAACCAGTCTTGGATCACCACCAGCTACCACACACCAGATGCTGATATAACAGACTAATTGATTTTAAAATGTCACATCCCTTCAAGACTGATGCTGATGCTGAGTGCCTGTGCTGTTATGTTGACTGGCTATCCTCCTCCTCCTCCTCAATGATACGATTAACGATGATAGCTTGGAAGATCATTTTGGTTTATGGGTGACGCCACCAGTGGCCAAGGCCCAATTTTTCAGCCCCTGTTTAACAGGGGCGTGTAATTAAAATTTTTGATGCAATACTTTGCAACAGGCCTCATTGCTGTGCTCCAAGTACAGTATCTGTGAGGGGTTGCAGTGTTGTGCCACCAGTGCCTAAGGCCCAATTTTTCAGCCCCTGTTCAACAGGGGCATGCAATTATAATTATTGATCGAATAATTCACAGCAGGGCCCATTGCTGTGCCCACCAAGAGTAACTGTCAGGCCTTACAGTGTTGTGGCACCAGCACCACCATCACCACCAAAACCACCACCAAAGGCCCAATTTTTAAGCCCCTGTTCAACAGGGGCATGCAATTATAATTATTGATCTAATAATTCACAGCAGGGAGCATTGCTGCGCCCACCAAGAGTAACTGTCAGGCCTTACAGTGTTGTGGCACCAGCACCACCATCACCACCAAAACCACCACCAAAGGCCCAATTTTTAAGCCCCTGTTCAACAGGGGCATGCAATTATAATTATTGATCTAATAATTCACAGCAGGGACCATTGCTGCGCCCACCAAGAGTAACTGTCAGGCCTTACAATGTTGTGGCACCAGCACCACCATCAAAGGCCCAATTTTTACTACCACTGATCAACAATTATATGTTATTACAATTCCTGATATTATACTTGACAGCAGGGCGTTCCAGCACCCACCAAGAATAACTGTGAGTGCTTTCAGTGTTGTGCCAACACCAACACCTAAGGGGCCAATTTCTGCAGAGTATATACGGCAGGTCCCTACTTTCAAACATCCAACTTACAAACTACTACTACTTGCAAACGGCAAGGGACAACAGGAAGTGAGAGGAAATCTACCCCTTGGAAGGAAAATTCTCTCCTGTAAGAATTAATATGGGAGTAAGGTGTCTCCTCTCTACTGATGCTTTATCACCAATCCTTGTTTCAATAAAAACACCACATTTCAAAAACAGTTGTCATTGGGACGCAAAGTGAGGTGAAATGTTCTGAACAGGAGCACAGACAGCAAAAAAAATGTGACAGGGGTGATAACCGTTCCCTATGTTTTACAAAAAGCTAAAAAAAAAGCAATTTGCCATGGAGCTCCACTTAAACAATGCAGCTGTTCAAAATTACAAACAGATTCTACATAAGAACAAACCTACAGTCCCTGTCTTGTATGCACCGCCTGTATACGGCTGTTCAGAGTATATAGGTCCTTTTTTATTTTGTGTGCGGGGTTCCCCTTAATATCCATACAAGACCCAAAGGGGCTGGTAATGGGCTGGGGTAGGGGGGGGGGGGTTGATGGGGTAGCGATGCCATTTTTCCTAAAGATTTTCATCCATATTACCAGACATTGCATTAAAGCCGCAAGCAGTTTTAAATGGCTTTTTTCCCCTTTAGAAATGTTATTTTGTGCAGGGACAGTTCTAAACACGGGAAACACGTGGCACTTCACAGGCATACTTTAGACACCCCCCAGGTACAATATTTAAAGGAATATTTGACACTTTTTTTTTCACTTTATGCATCATTAAAATGACTGCTCCCGGAAAACGTCCGTTTTTAAAACTTCTTTTTGCATTGATACATGTCCCCTGGTTCAGAACCCAGGTTCCCAAACTCTGTTTCGGACAATAACATGGATAATAGTCGTTATAATTAGCACTTTAGAATCCGAACGTTCGCATTCATTGTATTTAATAGGGTTCTAATGTTCGTGCGAACTTTCGGTCCGTTCGCGGGTTCTGGTGCGAACCGAACCCGGGGGTGTTCGGCTCATCACTAGTGGTCACCCTACTTAGCTCTCTTCTGGACACATGGCCTGCCTGTAAGGACCTGTGAGGAGGAGGTCTCCCAGAGAGCGCGGCCTTTCCCCTGGAAAGGGAACATTTAAAGACTCTGCCATCCATCTGATTGCTGGAGAAACGGAGTGACCGGATCGGGAAGGATCCAGAGACACCTGTTTGGAGCCATCAGAGGGTCCGGTTTATCTTGCGGAGCGGTGTCACGGAAGCCGGCCGGTGAGAAGCAAGACTGACCAGCGGAGCGGAGCCGTTTCATCCCTTTCAGGCCCAGTTTGGTGAGAGGGCTGTTGCCCTCAGTTTCTTACGCACTTGCACACACTTAGACTTCAACACAGTGTTGCTGGGACCTGTAGTCCCACGGAGGAGAATATAATAAAGACTGGAGTTTAAGCAGGCCTCAAGCCTATCCTTCACTTCACTTTAACACTGTTATTCCTGAGCAGTTACACCAGAGGTAATTACAAGTGGATCACACTACAGGAACAGTTCATCTCAAGTTAAACCTTGTTATTCCACTGTTGGATTACAAATTGTTACAAACTCAAATAGCTAGCAGAAGAAAGAAGATCAAAGACTGCATCTTGTATGGCAAGGCCTTGCACCTTTATTAAAGCAGGGGGAGCTCCCTTGTAGTTGTGTTGTACCATATTTATTATTTGTATTCCTGTATTCACCAGAGTGCGCTGGAATTGGGAAGGTGCCCAGAGTAAGGAGTAATCACTGAGCACCTGTCCCAATTGGAGACGCATTCTCAGAGGTCACCTAGTATAACTGTACAGATACAATCTATTGTGTGTACCTACTGTACTGTCACGTTATGTTTATGTGACAGTGCAACTGCTGAAATTATAACCTTACACTAAGGTAAGGATATGTTGGGTCCAGATATGGAGAGGTCACCAGACACCTGTGTAGAACGCCCCACTTCACAAGCACCCCAGAGACAGGGAACAGTCCATGGCTTTGTTTTTATGTTTTATTTGGGGGGGTTTCAACTTGGATAGGGATGGGAGGTTATGGGATGCCAACTTGCAGGGCTACTGATAAGACAATACAGCCAGCCCCCTCCTGCACTGGGCCCCATAAGTTCAAAAGAGGGGCCCCGACACCTGCTGAGCAGTAGGGCAGCCTGCAGCGGCGGCCCGTAATGCAGAGCGTAGGGGCGCCACCCCCCCACCCCAATCCATGCGTCAGGCCCCCTAATTTACATGCAGGGCGCCGGACGCATGGATTCCAATGAGTGTGTTTTTTTTTGTTTTTTTTTAAGCACATGATTAGAGCCTGAGATTTTAATTGGCTTCAAAAAAAGGGTGGGCTCAGGGCGCAGAGCATAACCACCTGTGTGACATGAGTGAATGAATATTCGCTATTGCCTTCCTCACAGCCAATCAGGAGCCGCCCCCCCCCCAAAATATTGAGCACCAGCCACCACTGGCCGGCTGTACTGTCATTTTGTAGATACCGATCCTCTTCCATCTCTCGCTGAAGCGCTGCAAGATTCTCCTCTTCTCCCTCCCTTCCTCCGGCTGCACTGCAAGGGGATTGGTTTCTAGCACATGCTCCCCTTCCATTTGCTGTCTGTGCCCCCGTGTGCATCTTTCCCCCCCCGCAGTGCTGCCGACATCCCTCCTCTCCTGCTGGTAGCTGCTGCGGCCACACAAGAGGATGCCATTTACTGGCCCCTTCCTTTCCCGAAAGAACACGGTGAGTTATCGGTACCAATCACTCCTGTGTCCATTCATCACTGAAGCATGGTAAACTGGGTTTACTATGCTTCCGTTTGTGAATGAGAAGGAAGCCTCAGAGTGCTTCCTATTCATTCATCTGTGCAGCTGAGGTTATAGAGAAAAGGTGATAAATGTCCTCAGTCACCCTCGCCCAGGAGGGCCCTATCAGGTTGGTTATATGGGGCCCCCTAAAAGAAGCTCTGCCCGATTGACTTCATCTTCCTATATACAGTCTCCACTTCTTCAGCCTCCTGCACACACTTGGTTTCTGCTGGCTCACTCCTTGAAGAGAGCAGATAGGCCGGATGTCAGATCAGCAACAGCCCCTTTTACAGGCAGGAACTCGCAGTCCCTTAATAGTAGCACATTGGAGTGACACTGCTTCAACCTTCTCCTCGACTTCCTCTGTGGTCACTGAGCCCAGCACCACATTCTTGAGGCAATGCCAACCCACCTAGCTGCATCTGCCCCTTTACACCAGCCAACCCCGGCTGACTCTCCCTCGCCAGCCCACCCCCGGCTGACTCTCCCTCGCCAGCCCACCCCCGGCTGACTCTCCCTCGCCAGCCCACCCCCGGCTGACTCTCCCTCGCCAGCCCACCCCCGGCTGACTCTTAGGAGATCTCTAGGGGAAGGTCTGAAGACTTAAGTACACCACTGTCTTCAAGGGAGACTGACTGCATGTGGCAGTCTCCCCCCTTTGTAGCCCCCCACAGTGTTTACTCACTCCGTCCTCTTGCTCCTGTGCCTCCAGGAAAACTTTCTCCTCTGTGTTTTAGCAGGAATTCTCCGATACCCGACCCAAGGTTAAACCCTGACTAGGGGGCACCCCTGACGGCCATTGACTGCCTCCTTAGCAGTGAATCTCCATCTTCCACCTGGCTGCCCCTGCTGGCTTGGTCATGTCTATTTATGAGATAAACTCTGCTCCCTTTAGCCACTTGGCTCAACTCATCAATTGGGGGTCGGCCGAGAGCCTTAAATATTCATGGCAGCTCCTCCTAGCCTCCTGCCTATTAGTTCTAGAACATTCTCCAATGTTCCAGAAACAGGAGGCGGGCACCAGGGGTCATCCAGCCCTGACTCACTGAACCCGGACCCAGATTCACAGTTCAGCCCTGAGATAACTAAAATTTACTAACAAACCTACACTACTTCTAGCACACACTAGAGGGTGCTACACCTGTTATGTTCTCCGGTGTCAACCATAATCCTATTGCACAGCTTTCCTTACCTGAGGCACATGGCCTTATTCTGGAAGTGGTCAGGGATCCAGCAAGCTGGGGAGTGCAGATAAAAGTGAGGCCCGGCCTTACAGATCCCAACGTTCTAGGCCCTGCCAGAATAGAAAATAGAAAATAAATCCAATGTTCTGCTTTACCTTCCATACTCGGCAGAGACTTACCAGCGGGTTGGGGGGTAGGTAAGAAGGAAGCTTTGCCATCATGAGCAGTGCTTGGAGGACCAGGAGTCTCGTTGGGGATTTTTTCTGTACGGATCCTACTGGCT
>CM055125.1:350959163-351363885 GCA_029206835.1 Rana muscosa | reverse complement strand
CCCCCCGACCATCACATCTACTACTATATGACCCCCCCCCCGACCAACACATCTACTACTATAGGACCCCCCCCCGACCATCACATCTACTACTATAGGACCCCCCCCCCCCCCCGACCATCACATCTACTACTATAGGACCCCCCCCCCGACCATCACATCTACTACTATATGACCCCCCCCCCCCGACCATCACATCTACTACTATATGACCCCCCCCCGACCATCACATCTACTACTATAGGACCCCCCCTGACCAACACATCTACTACTATAGAACCCCCCCCCGACCAACACATCTACTACTATAGGACCCCCCCCGACCAACACATCTACTACTATAGGACCCCCCCAATCATCACATCTACTACTATATGACCCCCCGACCAACACATCTACTACTATAGGACCCCCCCAATCATCACATCTACTACTATATGACCCCCCCCGACCAACACATCTACTACTATATGACCCCCCCCCCCCCAACCATCACATCTACTACTATAGGACCCCCCCCCCCCGACCATCACATCTACTACTATAGGACCCCCCCAACCATCACATCTACTACTATAGGACCCCCCAATCATCACATCTACTACTATAGGACCCCCCCCCCCCGACCAACACATCTACTACTATAGGACCCCCCCCAACCATCACATCTACTACTATAGGACCCCCCCCCCGACCATCACATCTACTACTATATGACCCCCCCCGACCAACACATCTACTACTATAGGACCCCCCCCCCGACCATCACATCTACTACTATAGGACCCCCCCCCCCCCGACCATCACATCTACTACTATATGACCCCCCCCGACCAACACATCTACTACTATATGACCCCCCCGACCAACACATCTACTACTATATGACCCCCCCAATCATCACATCTACTACTATATGACCCCCCCGACCAACACATCTACTACTATATGACCCCCCCGACCAACACATCTACTACTATAGGACCTCCCCAACCATCATATCTACTACTATAGGACCCCCCCCCCGACCAACACATCTACTACTATAGGACCCCCCCCCCCCCAATCATCACATCTACTACTATATGACCCCCCCGACCAACACATCTACTACTATAGGACCCCCCCCCCCCCGACCAACACATCTACTACTATAGGACCCCCCCCCCAACCAACACATCTACTACTATAGGACCCCCCCCCGACCATCACATCTACTACTATATGACCCCCCCGACCAACACATCTACCACTATAGGACCCCCCCCCCCCGACCATCACATCTACTATAGGACCCCCCCCCCCCGACCATCACATCTACTACTATAGGACCCCCCCCCGACCATCACATCTACTACTATAGGACCCCCCCCAACCATCACATCTACCACTATAGGACCCCCCCCAACCATCACATCTACCACTATATGACCCCCACCCCTGACCGACACATCTACTACTATATGACCCCCCGACCATCACATCTACTACTATATTTCCCCCCCCCCCCGACCATCACATCTACCACTATAGGACCCCCCCCCCCGACCATCACATCTACTACTATAGGACCCCCCCCCCCCGACCAACACATCTACCACTATATGACCCCCCCCGACCATCACATCTACTACTATATGACCCCCCCCGACCATCACATCTACTACTATAGGACCCCCCCCCCAACCAACACATCTACCACTATATGACCCCCCCGACCATCACATCTACTACTATAGGACCCCCCCCCCCCGACCATCACATCTACCACTATATGACCCCACCCCCCGACCATCACATCTACCACTATAGGACCCCCCGACCATCACATCTACTACTATATGACCCCCCACTGACCATCACATCTACCACTATATGACCCCCCCCGACCATCACATCTACCACTATATAACCCCCCCCCCCCCGACCATCACATCTACCACTATATGACCCCCCCCCCCCGACCATCACATCTACCACTATATGACCCCCCCCCCCGACCATCACATCTACCACTATAGGACCCCCCCGACCATCACATCTACCACTATAGGACCCCCCCGACCATCACATCTACCACTATATGACCCCCCCGACCAACACATCTACCACTATATAACCCCCCCGACCAACACATCTACCACTATATAACCCCCCCGACCAACACATCTACCACTATATAACCCCCCCGACCATCACATCTACCACTATATAACCCCCCCCCCCCCGACCATCACATCTACCACTATATAACCCCCCCCGACCAACACATCTACCACTATATAACCCCCCCCCCCCCGACCATCACATCTACTACTATATGACCCCCCGACCATCACATCTACCACTATAGGACCCCCCCGACCATCACATCTACCACTATAGGACCCCCCCCCCGACCATCACATCTACCACTATATGACCCCCCCCCCCGACCATCACATCTACTACTATAGGACCCCCCCCCCGACCATCACATCTACCACTATAGGACCCCCCCCGACCATCACATCTACCACTATATGACCCCCCCCGACCATCACATCTACCACTATATGACCCCCCCCGACCATCACATCTACCACTATATGACCCCCCCCGACCATCACATCTACCACTATAGGACCCCCCCGACCAACACATCTACCACTATAGGACCCCCCCCCCCGACCATCACATCTACTACTATATGACCCCCCCCCCCGACCATCACATCTACCACTATATGACCCCCCCGACCATCACATCTACCACTATATGACCCCCCCCCACCGACCATCACATCTACTACTATATGACCCCCCCCCCCCGACCATCACATCTACCACTATATGACCCCCCCGACCATCACATCTACCACTATATAACCCCCCCCGACCATCACATCTACCACTATAGGACCCCCCCGACCATCACATCTACCACTATAGGACCCCCCCGACCATCACATCTACCACTATAGGACCCCCCCCCCCCGACCATCACATCTACCACTATATGACCCCCCCCACCGACCATCACATCTACCACTATATGACCCCCCCCGACCATCACATCTACCACTATAGGACCCCCCCGACCATCACATCTACCACTATAGGACCCCCCCCCCGACCATCACATCTACTACTATATGACCCCCCTCCCCGGACCATCACATCTACCACTATATGACCCCCCCGACCATCACATCTACCACTATATGACCCCCCCGACCATCACATCTACTACTATATGACCCCCCCGACCATTACATCTACTACCATATGACCCCCCCCAGCCATCACATCTACCACTATATGACCCCCCCCCCAACCATCACATCTACTACTATATGACCCCCCCAACCATCACATCTACCACTATATGACCCCCCCCCCAACCATCACATCTACTACTATATGACCCTCCCCCCCCGACCATCACATCTACCACTATAGGACCCCCCCGAACATCACATCTACCACTATAGGACCCCCCCCCCCCGACCATCACATCTACCACTATATAACCCCCCCCTGACCATCACATCTACCACTATAGGACCCCCCCCCCCGACCATCACATCTACCACTATATAACCCCCCCCGACCATCACATCTACCACTATATGACCCCCCCCCGACCATCACATCTACCACTATTTGACCCCCCCGACCATCACATCTACCACTATATGACCCCCCCCGAACCATCACATCTACCACTATATAACCCCCCCCACCGACCATCACATCTACCAATATATGACCCCCCCCCCATCACATCTACCACTATATAACCCCCCCCCCCCGGCCATCACATCTACCACTATAGGACCCCCCCCGACCATCACATCTACCACTATATAACCCCCCCGACCATCACATCTACCACTATATAACCCCCCCCGACCATCACATCTACCACTATATGACCCCCCCCCCCCGACCATCACATCTACCACTATATGACCCCCCCCGACCATCACATCTACCACTATATGACCCTCCCCGACCATCACATCTACCACTATATGACCCCCCCCCGACCATCACATCTACCACTATATGACCCCCCCCCCCGACCATCACATCTACCACTATATGACCCCCCCGACCATCACATCTACCACTATAGGACCCCCCCGACCATCACATCTACCACTATAGGACCCCCCCGACCATCACATCTACCACTATAGGACCCCCCCGACCATCACATCTACCACTATATGACCCCCCTGACCATCACATCTACCACTATATGACCAGACGTATGTGACCCCCCCCGACCAGGAACAATGGTCAGGTGTGGTGGTCAGGTACGGTGGTCAGGCGCGGTGGTCAGGCGCGGTGGTCAGGCGCGGTGGTCAGGCGCGGTGGTCAGGCGCGGTGGTCAGGCGCGGTGGTCAGGTGCGGTGGTCAGGTGCGGTGGTCAGGTGCGGTGGTCAGGTGCATATGTTATATAGAATACTCAGGTAATGTGTCCTCAGAACCTGACAGATAAGATTGGGGTTCCCTTGTATGTCTTGCCTTACCTTATTCACAGGAAGGTCCCCCCCTGAAATCGATCTTCGTGGATTGAAGGTCCTCGGTGGAATTTCCTCTTCATGTTTCCCAAACAGTTCCTCCATGGTGCCGGTGTCAATCTGCAGATCCCCCCGGAATGTCTCCGAGCTCCATAGACTGGACCTCCCCTTCACTCTCTCCATTGGAATGGCCTCCCAGTTGAAGCTCCTTAGACGTCTCTTGGGGTCCAGCCTTGGAATGGGGCTCTGGGGGGGCTCAGAAAGTGTGTGGATAGGAGGAGGTGGGGGCGGGGGAGCCGGAATTTCAGGAGACTTTGGGAAGTGGTTGTAGTGGACGGCAGGCGACTGGCAGAAGCTGCCGCTGTCTTTTGAACCCATATTTGTGTTGATCAGCATCTCTTAGAGGGTCCGGAGATCCCCTTTGTGTCCTTCAGGATGGAAATAATAACCAGCAGAGTCTCAGCAGAAGCTTCCCATGGCTGATTGAAGCTGAGCGCTGCCGCGTGCGATTGTCTGCGATCCCCGAGAACAGCTGTCAGGACAAGAGAGAAACCACAGGAATTCCAACATGAAATTTCCACCATTGTCTGTCCTCACCTGAGTACATACCTACCCCCCCCCACCGCTACCTACCCCCCCCCACCGCTACCTACCCCCCCCCAACCGCTACCTAGCCCCCCCCCCCAACAGCTACCTAGCCCCCCCAACCACAGGAATTCCAACATGAAATTTCCACCATTGTCTGTCCTCACCTGAGTACATACCTACCCCCCCACCGCTACCTACCCCCCCCCAACCGCTACCTAGCCCCCCCCAACCGCTACCTACCCCCCCAACAGCTACCTACCCCCCCAACCACAGGAATTCCAACATGAAATTTCCACCATTGTCTGTCCTCACCTGAGTACATACCTACCCCCAACCGCTACCTACCCCCCCAACCGCTACCTAGCCCCCCCCCCAACCGCTACCTAGCCCCCCCAACAGCTACCTACCCCCCCAACCACAGGAATTCCAACATGAACTCTCCACCATTGTCTGTCCTCACCTGAGTACATACCTACCACCCCAACCGCTACCTACCCCCCCAACCGCTACCTAGCCCCCCCCTCAACAGCTACCTACCCCCCCAACCACAGGAATTCCAACATGAACTCTCCACCATTGTCTGTCCTCACCTGAGTACATACCTACCCGCCCCACCGCTACCTACCCCCCCCACTGCTACCTAGCCCCCAACAGCTACCTACCCCCCCCAACCACAGGAATTCCAACATGAACTCTCCACCATTGTCTGTCTTCACCTGAGTACATACCTACCCCCCCCACCGCTACCTACCCCCTCCAACCGCTACCTACCCCCCATCCCCCCCAACCACAGGAATTCCAACATGAACTCTCCACCATTGTCTGTCCTCACCTGAGTACATACCTACCCGCCCCACCGCTACCTACCCCCCCCACTGCTACCTAGCCCCCAACAGCTACCTACCCCCCCCAACAGCTACCTACCCCCCCCAACCACAGGAATTCCAACATGAACTCTCCACCATTGTCTGTCCTCACCTGAGTACATACCTACCCCCCCACCGCTACCTACCCCCCCCCCCCCCCAACAGCTACCTACCCCCCCCCAACCACAGGAATTCCAACATGAACTCTCCACCATTGTCTGTCCTCACCTGAGTACATACCTACCCGCCCCACCGCTACCTACCCCCCCCCACTGCTACCTAGCCCCCAACAGCTACCTACCCCCCCAACAGCTACCTACCCCCCCCCAACCACAGGAATTCCAACATGAACTCTCCACCATTGTCTGTCCTCACCTGAGTACATACCTACCCCCCAAACCGCTACCTAGCCCCCCCCCCAACAGCTACCTAGCCCCCCCCCCCCCCAACAGCTACCTAGCCCCCCAACCACAGGAATTCCAACATGAACTCTCCACCATTGTCTGTCCTCACCTGAGTACATACCTACCCCCCACCACTACCTACCCCCCCAACCGCTACCTAGCCCCCCCCCCCAACAGCTACCTAGCCCCCCCCCCCAACAGCTACCTAGCCCCCCAACCACAGGAATTCCAACATGAACTCTCCACCATTGTCTGTCCTCACCTGAGTACATACCTACCCCCCACCGCTACCTACCCCCCCAACCGCTACCTAGCCCCCCCCCCAACAGCTACCTAGCCCCCCCCCCCCAACAGCTACCTACCCCCCCAACAGCTACCTACCCCCCCTAACCACAGGAATTCCAACATGAACTCTCCACCATTGTCTGTCCTCACCTGAGTACATACCTACCCCCCCACCGCTACCTACCCCCCCACTGCTACCTATCCCCCCCCCCCAACAGCTACCTACCCCCCCAACCACAGGAATTCCAACATGAACTCTCCACCATTGTCTGTCCTCACCTGAGTACATACCTACCCCCCCACCGCTACCTACCCCCCAAACCGCTACCTACCCCCCATCCCCCCCAACCACAGGAATTCCAACATGAAATTTCCACCATTGTCTGTCCTCACCTGAGTACATACCTACCCCCCCACCGCTACCTACCCCCCCCCCCCCCAACCACAGGAATTCCAACATGAAATCTCCACCATTGTCTGTCCTCACCTGAGTACATACCTACCCCCCCACCGCTACCTACCCCCCCAACCGCTACCTACCCCCCCCAACAGCTACCTACCCCCCAACCCCCCCAACCACAGGAATTCCAACATGAAATTTCCACCATTGTCTGTCCTCACCTGAGTACATACCTACCCCCCCAACCGCTACCTACCCCCCCACCGCTACCTAGCCCCCCCCAACAGCTACCTACCCCCCCAACAGCTACCTACCCCCCCAACAGCTACCTACCCCCCCCCAACAGCTACCTACCCCCCCCCAACCACAGGAATTCCAACATGAACTCTCCACCATTGTCTGTCCTCACCTGAGTACATACCTACCCCCCCACCGCTACCTACCCCCTCCAACCGCTAGCTACCCCTCCCCCCCAACAGCTACCTACCCCCCCCAACAGCTACCTACCCCCCACCCCCCCCAACCACAGAAATTCCAACATGAAATCTCCACCATTGTCTGTCCTCACCTGAGTACATACCTACCCCCCCAACCGCTACCTACCCCCCCCCAACCGCTACAGCTACCCACCACCCCCCCCCAACAGCTACCTACCCCCCATCCCCCCAACCACAGGAATTCCAACATGAAATCTCCACCATTGTCTGTCCTCACCTGAGTACATACCTACCCCCCCAACCGCTACCTACCCCCCCAACCCCCCCAACCACAGGAATTCCAACATGAAATCTCCACCATTGTCTGTCCTCACCTGAGTACATACCTACCCCTCCCCCAACCTTCACAGCTACCCACCACCCCCCCCCCCCAACCACAGGAAACCCAACATGAAATCTCCACCATTGTCTGTCCTCACCTAAGTACATACCTTCCCCCCCAACCGCTACCTACCCCTCCCCCAACCTTCACAGCTACCCACCACCCCCCCCCCCAAACCACAGGAAACCCAACATGAAATCTCCACCATTGTCTGTCCTCACCTGAGTACATACCTACCCCCCCCCCCCAACCACAGGAATTCCAACATGAAATCTCCACCATTGTCTGTCCTCACCTGAGTACATACCTACCCCCCTCCCAACTGCTACCTACCCCCCCTCCACCGCTACCTAGCCCCCCCCAACCGCTACCTAGCCCCCATCCCCCCCAAGCACAGGAATTCCAACATGAAATTTCCACCATTGTCTGTCCTCACCTGAGTACATACCTACCCCCCACAACCGCTACCTACCCCCCCCAACCACAGGAATTCCAACATGAAATCTCCACCATTGTCTGTCCTCACCTGAGTACATACCTACACCCCCAACCGCTACCTACCCCCCCCAACCGCTACCTACCCCCCATCCCCCCCCCCAACCACAGGAATTCAAACATGAAATCTCCACCATTGTCTGTCCTCACCTGAGTACATACCTACCCCCCCACCGCTACCTACCCCCCCAACCAACCGCTACCTACCCCCCATCTCCCTCAAACAAAGGAATTCCAACATGAAATTTCCACCATTGTCTGTCCTCACCTGAGTACATACCTACCCCCCCACCGCTACCTACCCCCCCAACAGCTACCTACCCCCCCCCATCCCCCCCAACCACAGGAATTCCAACATGAAATCTCCACCATTGTCTGTCCTCACCTAAGTACATACCTACCCCCCCAACCGCTACCTACCCCCCCATCCCCCCCAACCACTACCTACCCCCCCAACCGCTACTTACCCCCCATCCCCCCCAACCACAGGAATTCCAACATGAAATCTCCACCATTGTCTGTCCTGACCTGAGTACATACCTACCCCCTAACCGCTACCTACCCCCCCCCCAACAGCTACCTACCCCCCATCCCCCCCAACCACAGGAATTCCAACATGAAATCTCCACAATTGTCTGTCCTCACCTGAGTATATACCTACCCCCCCAACTGCTACAGCTAACCAACCACCCCCCCCCCCCAACCACAGGAATTCTAACATGAAATCTCCATCATTGTTTGTCCTCACCCGAGTACATACCTACCCCCCCCAACCGCTACCTACCCCCCCCCAACCTTCACAGCTACCCACCACCCCCCCCAACCACAGGCATTCCAACATGAACTCTCCACCATTGTCTGTCCTCACCTGAGTACATACCTACCCCCCCAACCGCTACCTACCCCCCCCAATTGCTACCTACCCCCCATCCCCCCCCCAACCACAGGAATTCCAACATGAAATCTCCACCATTGTCTGTCCTCACCTGAGTACATACCTACCCCCCCCACCGCTACCTACCCCCCCAACAGCTACCTACCCCCCATCCCCCCCAACCACAGGAATTCCAACATGAAATCTCCACCATTGTCTGTCCTCACCTGAGTACATACCTACCCCCTAACCGCTACCTACCCCCCAACCGCTACCTACCCCCCATCCCCCCCAACCACAGGAATTCCAACATGAAATCTCCACCATTGTCTGTCCTCACCTGAGTACATACCTACCCCCCCAACCGCTACCTACCCCCCATCCCCCCCCAACCGCTACCTACCCCCCAACCGCTACTTACCCCCCAACCACAGGAATTCCAACATGAAATCTCCACCATTGTCTGTCCTCACCTGAGTACATACCTACCCCCTAACCGCTACCTACCCCCCATCCCCCCCAACCACAGGAATTCCAACATGAAATCTCCACCATTGTCTGTCCTCACCTGAGTACATACCTACCCCCCCAACCGCTACCTACCCCCCTCCCAACCGCTACCTACCCCCCCATCCCCCCAACCACAGGAATTCCAACATGAAATCTCCACCATTGTCTGTCCTCACCTGAGTACATACCTACCCCCCCACCAGCTACCTACCGCCCCAACAGCTACCTACCCCCCCCCAACAGCTACCTACCCCCCATCCCCCCCAACCACAGGAATTCCAACATGAAATCTCCACCATTGTCTGTCCTCACCTGAGTACATACCTACCCCCCCCCCAACCGCTACAGCTAACCCACCCCCCCTCACCAACCACAGGAATTCTAACATGAAATCTCCATCATTGTTTGTCCTCACCCGAGTACATACCTACCCCCCCAACCGCTACCTACCCCCCAACCTCTACCTACCCCCCCCAACCACAGGAATTCCAACATGAAATCTCCACCATTGTCTGTCCTCACCTGAGTACATACCTACCCCCCCAACCGCTACCTACCCCCATCCCCCCAACCACAGGAATTCCAACATGAAATCTCCACCATTGTCTGTCCTCACCTGAGTACATACCTACCCCCCAACTGCTACCTACCCCCCCCCCCCCCAACCGCTACCTACCCCCCTCACCTGAGTACATACCTACCCTCCCACCGCTACCTAACCCCCCCCAAACGCTACCTACCCCCCAACCGCTACCTACCCCCCATCCCCCCCAACCACAGGAATTCCAACATGAAATCTCCACCATTGTCTGTCCTCACCTGAGTACATACCTACCACCCCAACCGCTACCTACCCCCCCCCAACCGCTACCTACCCCCCATCCTCCCCAACCACAGGAATTCCAACATGAAATCTCCACCATTGTCTGTCCTCACCTGAGTACATACCTACCCCCCCAACAGCTACCTACCCCCCATCCCCCCTAACCACAGAAATTCCAACATGAAATCTCCACCATTGTCTGTCCTCACCGGAGTACATACCTACCCCCCCAACCGCTACCTACCCCCCCAACCTTCACAGCTACCCCCCCCCCCCCCAACCACAGGAATTCCAACATGAAATCTCCACAATTGTCTGTCCTCACCTGAGTACATACCTACCCCCCCCAACTGCTACCTACCCCCCCCCCCAACCGCTACAGCTAACCCACCCCCCCCCCCACCAACCACAGGAATTCTAACATGAAATCTCCATCATTATTTGTCCTCACCCGAGTACATACCTACCCCCCCCAACCGCTACCTACCCCCCCAACCTTCACAGCTACCCACCACCCCCCCCCACCAACCACAGGAATTCTAACATGAAATCTCCACCATTATCTGTTCTCACCTGAGTACATACCTACCCCCCCAACCGCTACCTACCCCCCATCCCCCCCCCCCCCAACCACAGGAAACCCAACATGAAATCTCCACCATTGTCTGTCCTCACCTGAGTACATACCCATCCCCCCAACCGCTACCTACCCCCCCCCAACCTTTACAGCTACGCACCATCCCCCCCAACCACAGGAATTCCAACATGAAATCTCCACCATTGTCTGTCCTCACCTGAGTACATACCTAACCCCCAACCGCTACCTACCCCCCATCCCCCCCCAACCACAGGAATTCCAACATGAAATCTCCACCATTGTCTGTCCTCACCTGAGTACATACACATACCTACCCCCCCACCGCTACCTACCCCCCCAACAGCTACCTACCCCCCATCCCCCCCAACCACAGGAATTCCTACATGAAATCTCCACCATTGTCTGTCTACCCCCCCAACCGCTACCTACCCCTCATCCCCCCCAACCGCTACCTACCCCCAACCGCTACCTACCCCCCATCCCCCCCAACCACAGGAATTCCAACATGAAATCTCCACCATTGTCTGTCCTCACCTGAGTACATACATACCCCCCCAACCGCTACCTACCCCCCCCCCCAACCGCTACCTACCCCCCATCCCCCCCAACCACAGGAATTCCAACATGAAATCTCCACCATTGTCTGTCCTCACCTGAGTACATACCTACCCCCCCCCACCGCTACCTACCCCCCATCCCCCCCAACCACAGGAATTCCAACATGAAATCTCCACCATTGTCTGTCCTCACCTGAGTACATACCTACCCCCCCCCACCGCTACCTACCCCCCCAACCACAGGAATTCCAACATGAAATCTCCATCATTGTTTGTCCTCACCTGAGTACATACCTACCCCCCCCAACCGCTACCTACCCCTCCCACAACCTTCACAGCTACCCACCACCCCCCCCCCCAACCACAGGAATGCCAACATGAAATTTCCACCATTGTCTGTCCTCACCTGAGTACATACCTACCCCCCCAACCGCAACCGCTACCTACCCCCCCAACCTTCACAGCTACCCACCACCCACCCCACCCCCAACCACAAGAATTCCAACATGAAATCTCCACCATTGTCTGTCCTCACCTGAGTACATACCTACCCCCCCAACCGCTACCTACCCCCCCCCAACCGCTACAGCTACCCACCACCCCCCCCCCCCCCAACCAAAGGAATTCCAACATGAAATCTCCATCATTGTTTGTCCTCACCTGAGTACATACCTACCCCCCAACCGCTACCTACCCCCCCCAACCGCTACAGCTACCCACCACCCCCCCAACCACAAGAATTCCAACATGAAATCTCCACCATTGTCTGTCCTCACCTGAGTACATACCTACCCCCCCAACCGCTACCTACCCCCCCCCAACCGCTACAGCTACCCACCACCCCCCCCCCCAACCAAAGGAATTCCAACATGAAATCTCCATCATTGTTTGTCCTCACCTGAGTACATACCTACCCCCCAACCGCTACCTACCCCCCCAACCACAGGAATTCCAACATGAAATCTCCACCATTGTCTGTCCTCACCTGAGTACGTACCTACCCCCCCAACCGCTACCTACCCCACCCCCCAACCTTCACAGCTACCCACCATCCCCCCCAACCACAGGAATTCCAACATGAAATCTCCACCATTGTCTGTCCTCACCTGAGTACATACATACCCCCCCAACCGCTACCTACCCCCCCCCCAACCGCTACCTACCCCCCATCCCCCCCAACCACAGGAATTCCAACATGAAATCTCCACCATTGTCTGTCCTCACCTGAGTACATACCTACCCCCCCCACCGCTACCTACCCCCCATCCCCCCCAACCACAGGAATTCCAACATGAAATCTCCACCATTGTCTGTCCTCACCTGAGTACATACCTACCCCCCCCCCACCGCTACCTACCCCCCCAACCACAGGAATTCCAACATGAAATCTCCATCATTGTTTGTCCTCACCTGAGTACATACCTACCCCCCCCAACCGCTACCTACCCCTCCCACAACCTTCACAGCTACCCACCATCCCCCCCCCCAACCACAGGAATGCCAACATGAAATTTCCACCATTGTCTGTCCTCACCTGAGTACATACCTACCCCCCCAACCGCAACCGCTACCTACCCCCCCAACCTTCACAGCTACCCACCACCCACCCCACCCCCAACCACAAGAATTCCAACATGAAATCTCCACCATTGTCTGTCCTCACCTGAGTACATACCTACCCCCCCAACCGCTACCTACCCCCCCCCAACCGCTACAGCTACCCACCACCCCCCCCCCCCCAACCAAAGGAATTCCAACATGAAATCTCCATCATTGTTTGTCCTCACCTGAGTACATACCTACCCCCCAACCGCTACCTACCCCCCCCCCCCCCAACCACAAGAATTCCAACATGAAATCTCCACCATTGTCTGTCCTCACCTGAGTACATACCTACCCCCCCAACCGCTACCTACCCCCCCCAACCGCTACAGCTACCCACCACCCCCCCCCAACCAAAGGAATTCCAACATGAAATCTCCATCATTGTTTGTCCTCACCTGAGTACATACCTACCCCCCCAACCGCTACCTACCCCCCCCCCCAACCGCTACAGCTACCCACCACCCCCCCCCCCCCCAACCAAAGGAATTCCAACATGAAATCTCCATCATTGTTTGTCCTCACCTGAGTACATACCTACCCCCCAACCGCTACCTACCCCCCCAACCACAGGAATTCCAACATGAAATCTCCACCATTGTCTGTCCTCACCTGAGTACGTACCTACCCCCCCAACCGCTACCTACCCCACCCCCCAACCTTCACAGCTACCCACCATCCCCCCCAACCACAGGAATTCCAACATGAAATCTCCACCATTGTCTGTCCTCACCTGAGTACATACCTACCCCCCCCCAACCACAGGAAACCCAACATGAAATCTCCACCATTGTCTGTCCTCACCTGAGTACATACCTACCCCCCCAACCGCTACCTACCCCCCCAACCTTCACAGCTACCCACCATCCCCCCCCCCAACCACGGGAATTCCAACATGAAATCTCCACCATTGTCTGTCCTCACCTGAGTACATACCTACCCCCCCCAACCGCTACCTACCCCCCACCCCCCCCCCAACCACAGGAATTCCAACATGAAATCTCCACCATTGTCTGTCCTCACCTGAGCCATGATTGGGTGCTGAAGGCTGCCTTCTCCTACACCAAGCTTAGTTCATACCTACCCCCCCAACCTTCACAGCTGCCCACCCCCCCCCACCCCAAACCTTCACAGCTGCCCCCCCCAACCTTTACTGCTGCCTACCACCCCCCCCAACCGCTATCTACCCCCCAACCACAGGAATTCCAACATGAAATCTCCACCATTGTCTGTCCTCACCTGAGTACATACCTACCCCCCCACCGCTACCTACCCCCCCAACCAACCGCTACCTACCCCCCATCCCCCCCAACCACAGGAATTCCAACATGAAATTTCCACCATTGTCTGTCCTCACCTGAGTACATACCTAACCCCCCCACCGCTACCTACCCCCCCAACAGCTACCTACCCCCCCCCAACCACAGGAATTCCAACATGAAATCTCCACCATTGTCTGTCCTCACCTGAGTACATATCTACCCCCCCCCCACCGCTACCTACCCCCCCCCCCCCAACAGCTACCTACCCCCCATCCCCCCCAACCACAGGAATTCCAACATGAAATCTCCACCATTGTCTGTCCTCACCTGAGTACATACCTACCCCCCCAACCGCTACCTACCCCCCCCCCCCCAACCACAGGAATTCCAACATGAAATCTCCACCATTGTCTGTCCTCACCTGAGCCATGATTGGGTGCTGAAGGCTGCCTTCTCCTACACCAAGCTTAGTTCATACCTACCCCCCCCAACCTTCACAGCTGCCCCCCCCAACCTTTACTGCTGCCTACCACCCCCCCAACCGCTATCTACCCCCCAACCACAGGAATTCCAACATGAAATCTCCACCATTGTCTGTCCTCACCTGAGTACATACCTACCCCCCCACCGCTACCTACCCCCCCAACCAACCGCTACCTACCCCCCATCCCCCCCAACCACAGGAATTCCAACATGAAATTTCCACCATTGTCTGTCCTCACCTGAGTACATACCTAACCCCCCCACCGCTACCTACCCCCCCAACAGCTACCTACCCCCCCCCCAACCACAGGAATTCCAACATGAAATCTCCACCATTGTCTGTCCTCACCTGAGTACATACCTACCCCCCAACCGCTACCTACCCACCATCCCCCCCAACCGCTACCTACCCCCCCAACCGCTACCTACCCCCCCAACCACAGGAATTCCAACATGAAATCTCCACCATTGTCTGTCCTCACCTGAGTACATACCTACCCCCCCACCGCTACCTACCCCCTCCCCAACCACAGGAATTCCAACATGAAATCTCCACCATTGTCTGTCCTCACCTGAGTACATACCTACCCCCCCCTCAACCGCTACCTACCCCCCATCCCCCCCCCCCCAACAACAGGAATTCCAACATGAAATCTCCACCATTGTCTGTCCTCACCTGAGTACATACCTATCCCCCCCAACCGCTACCCCCCCCCCCAACCTTCACAGCTACCCACCATCCCCCCCCCCAACCACAGGAATTCCAACATGAAATCTCCACCATTGTCTGTCCTCACCTGAGTACATACCTACCACCCCCAACCGCTACCTACCCCCCCCCCCCCAACCAACCTTCACAGCTACGCACCATCCCCCCCCCCCAACCACAGGAATTCCAACATGAAATCTCCACCATTGTCTGTCCTCACCTGAGTACATACCTACCCCCCCAACCGCTACCTACCCCCCCAACCTTCACAGCTACCCACCATCCCCCCCCCCAACCACGGGAATTCCAACATGAAATCTCCACCATTGTCTGTCCTCACCTGAGTACATACCTACCCCCCCCCACCGCTACCTACCCCCCCCAACCGCTACCTACCCCCCATCCCCCCCAACCACAGGAATTCCAACATGAAATTTCCACCATTGTCTGTCCTCACCTGAGTACATACCTACCCCCCACCGCTACCTACCCCCCAACAGCTACCTACCCCCCCAACAGCTACCTACCCCCCCATCCCCCCCAACCACAGGAATTCCAACATGAAATCTCCACCATTGTCTGTCCTCACCTGAGTACATACCTACCCCCTAACCGCTACCTACCCCCCAACCGCTACCTACCCCCCATCCCCCCCAACCACAGGAATTCCAACATGAAATCTCCACCATTGTCTGTCCTCACCTGAGTACATACCTACCCCCCCAACCGCTACCTACCCCCCATCCCCCCCAACCGCTACCTACCCCCCAACCGCTACTTACCCCCCAACCACAGGAATTCCAACATGAAATCTCCACCATTGTCTGTCCTCACCTGAGTACATACCTACCCCCTAACCGCTACCTACCCCCCATCCCCCCCAACCACAGGAATTCCAACATGAAATCTCCACCATTGTCTGTCCTCACCTGAGTACATACCTACCCCCCCAACCGCTACCTACCCCCCTCCCAACCGCTACCTACCCCCCCATCCCCCCAACCACAGGAATTCCAACATGAAATCTCCACCATTGTCTGTCCTCACCTGAGTACATACCTACCCCCCCACCAGCTACCTACCGCCCCAACAGCTACCTACCCCCCCCCCCCCAACAGCTACCTACCCCCCATCCCCCCCAACCACAGGAATTCCAACATGAAATCTCCACCATTGTCTGTCCTCACCTGAGTACATACCTACCCCCCCCCCAACCGCTACAGCTAACCCACCCCCCCTCACCAACCACAGGAATTCTAACATGAAATCTCCATCATTGTTTGTCCTCACCCGAGTACATACCTACCCCCCCAACCGCTACCTACCCCCCAACCTCTACCTACCCCCCCCAACCACAGGAATTCCAACATGAAATCTCCACCATTGTCTGTCCTCACCTGAGTACATACCTACCCCCCCAACCGCTACCTACCCCCATCCCCCCAACCACAGGAATTCCAACATGAAATCTCCACCATTGTCTGTCCTCACCTGAGTA
The DNA here is from genome assembly GCA_029206835.1 of Rana muscosa. Taxonomy (NCBI): domain Eukaryota; kingdom Metazoa; phylum Chordata; class Amphibia; order Anura; family Ranidae; genus Rana; species Rana muscosa. The sequence continues at coordinate 351,346,602 of CM055125.1, read as the reverse complement.
CATACCTACCCCCCAACTGCTACCTACCCCCCCCCAACCGCTACCTACCCCCCTCACCTGAGTACATACCTACCCTCCCACCGCTACCTAACCCCCCCCAAACGCTACCTACCCCCCAACCGCTACCTACCCCCCATCCCCCCCAACCACAGGAATTCCAACATGAAATCTCCACCATTGTCTGTCCTCACCTGAGTACATACCTACCCCCCAACCGCTACCTACCCCCCCCAACCGCTACCTACCCCCCATCCTCCCCAACCACAGGAATTCCAACATGAAATCTCCACCATTGTCTGTCCTCACCTGAGTACATACCTACCCCCCCCCCACCGCTACCTACCCCCCCAACAGCTACCTACCCCCCATCCCCCCTAACCACAGAAATTCCAACATGAAATCTCCACCATTGTCTGTCCTCACCGGAGTACATACCTACCCCCCCAACCGCTACCTACCCCCCCAACCTTCACAGCTACCCCCCCCCCCCCCAACCACAGGAATTCCAACATGAAATCTCCACAATTGTCTGTCCTCACCTGAGTACATACCTACCCCCCCCCCAACTGCTACCTACCCCCCCCCCAACCGCTACAGCTAACCCACCCCCCCCCCCACCAACCACAGGAATTCTAACATGAAATCTCCATCATTATTTGTCCTCACCCGAGTACATACCTACCCCCCCCAACCGCTACCTACCCCCCCAACCTTCACAGCTACCCACCATCCCCCCCCCCAACCACAGGAATTCCAACATGAAATCTCCACCATTATCTGTTCTCACCTGAGTACATACACATACCTACCCCCCAACCGCTACCTACCCCCCATCCCCCCCCCAACCACAGGAATTCCAACATGAAATCTCCACCATTGTCTGTCCTCACCTGAGTACATACACATACCTACCCCCCCACCGCTACCTACCCCCCCAACAGCTACCTACCCCCCATCCCCCCCAACCACAGGAATTCCTACATGAAATCTCCACCATTGTCTGTCTACCCCCCCAACCGCTACCTACCCCCCATCCCCCCCAACCGCTACCTACCCCCAACCGCTACCTACCCCCCATCCCCCCCAACCACAGGAATTCCAACATGAAATCTCCACCATTGTCTGTCCTCACCTGAGTACATACATACCCCCCCAACCGCTACCTACCCCCCCCCCCCCCAACCGCTACCTACCCCCCATCCCCCCCAACCACAGGAATTCCAACATGAAATCTCCACCATTGTCTGTCCTCACCTGAGTACATACCTACCCCCCCCACCGCTACCTACCCCCCATCCCCCCCAACCACAGGAATTCCAACATGAAATCTCCACCATTGTCTGTCCTCACCTGAGTACATACCTACCCCCCCCCCACCGCTACCTACCCCCCCAACCACAGGAATTCCAACATGAAATCTCCATCATTGTTTGTCCTCACCTGAGTACATACCTACCCCCCCCCAACCGCTACCTACCCCTCCCACAACCTTCACAGCTACCCACCATCCCCCCCCCCCAACCACAGGAATGCCAACATGAAATTTCCACCATTGTCTGTCCTCACCTGAGTACATACCTACCCCCCCCAACCGCAACCGCTACCTACCCCCCCAACCTTCACAGCTACCCACCACCCACCCCACCCCCAACCACAAGAATTCCAACATGAAATCTCCACCATTGTCTGTCCTCACCTGAGTACATACCTACCCCCCCCAACCGCTACCTACCCCCCCCCCAACCTTCACAGCTACCCACCATCCCCCCCAACCACAGGAATTCCAACATGAAATCTCCACCATTGTCTGTCCTCACCGGAGTACATACCTACCCCCCCAACCGCTACCTACCCCCCCCCCCCCCAACCTTCACAGCTACCCACCACCCCCCCCCCCCCAACCACAGGAATTCCAACATGAAATCTCCACAATTGTCTGTCCTCACCTGAGTACATACCTACCCCCCCAACCGCTACCTACCCCTCCCCCAACCTTCACAGCTACCCACCACCCCCCCCCCCCAACCACAGGAATGCCAACATGAAATTTCCACCATTGTCTGTCCTCACCTGAGTACATACCTACCCCCCCAACCGCTACCTACCCACCACCCACCCCACCCCCAACCACAAGAATTCCAACATGAAATCTCCACCATTGTCTGTCCTCACCTGAGTACATACCTACCCCCCCCAACCGCTACCTACCCCCCCCCAACCGCTACAGCTACCCACCAAGCCCCCCCCCAACCAAAGGAATTCCAACATGAAATCTCCATCATTGTTTGTCCTCACCTGAGTACATACCTACCCCCCAACCGCTACCTACCCCCCCCCCCAACCGCTACAGCTACCCACCACCCCCCCCCCCCAACCAAAGGAATTCCAACATGAAATCTCCATCATTGTTTGTCCTCACCTGAGTACATACCTACCCCCCAACCGCTACCTACCCCCCCCCCCCAACCGCTACAGCTACCCACCACCCCCCCAACCAAAGGAATTCCAACATGAAATCTCCATCATTGTTTGTCCTCACCTGAGTACATACCTACCCCCCCAACCGCTACCTACCCCCCCCCAACCAAAGGAATTCCAACATGAAATCTCCATCATTGTTTGTCCTCACCTGAGTACATACCTACCCCCCAACCGCTACCTACCCCCCCAACCACAGGAATTCCAACATGAAATCTCCACCATTGTCTGTCCTCACCTGAGTACATACCTACCCCCCCCCCCAACCACAGGAAACCCAACATGAAATCTCCACCATTGTCTGTCCTCACCTGAGTACATACCTACCCCCCCAACCGCTACCTACCCCCCAACCTTCACAGCTACCCACCATCCCCCCCCCCAACCACGGGAATTCCAACATGAAATCTCCACCATTGTCTGTCCTCACCTGAGTACATACCTACCCCCCCCCAACCACAGGAAACCCAACATGAAATCTCCACCATTGTCTGTCCTCACCTGAGTACATACCTACCCCCCCAACCGCTACCTACCCCCCAACCTTCACAGCTACCCACCATCCCCCCCCCCAACCACGGGAATTCCAACATGAAATCTCCACCATTGTCTGTCCTCACCTGAGTACATACCTACCCCCCCCCAACCGCTACCTACCCCCCCCCCCCCCCCCCCCCCAACCACAGGAATTCCAACATGAAATCTCCACCATTGTCTGTCCTCACCTGAGCCATGATTGGGTGCTGAAGGCTGCCTTCTCCTACACCAAGCTTAGTTCATACCTACCCCCCCAACCTTCACAGCTGCCCACCCCCCCCCCACCCCAAACCTTCACAGCTGCCCCCCCCCCCCAACCTTTACTGCTGCCTACCACCCCCCCCCCAACCGCTATCTACCCCCCAACCACAGGAATTCCAACATGAAATCTCCACCATTGTCTGTCCTCACCTGAGTACATACCTACCCCCCCACCGCTACCTACCCCCCCAACCAACCGCTACCTACCCCCCATCCCCCCCAACCACAGGAATTCCAACATGAAATCTCCACCATTGTCTGTCCTCACCTGAGTACATACCTACCCCCCCAACCGCTACCTACCCCCCACCCCCCCCCCCCCAACCACAGGAATTCCAACATGAAATCTCCACCATTGTCTGTCCTCACCTGAGTACATACCTACCCCCCCACCGCTACCTACCCCCCCAACCAACCGCTACCTACCCCCCATCCCCCCCAACCACAGGAATTCCAACATGAAATTTCCACCATTGTCTGTCCTCACCTGAGTACATACCTAACCCCCCCACCGCTACCTACCCCCCGAACAGCTACCTACCCCCCCCCAACCACAGGAATTCCAACATGAAATCTCCACCATTGTCTGTCCTCACCTGAGTACATATCTACCCCCCCCCCACCGCTACCTACCCCCCCAACAGCTACCTACCCCCCATCCCCCCCAACCACAGGAATTCCAACATGAAATCTCCACCATTGTCTGTCCTCACCTGAGTACATACCTACCCCCCAACCGCTACCTACCCCCCATCCCCCCCAACCGCTACCTACCCCCCCAACCGCTACCTACCCCCCATCCCCCCAACCACAGGAATTCCAACATGAAATCTCCACCATTGTCTGTCCTCACCTGAGTACATACCTACCCCCCCACCGCTACCTACCCCCTCCCCAACCACAGGAATTCCAACATGAAATCTCCACCATTGTCTGTCCTCAGCTGAGTACATACCTACCCCCCCCTCAACCGCTACCTATCCCCCATCCCCCCCCCCCCCCAACAACAGGAATTCCAACATGAAATCTCCACCATTGTCTGTCCTCACCTGAGTACATACCTATCCCCCCCAACCGCTACCCCCCCCCCCCCCCAACCTTCACAGCTACCCACCATCCCCCCCCCCCAACCACAGGAATTCCAACATGAAATCTCCACCATTGTCTGTCCTCACCTGAGTACATACCTACCCCCCCCCAACCGCTACCTACCCCCCCCCAACCAACCTTCACAGCTACGCACCATCCCCCCCCCCCCAACCACAGGAATTCCAACATGAAATCTCCACCATTGTCTGTCCTCACCTGAGTACATACCTACCCCCCCAACCGCTACCTACCCCCCCAACCTTCACAGCTACCCACCATCCCCCCCCCCCCAACCACGGGAATTCCAACATGAAATCTCCACCATTGTCTGTCCTCACCTGAGTACATACCTACCCCCCCCAACCGCTACCTACCCCCCCAACCTTTACAGCTACGCACCATCCCCCCCACCCCCCAACCACAGGAATTCCAACATGAAATCTCCACCATTGTCTGTCCTCACCTGAGTACATACCTACCCCCCCCCCTCAACCGCTACCTACCCCCCATCCCCCCCCCCAACAACAGGAATTCCAACATGAAATCTCCACCATTGTCTGTCCTCACCTGAGTACATACCTATCCCCCCCCAACCTTCACAGCTACCCACCATCCCCCCCCCAACCACAGGAATTCCAACATGAAATCTCCACCATTGGGTGCTGAAGGCTGCCTTCTCCTACACCAAGCTTAGTTCATACCTACCCCCCCCCCCAACCTTCACAGCTGCCCACCCCCCCACCCCAAACCTTCACAGCTGCCTACCCCCCCCCCAACCTTCACAGCTGCCCCCCCCAACCTTTACTGCTGCCTACCACCCCCCCAACCTTCATTAGGTGCCCACCACCCCCCACCCTTCACAGCTGCCTACCCCCCCCCCCCCAACCTTCATAGGTGTCCAACACCCCACCCTTCACAGCTGCCTACCCCCCCCCAACCTTCACAGCTGCCTACCACCCCCCAACCTTCATTAGGTGCTCACCACCCCCCCCAACCTTTACAGCTGCCTACCCCCAACCTTCATAGGTGTCCAACACCCCACCCCCCAAGCCTTTACTGCTGCCTCCCCAACCTTCACAGCTGCCTACCACCCCCCAACCTTCATTAGGTGCCCACCACCCCCCCCCCCCAACCTTTACAGCTGCCTACCCCCCAACCTTCATAGGTGTCCCCCCCCCCCCAAGCCTTTACAGCTGCTTACCACCACCCCCCCCCAACCTTCATTAGGTGCCCACCACCCCCCCCCCCCCCAACCTTCACAGCTGCCTACCCCCCCCAACCTTCATAGGTGTCCAACACCCCACCCTTCACAGCTGCCTACCCCCCCAACCTTCACAGCTGCCCCCCCCCCCCAACCTTTACTGCTGCCTACCACCCCCACCCCCCAACCTTCATTAGGTGCCCACCCCCCCAACCTTCATAGGATGCCCAACCCCCCCCCCTCCAAGCCTTTACAGCTGACTACCACCCCCCCAACCTTCATAGGTGTCCCCCCCCCAAGCCTTTACAGCTGCCTAACACCCCCCCCCCCCAACCTTCACAGCTGCCTCTCCCTACCCCCAACCTTCACAGCTGCTACCCCCCCCCCCCCAGCTGTATAACCCCCTTCACCCCACCAAACCTTCACAGATGCCTTATCCAACACCAAGCTTAGTACATACCTCCCCCCCCAATCTATACAGCTGCGCCCCCCCCCCCAACCACCACAGCTGCCTCATCCTACAGCAAATTTCCTAGTACATACCCAACGACCCCCAACCTTCCTTGTCCCATCTCAGTGCTGCCGATCTCCTGCAGCCACTTCCTATCTCCATACACTCCAGTGAGGATATTTCTCGGGGGGGGGTTCCCATTTGTGACACCAGAGGACCATGTCTGTGTCATGTGTGCTGAGGACAGCCAGTTGTAGTCCTCATCAGGAGCCCATGTGATGAGGTGAAAACACAGGAGAATAATTGGGGGACAGGGACAGAGTGTTGTCACCAGATAACAGGAAGTAACTTTGATGGCGGGATCACCGGGGATTATATTAATAAAAGCTGCTAATTGTCAAAGATTGAAAGTGACATGTGAGGGCCGTTCACACTGCGGAGCGACAGAACCCGTTACCCCTCAATGTGACCACAATGGTGGGAATGGACTATTAGAGATTATAATGACTCCGTCATCCCCGGTCCATCCATGTCTTCTAGAATGTTCTCTCCATCCACATCATAGAAATGATTATCATTAAAGCAACAAACACTGATCATCCTTATCACACCCCGAACATCTGCAACATTCCCCAATGGAGAGCAACTCAGAATAAACACGCTGCATCATTTATCATCCTTCTCTATATATCTCCATGGGATGGGCACCCCCAGATCTCCATCTCTCTATACATCTCCATGGGATGGGTACCTCCATCTCTCTATACATCTTCATGGGATGGGCACCCCCAGATCTCCATACATCTCCATGGGATGGGCACCCCCGATCTCCATGGGATGGGCACCTCCAGATCTCCATCTCTCTACATCTCCATGGGATGGGCACCCCCAGATCTGGCACTTCACTCCTCAGCGTCTACCATCATCTGCTGGAGGAAGGATTCCTGGCCATCACTCCGGAGGGTAACCGATGTGTCCTTCTGTACCCCAAATCTCAGGTACCCCCCAATCTATCCTCATACACGGCAGTACATTTGTCTCTCTGATGATCTGATACGAAGTTTCCCCTGTGATCACACTCCTTCCCTTTAGGGGATCCTATCTCTAGGGGGTCAGGGCTTCTTGCAGCACTGGGGTCCTGGTCAGGACAATGTCTGCATGGAGTTTGTAGTGTGGGAGAAAACCGGAGCCCCCGAAGGAAACCCACACAGACATGCTGGGAGGAGAACTGTCTCCTGTCTAAATATTTCCTAATATGTGTGAGATGGGGACATTAGAGTGTAAGCTTCTGGGGGCAGGGAATGATGTGAATGTATATAAAGCTCGGTGTAATATAAATATTCTGGGGCTCAGACACTGACCTGTGATTGGCTGCAACTCTTTTCATATAAAATACCAAAACTTCTGTCCCCAACCCAACCACCAATCAGAGAGGAGCTGTCACTGCTAAAGCCAAAACCTCCTTCTATTGGGAGAGAGAATTATGGAATTTTCTGGAAGAAGATCTCTATGGTGGGGGGGGGGTTCCCTCTTATGGGGGGAGGGGGCACAGAGATCACCTGAGGACCCATATGATGTCCTCCTTATCACTATACTGGGGATATCTGCAGTCTGTGTATTCTGATCTCCCCACCAAATAGTACCTTTCAGTCCAGGCTGGGTGGTCCTTCCTGTCACTGATTCTCCAGGTTGGGGGTCCCCAGTAGTTTATTTCTGGAAATGTCCAGGTTCCGTGTCTTCGCTCCTCTTTTTTCAGTAAAGTTTCTGGTTGGATGTCCCCAGTTCTCCCTTTCAGGAAATGTCCAGGTTGGGTTCCCAGTCCTCAGGTCAGGTGTCCCCAGTAGTTTCTTTCCATATATGTCCAAGTTGGGGGTCCCCAGTCCTCTCTTCTAGCAAACGTCCAGGTCAGGTGACCCCAGTTCTCGCTTTTAGTATATGTCCGGGACAAGTTGGGGGTCAGTAATCCTCTCTTAGTCCTGATCTTGGTGGGGTGTCCACCCTCCAGGGAAGTCTATGGGGTGTCCCCCCTCCAGGGAAGTCTATGGGGTGTCCCCCCTCCAGGGAAGTCTATGGGGTGTCCCCCCCTCCAGGGAAGTCTATGGGGTGTCCCCCCTCCAGGGAAGTCTATGGGGTGTCCCCCCCTCCAGGGAAGTCTATGGGGTGTCCCCCCCTCCAGGGAAGTCTATGGGGTGTCCCCCCCTCCAGGGAAGTCTATGGGGTGTCCCCCCCTCCAGGGAAGTCTATGGGGTGTCTCCCCTCCAGGGATGTCTATGGGGTGTCCCCCCCTCCAGGGATGTCTATGGGGTGTCCCCGATGTGTGGGTCCCGGGCTCTCCTCTGTATTTCTCCCATATAAGTCTCTGTTCTCCGGCTGAACATTCCTGCCGCCAGCGGTACTCCGATCACTGCGGAGATCTCATCCATCAACACCGACTGTTCCCCGACTACTGCTCTCCACACTCCCCCTCCCCTCCACACATGCGCAGTACGACCCCCGACAAACTTTCCCGAACTGTTTAGAGAATGCCCCCCCCCCCCGGGGTGAGGACTCATTATTACCTCTCCCCACAGAGAGATCCATCCAAATCACCACGCAGCTTCTTTAATTACCCCCCCCCCCCCATATAATGTGTGATGAGAGGTCACCATCCCCATCACAAGTTCCCTCCTAGATTGTCAGCTCCTAGGATCAGATCCTCCTCTATGTAATTGTACTGTCTGTGTACAGCGCTGCTCAAACTGTTACCGCTATATACACCCTGTATAATAATATCATATCAATTCAGTATAATAATACTATAAATCTGTATTATAATAATAATAATAATATGTATTTCCTGTATAATAATATCATATCAATTCAGTATAATAATACTATAAATCTGTATTATAATAATAATAATAATAATATGTATTTCCTGTATAATAATATCATATCAATTCAGTATAATAATACTATAAATCTGTATAATAATAATAATAATAATATGTATTTCCTGTATAATAATATCATATCAATTCAGTATAATAATAATAATATGTATTTCCTGTATAATAATACTCTATCAATTCAGTATAATAATACTATAAATCTGTATTATAATAATAATAATAATAATAATAATATGTATTTCCTGTATAATAATACTCTATCAATTCTGTATGATAATACTATAAATCTGTGTTATAATAATAATAATAATAATATATAAAAACTGTATAATAATAATAAATACATCCTGAATAATATGTATTTCCTGTATAATAATATGTATTTCCTGTATAATAATATCATATCAATTCAGTATAATAATACTATAAATCTGTATAATAATAATAATAATAATAATAATATGTATTTCCTGTATAATAATATCATATCAATTCAGTATAATAATAATAATAATATGTATTTCCTGTATAATAATACTCTATCAATTCAGTATAATAATACTATAAATCTGTATTATAATAATAATAATAATAATAATAATAATAATATGTATTTCCTGTATAATAATACTCTATCAATTCTGTATGATAATACTATAAATCTGTGTTATAATAATAATAATAATATATAAAAACTGTATAATAATAATAAATACATCCTGAATAATATGTATTTCCTGTATAATAATAATAAATATATAAATTCTGAATAATAATAATGTAATCTATATAAATATTCAGTATCTGACAAAAGTAAGTACACCCCTCAGTCCCATTTGTGTAAATCTTTTCATGTGACAACACTGAAGAAATGACACTTTGCTACAATGAAAAGTAGTGAGTGTACAGCTTGTATAACAGTGTAAATTTCCTCTCCCCTCAAAATAACTCAACACACCGCCATTAATGTCTAAACCGCTGGCAACAAAAGTCAGTACACCCCTAAGTGAAAATGTCCAAATTGGGCCCAAAGTGTCAATATTTTGTGTGGCCACCATTATTTTCCAGCACTGCCTTAAAGTGGTTGTAAACCCACTGTGACAACTTGCACTTACAGGTAAACCTAGATTAAGGCTTACCTGTAGGTGCAAGAAATATCTCCTAAACCTACACGGTTAAGGAGATATTTGCAGAAAACACGGCACTGACGCACCGAGCGTGCCGGTTTTCTGAATGGGAGAATGCCGGCCTCGCGCTAGGGTTGCCACCTCATCCCTTTAAACCTGAACACATATTAATTACACAGGTTCTGTGGCTGATTAAGGTGGTAATTAAACTCACTTGGTGCCTCATCTGCATTCAATTAGCCTAAGAACCTGTGTAATTCATATGTGTTCGGGTTTAAAGGGATGAGGTGGCAACCCTACTGCCGGCCCCAACAACGACCACTTGTTCCTGGATGGAGAGAGGAATCTTCACGTCCGACTCCAAAGAAGAGGCCTCCGTTCCCAGTTAAAGCCATTTTTGGGGAAACGCGTCGGGTGGAGCATTGAACCCTAACGTTATCACGTTTATCTAGCTCAGGTGTTTCTCAACTCCAGTCCTCAAGGCGCCCCAACAGGTCATGTTTTCAGGATTTCCCTCACATGGAACAGCTGTGGTAATTACTAAGGCAGAGAAACTGATCAAATCACCTGTGCAAAATAATGGAAATCCTGAAAACATGACCTGTTGGTGCGCCTTGAGGACTGGAGTTGAGAAACACTGATAGCTTGTGGTTTGCTCCTCGGCTGGTTTAAACAGAAAATATTTTTTACCGTTGATTAGTTTTTGCCTCTTTTTTTAGGATTATTTGCTGTGGACACTCGCTGTAATTTTTTAGCTTGATGTGAACATTGCTGTTTTTTTTTTACAAATAAATATCTTGTTTTTTTGGGATATACTACACTATGAAAGCCTTCCTCTTAATTTTTTCCTGCCGAGCCACCATTCCTAGGAACGTACCTGGGAAGTACCTGGGAAGTTGGAGTGATTTCTCACCTGTGTTCTTCCTTGCCTGACGTGGGTTGATGAACAGCTGAGACGGACGTGAAGATTCCTTCCTCCATCCAGGAACAAGTGGTCGTTGTTGGGGCCGGCAGGCTGATGCACACGCTCCCTTGATCTCTATAATCTGAGATCCCAACTATTCGATAAGCGGCAGTAATATTATTTATCTTGGCTGCACAGTAATCAAGGCTTCTGAATATTCCATCGACTGTCTTGTATTAGAGTTGTATTCCAGATGTCATCTATTTTGAACAATTCTTTATCCATTTGGGACACATTTATTTGGTTGCACTTCACTATTATTCCATTATTCAGTTATTTGGACTATATCTGTGATTACACTTTACATTTTTTTGGATTGTGTCCTAATATACATCCTTTGTGTGGTATTACACATGGTGAATATTCATTTAATCTCTTGTTTTTTGCATTAATAGTTCCTGCAAAAAATTTTTGGGTGATTGCGCACTTTTTTTTTCTTTTTATTGCAAATATGTTTGTTGGCCTTTTTTGAAGTTGCTGCATTTTTTTTAAAACAAAGCACCATATTGTTACAAGGTTAAGCGCAGAATTTGTCCTATTATTATTATTAGTCCATCACCTTTACCCTCAGCACCTTTAGCAAGGCAGTGGTGGTCTTGGAGGGGTGTTTGGGGTGGTTATCATGTTGGAATACTACCCTGCGGTCCAGTCTCTGAAGGGAGGGGATCATGCTCTGCTTCAGTATGTCACAGTACATGTTGGCATTCATGGTTCCCTCAATGATCTGTAGCCCCCCAGTGCCGGCAGCACTCATGCAGCCCCAGACTATGACACTCCCACCACCATGCCTGACTGTAGGGAAGACACACTTGTCTTTGTCCTCCTCATCTGGTTGCCGCCACACACGCCTGACACCATCTGACCCAGTACGTTTATCTTGGTCTCATCAGACCACAGGACATGGTTCCAGTAATCCATGTCCTTAGTCTGCTTGTCTTTCTTGTGCATCATCTTTAGAAGAGGCTTCCTTCTGGGACGACAGCCATGCAGACCAATTTGATGCAGTGTGCGGCGTATGGTCTGAGCACTGACAGGCTGACCCCTCCCCCACCCCTTCACCCTCTGCAGCAATGCTGGCAGCACTCATACGTCTATTTCCCAAAGACAACCTCTGGATATGACGCTGAGCACGTGACCTCAACTTCTTAGGTGGACCATGGCGAGGCCTGTTCTGAGTGGAACCTGTCCTGTTATACCACTGGATGGTCTTGGCCACCGTGCTGCAGCTCAGTTTCAGGGTCTTGGCAATCTTCTTATAGCCTCGGCCATCTTTATGTAGAGCAACAATTATTTTCTTCAGATCCTCAGAGAGTTCTTTGCCATGAGGTGCCATGTTGTACTTCCAGTGACCAGTATGAGAGAGTGAGAGCGATAACACCAAATTTATCACACCTGCTCCCCATTCACACCTGAGACCTTGTAACACTAACGAGTCACATGACACAATTTGGAGATTTTCACTTAGGGGTGTACTGACTTTTGTTGCCAGCGGTTTAGACATTAATGGCTGTGTGTTGAGTTATTTTGAGGGGAGAGGAAATTTACACTGTTATACAAGCTGTACACTCACTACTTTACATTGTAGCAAAGTGTCATTTCTTCAGTGTTGTCACATGAATGTGACTGAGGGGTGTACTTACTTTTGTCAGATCCTGTATGTGTCCCGCTAACCCCGGGGTGTGAAGATTGTGTGTAAATGTAAATGTTGGAGCCCCACACTGAGGAATTTATTAGAGACAAAAATGAGATTAGAATTCAAAACATTTATTGGATGCAACAACCAACGCATTTCGGGGCTACACATCGCCCCCTTCATCAGGACTAAAGGCAATAACTTTTTTTAGTTTTTGAAGTGGAGAGGGATTAGACCCCCTGTCAGGTTTTTTATTGCTGTCTGTGTCCCCGGTAGGGAGATTCCTCCTCTCTATGGGGGAAATCTTCCAATGGGGACACTAGTTCTGGTGACCTGGGGGATTTCCTCTCACTTCCTGTTTGGCTATGGGACAGGAAGTGAAGGGAAATCTCCCCAACAGGACACAGATCGCAAAAAATAAAAGCTGACAGGGGCTCTAAGCCTCCTTTACTCCATCCAAAATGGGGGGAAAAAAATCCCTCTAGTTCTACATGAAGAATAAGATCAGGCAAGGTGACGTCTTCTCTTAGTCCGGCCAGCAGAGACACAGGAGAATAAAATGGAGCTTTATGATTATTGCCACTCTATAAATGCCATTTTGTTTAAACAATATTTTCTACCGAATCAATCGGCTTCCTTATATTGGGATTCCTTTTATAGTAACTTTGTATCTTCACAAAACGTCCTGAGGAACGGGGAATATTTTCTTTAGGAAGGGGGAATATTTTCTTTAGGAAGGGGGAATATTTTCTTTAGGAAGGAGGATTATTTTCTTTAGGAAGGGGGAATATTTTCTTTAGGAAGGAGGATTATTTTCTTTAGGAAGGGGAATATTTTTCTTTAGGAAGGGGAGTGTTTTCTTTAGGAAGGAGGATTATTTTCTTTAGGAAGGGGAATTATTTTCTTTAGGAAGGGGAATTATTTTCTTTAGGAAGGAGGATTATTTTCTTTAGGAAGGGGGAATATTTTCTTTAGGAAGGAGGATTATTTTCTTTAGGAAGGGGAATTATTTTCTTTAGGAAGGAGGATTATTTTCTTTAGGAAGGGGGATTATTTTCTTTAGGAAGGGGGATTATTTTCTTTAGGAAGGAGGATTATTTTCTTTAGGAAGGAGGATTATTTTCTTTAGGAAGGAGGATTATTTTCTTTAGGAAGGGGAATTATTTTCTTTAGGAAGGAGGATTATTTTCTTTAGGAAGGGGGATTATTTTCTTTAGGAAGGAGGATTATTTTCTTTAGGAAGGGGGATTATTTTCTTTAGGAAGGGGGAATTATTTTCTTTAGGAAGGGGAATTATTTTCTTTAGGAAGGGGGATTATTTTCTTTAGGAAGGAGGATTATTTTCTTTAGGAAGGAGGATTATTTTCTTTAGGAAGGGGGATTATTTTCTTTAGGAAGGAGGATTATTTTCTTTAGGAAGGAGGATTATTTTCTTTAGGAAGGAGGATTATTTTCTTTAGGAAGGGGGAATTATTTTCTTTAGGAAGGGGGATTATTTTCTTTAGGAAGGGGGATATTTTCTTTAGGAAGGGGGATTATTTTCTTTAGGAAGGGGGATATTTTCTTTAGGAAGGGGGAATTATTTTCTTTAGAAAGGGGGATATTTTCTTTAGGAAGGAGGATTATTTTCTTTAGGAAGGGGGAATTATTTTCTTTAGGAAGGGGAATTATTTTCTTTAGGAAGGGGGATTATTTTCTTTAGGAAGGGGGAATTATTTTCTTTAGGAAGGGGGAATTATTTTCTTTAGGAAGGGGGATTATTTTCTTTAGGAAGGAGGATTATTTTCTTTAGGAAGGGGGAATTATTTTCTTTAGGAAGGGGGAATTATTTTCTTTAGGAAGGGGAATTATTTTCTTTAGGAAGGGGGATTATTTTCTTTAGGAAGGGGGAATTATTTTCTTTAGGAAGGGGGAATTATTTTCTTTAGGAAGGGGGAATTATTTTCTTTAGGAAGGGGGATTATTTTCTTTAGGAAGGGGGGATTATTTTCTTTAGGAAGGGGAGTGTTTTCTTTTAGGAAGGGGGATTATTTACATTGGATGCCCTGATAAATAAAGTAACACTTTACAAGAATTGACAAGCAGGGGGCGCTATATTGGGGGTATAGAGATGAGTATACAGCTGTGTTTGGACATCACAGAGGGGAACGTCTCTGGAGACACGATGGCCACTGATCAGGGAAATAAACAGTCGTGTTTTCCGGTGTTTGTCCTCATAAACAAGCTGTGGTAGGAAGGTGAGGGATGGGATGGATGGATGGATGGGAGGGATGGACTTCTATCAGTAGGAACGTTTCTTCTGATTTATGTGTCCTGGCTGTTATATCTGAGGAAGGGTCTGCTCTGGTGAGGACATTTCACACCTTCCATGTATTATAACACAGGTGTCGGCACATTTTGCTCCTTAAGGCAGCCCAATAAATATAAAAACCTCAACACTCCTCAATGCACTTCCACCATTCTTGTCAGCCAGTGATAAACAAAGTTACCGAACGGCCCCTGTGAGAAAAAATGTCTGGTCCTCCCCATTCAACTACTTTCCAAATACACACATCTATTTACAGTGTGTGATACAGAGCCAGGGCTGGTGAAAGGATTTTTGACATCGAAATCTCATTTTGCCCCCCCCCCCCCATTAGCTTCACCCCTGACCATGTATACCCCACCTTTTTAATAAAGCACCAAATTAAATGCAGCCTCACCAGTGCCCATCAATGCAGCCTCACCAGTGCCCATCAATGCAGCCTCACCAGCGCCCATCAATGCAGCCTCACCAGCGCCCATCAATGCAGCCTCACCAGTGCCCATCAATGCAGCCTCACCAGCGCCCATCAAATGCAGCCTCACCAGCGCCCATCACATGCAGCCTCACCAGTGCCCATCAATGCAGCCTCACCAGCGCCCATCAATGCAGCCTCACCAGCACCCATCAATGCAGCCTCACCAGCGCCCATCAATGCAGCCTCACCAGCGCCCATCAAATGCAGCCTCACCAGCGTCCATCACATGCAGCCTCACCAGCGCCCATCAAATGCAGCCTCACCAGCGCCCATCAAATGCAGCCTCACCAGCGCCCATCAAATACAGCCTCACCAGCGCCCATTAATGCAGCCTCACCAGCGCCCATCAAATGCAGCCTCACCAGCGCCCATCAAATGCAGCCTCACCAGCGCCCATCAATGCAGCCTCACCAGCACCCATCAATGCAGCCTCACCAGCGCCCATCAAATGCAGCCTCACCAGCGGCCATCAATGCAGCCTCACCAGCGGCCATCAATGCAGCCTCACCAGCGGCCATTAATGCAGCCTCACCAGCGCCCATCAAATGCAGCCTCACCAGCGCCATCAATGAAGCCTCACCAGCGCCATCAATGAAGCCTCACCAGCGCCATCAATGAAGCCTCACCAGAGTCCATCAATGCAGCCTCACCAGTGCCCATCAAATGCAGCCTCACCAGTGCCCATCTAATGCAGCCTCACCAGCGCCCATCAAATGCAGCCTCACCAGCGCCCATCAAATGCAGCCTCACCAGTGGCCATCAATGCAGCCTCACCAGCACCCATCAATGCAGCCTCACCAGCACCCATCATAGCAGCCTCACCAGCGCCCATCAATGCAGCCTCACCAGCGCCCATCATATGGTCATATATTTCGCAAGCAACCTTTACCCACCAACCCCCCCTCACTAAATATCCCCCACAAGCAAACCCCCATCCCACAAACACACCCCCTATCAGCAAAAAGGCAAGTAGTTACACAGCTTTGACCATAGGAACACCAGCAGCTGCCTACTTTGCCTAGTGGTAGCACCGGCCCTGTACAGAGCCCTGACCCCATCCCTACTGGTCACCTTTGGGATAAATTGGAATGAGCCAGGTCTTCTCAACCAACAGCTCCATAAAGACATGGTGTGACCAGTTAGGTGTGGAGGAACTTGAGCTTCCTGCACAGAGCCCTGACCTTAACCCTTCTTTTGAAAGACCTTTGGGATAAGGTCTTCTCATCCAACATCAGTACCTGCCCTTAACCCTACAGAACACCTTTGTGGTGAGGTCTTCTCATCCCAAAGGTATGTTCAGTAGGTTTGACATTTTTGAGCTACTCGATTGTCCTGCACAGAGTCCTGACCTATAAACCCAGCCATTAAAATCTCATATAATCTGTAACAAGTCAATGTATTTTCAAAAGTCATTTTCAATCCTAATAAATGTTCAGATTTCATTAGAATATCCCCCCCCCCCCCGGTGATCCTGCCATAGAGTTCCTTGTTCAGGCACTTTCTGTTATAGGGTGACAACACTCTGTCCCTGTTCCCAACTTGTTGAAATGGGAACGATGTTTACCTATTAGAAAAAGTATGTAGGCTTAGGACACACACCCTGCCACGCCCCTTTAAAGAAGAATTCTACAAAAAAAAAATATTAGTTAGACCCACAAGTGTTTTTTTTTATGACTACTTTTCCTTTATATCGGGTCTTGGAATTTACAAATGCAGCAATTGGATAAAAGGTTTATCACTGGGAGATAAATATACATTTTATATACACATATATAGATCAGACCAACATGAGGGACCAATGAGGAGGAGAGAGGGACAGAGGGACTTTGTTCCCAATCAGGGACAGTTGGGAGCTCTGACTCCCATTTCTCTCCTGTGATGTCACCTTGTCATACGTGCTTCTGATGGAGACTACAAGTCACCTTTACAGCACACATTACACAGACATGGTCAGCTGTTGAAGACAGAATGTGGCTGCAAAGAGGCTGCAGGAGATCAGCAGCACTGAGGTGGAACAAGAGAAGAAACCTGTGAAATAAGTACATCATTTACACAGGAGATTTGTTTATGATATGCAGCATTCCGGTTGGGGTTGGGGTTGGTTGGAGTTGGTTGGGGTTGGGTGGCGTTGTTTGGGGGTTGGTTGGGGCTGGTTGGAGTTGGTTGGTTGGGGGTTGGTTGGCGTTGGTTGGGGTTAGTTGGGGTTGGTTGGTTGGGGGTTGGTTGGGGTTGGTTGGCGTTGGTTGGAGTTGGTTGGGGTTGGGTGGCGTTGGTTGGTTGGGGTTAGTTGGCGTTTGGTTGGCGTTGGTTGGTTGGGGTTAGTTGGGGTTGGTTGGGGTTAGTTGGGGTTGGTTGGTTGGGGTTAGTTGGGGTTGGTTGGCGTTGGTTAGTTGGGGTTGGTTGGTTGGGGGTTGGTTGGTTGGGGCCGGTTGGTTGGGGTTGGTTGGTTGGGGTTGGTTGGTTGGGGCCGGTTGGTTGGGGTTGGTTGGTTGGGGTTGGTTGGTTGGGGTTGGTTGGGGCCGGTTGGTTGGGGTTGGTTGGTTGGGGTTAGTTGGGGTTGGTTGGGGTTGGTTGGTTTGGGTTGGTTGGGGTTGGTTGGTTGGGGGTTGGTTGGTTGGGGTTGGTTGGTTGGGGTTGGTTGGTTGGGGCCGGTTGGTTGGGGTTGGTTGGTTGGGGCCGGTTGGTTGGGGTTGGTTGGGGCCGGTTGGTTGGGGTTGGTTGGTTGGGGTTGGTTGGGGTTAGTTGGGGTTGGTTGGTTTGGGTTGGTTGGGGTTGGTTGGTTGGGGTTGGTTGGGTTTACATCCAAGCATTATTTGACTGTGTGGCTGGATGTGGAAATGAGAAGCAGGCTGTGTGGAGGGAACAATGTCCCATTAATGTCCTCCAACATGTGCGGTGGTCAATTAAAGTCTGGCCTTTGTTTTTGCCAGCAAGAAGCTAAACAAGCTGTTAGGATGGTGTTTTCTCTGCGGGGGAGGGGTTTCGGGATACGTGACACACTTGCTGTCCGGCAGGGCCGGCTGTGCTCTCCATTCAAACTTCACATTTTACACTCAGACGTTTGTTTTTCCGAAATGAATGCCCGAGAACCGAGAAGCCAACAACTCGCCCATCCTCCCCCCCGCCCCCCCCCCTCCTCTGAGCTCAGGCCTTCCATGGAGCCAAAACTAGGACAACTGTGACACCATTGTGACTTCACGGCACCCATTGTCTTCCACAACCAGAGGTGGCTACGCTCCCCCGGCAGGGCAACCGCCATGGTAATGGACTGAAGAGTACGACCTTACACTATATTTCCAAAAGTATTGGGACGCCTGCCTTCACACACACATGAACTTTAATGACATCTCAGTCTTGGGAATGTTGGGGGTGTGGGGGGGGGGGTGTTGGAAATGTTGGGGGTGTGGGGGATTTTGGGGGTGTGGGGGTGTTGGAAATGTTGGGGGTGTGGGGGACTTTGGGGGTGTGGGGGGTGTTGGGGGCGTTGAGAATGATGGGGGTGTGGGTGGTGTTGAGAATGTTGGGTGTTGGGGGTGTGGGGGATTTTGGAGGTGTTGGGGGTGTGGGGGTGTTGAGAATGTTGGGTGTGGGGGATTTTGGGGGTGTGGGGGGTGTTGGGAATGTTGGGGGTGTTGAGAATGTGGGGGGTGTTGAGAATGTTGGGGGTGTGGAGGGTGTTGAGAATGTTGGGGGTCTGGGGGATTTTGGGGGTGTGGGGAGTGTTGGGGATTTTGGGGGTGTGGGGGGTATTGGGAATGTTGGGGGTGTTGGGGTGTTGAGAATGCTGGGGGTGTTGGGGGTGTTGACAATGTTGGGGGGTGTGGTGGTCGTGTTCTCACCTTTAACCCTTTCAGTCTGGGGCTCTGTCACTCATTATTAGAGGTCTCTCTGTGTCTAGAGATGACCCTCCTGTTTTACCTCCCATTATTCCTGATTCCTCTTCTTTATCTGTAATTCCAGGACAGCTGAGATCTGTGATCGCCCGCTTTACCCTTCCTTGGGAGGACCCGATCCCAACCAGGGAAGGCTTGTATCCCCCCCCAACTGCATCTGCCATGGAGGTCATTTGTTATGAATGGGGGGGGGGAGCAAAAATATAAATCTGGGGGTTGCTTTAAACATGATATTGTGTAATCATCTTCTATATCTATCCGGAGCCAGGACAGGGGGGGGGGGGGGGGGCCGGAGGGACAGCTGCCCCAGGCGCAAAGAATAGACGCAGGGTGATACACCCATTCTACAGCAGGTATTCTCTATCTCTCTATCTCTCTATCTCTCTAGCCATTGATTGTGAAGTGATATATATTTTTTCATTTGTTGCTTCTTTAAATAAATTGTTATTCTACATTATCAATGAGGATGAGAAGTGTTAGAATATTGGAATGTTCCGGATACGGGGATGTCGGGTTCTCGGTAATAGAAGGGATCGCACGCTTCCAGCCATGTAATGATACGGCCCGGCTTCCAAAAACCTGGAACCAATCAGTGGGGGTGACGTATTCAGAGAGCGGTGGGGAAAAAAGATGAGACAGCAGAAAATAAATATCGCTGGACGTGTGTCTGCGGTCATCCTACGGAGAGTCAGATATTTACAGATTATTAATACGTCCTAAAAGAGCTTCAAAACCTTCAAAAAAATCTCTCACTGGCCACGGTACCCCCCCCATCCCCCACACCCTCTGGCCCGCACCCCCCCCATACCCCCATCCCCGCACCCCCTGGCCCACACCCCCCATCCCCCACACCCCCTGGCCCGCACCCCCCCATCCCCCACACCCCCTGGCCCGCACCCCCTGGCCCACACCCCTCATCCCCTGCACCCCCTGCTCCTCCTCCCAGAAATTACCCAGCAGCTCAGTCCCCCGCTCCTCCTCCCAGCAATTACCCAGCAGCTCAGTCCCCCGCTCCTCCTCCTAGCAATTACCCAGCAGCTCAGTCCCCCTGCTCCTCCTCCAAGCAATTACCCAGCAGCTCAGTCCCCCGCTCCTCCTCCTAGCAAAGACCCAGCAGCTCAGCCCCCCTGCTCCTCCTCCCAGCAATTACCCAGCAGCTCAGACCCCCTGCTCCTCCTCCCAGCAAGTACCCAGCAGCTCAGTCCCCCCGCTCCTCCTCCCAGCAATTACCCAGCAGCTCAGTCCCCCTGCTCCTCCTCCCAGCAATTACCTAGCAGCTCAGTCCCCCCCCGCTCCTCCTCCCAGCAATTACCCAGCAGCTCAGTCCTCCCTGCTCCTCCTCCCAGCAATTACCCAGCAGCTCAGTCCTCCCTGCTCCTCCTCCCATTAATTACCCAGCAGCTCAGTCCTCCCTGCTCCTCCTCCCAGCAATTACCCAGCAGCTCAGTCCTCCCTGCTCCTCCTCCCAGCAATTACCCAGCAGCTCAGTCCTCCCTGCTCCTCCTCCCAGCAATTACCCAGCAGCTCAGCCCCCCCTGATCCTCCAGAAGCTGAGTCCCCCCTGCTCTACCTCCTGGTAGGGACTCAGCTGCTCAGCTTCCCCTCCCAGCAGTGACCCAGCAGCTCAGCTTGATCTTCCAATGGGGATATCAGTTCCAGTGACAATTCTCTAAGGCCTCATTCATATGTCATAAATCATCCGTGGTCCGGCAAAGATAGTGAAGATACCTGCGGCCAGGTAGAGGGGATTTCCTGTCACTTTGGGGAGATTTTCTCTCATTTCCTGTTGTGTCTCTGAGATGTAAAGTGGAGGAATGTGTCAGGACCGTCTCTGTCTGTTATCAGCCCTGATGAAGGACATCCAGACCTCTGGAATGTGTCGGCTCTCCCGGATCCTTCAGTGAACATTCCATCTACATATAGAATACTGCGGTATAGGACGTTCTACTGGGCACAGGCTCCGCCCCTGCGGAGCAAACACGCTCACATTTCTCTTCATTCACCTTATATAAAACACGGGGGGAGGGGGATAGTCTCTATATTGTATAGACAGCTAACAGAGTCCATTGGAACCTCAATTTTCACTTCTTGTGGGAGTTCTGATCCTTTCCTCCACCCACAAGTACAAGATACGGTTTTGGTTGTGGATAGGCAGGCTGGTCTGTGTCCAGAATTATCATGACCATTGTACTTGTGATACAATGGTCGTGTCCCCCCCCCCCCCCCGGAATGGAAGTATTGCGTAGCAGATGATCCCCTGGCTCCTCCGTCTTTTCTCCTCCATCGGAATCTGATGACTGAAGATACCAGAAGAAGAAGAGGCCCTCTCAGAGAATTCTACAAGTCTTGGCTGGGCTGGAAAGGTCGATGGAAATGATAGGAAGGCCTCAGCACAGAGACTTCTTTATAAAACAACCGCCGCCGACCACCTCGTCCAATCAGACGACTTCCTGAGGAATACAAAATATCACCGCCACCCGAAACCCGATAACATTGACATTATAGCGGGAAGTGAGAAGATCCAGAGAGAAAATTCTACTCCTTGTAGACGGCGCGTCCAATGAGTGACCTCAGATCCTCCGTGGTTATAGACAGAACATTCCACGTAACAAAATATCAATAATCATCGTATTGGTAATTCATCAATAGATAGAAATCATTGATGTGAGATCCCACCTGTTTATAAACACAAAGTTCTTTATTGGAACAAAATATCAATAATCATCGTATTGGTAATAAATCAATAGATTGTAAATCTGCCTGAGGTTAGATCCTCCGTGGTTATAGACAGAACATTCCACGTAACAAAATATCAATAATCATCGTATTGGTATTTCATCAATAGATAGAAATCATTGATGTGAGATCCCACCCCTGTTTATAAACACAACATTCTCTATTGGAACAAAATATAAATAATCATCGTATTGGTAATAAATCAATAGATAGAAATCATTGATGTGAGATCCCACCTGTTTATAAACACAACATTCTTTATTGGAACAAAATATCAATAATCATCGTATTAGTAATAAATCAATAGATTGTAAATCTGTCTGAGGTTAGAGCCTCCGTGGTCATAAACAGAACATTCTGTGTTTGTAACAAGATATCAATAATTATTGTATTGCTATTTTATCAATAGATAGTATATCAGTCTGATATGAGATCCTCCGTGTTTATTTACACAACATTCTTTATTGGTAACAAAATATTAATAATCATCGTATTGGTAATAAATCAAAAGATAGAAATCATTGATGTGAGATCCCACCCCTGTTTATAAACACAACATTCTTTATTGGAACAAAATATCAATAATCATCGTATTGGTAATAAATCAATAGATTGTAAATCTGCCTGAGGTTAGATCCTCCGTGGTCATAAACAGAACATTCTGTGTTTGTAACAAGATATCAATAATCATTGTATTGGTATTTTATCAATAGATAGTATATTAGTCTGATATGAGATCCTCCGTGTTTATTTACACAACATTCTTTATTGGTAACAAAATATCAATAATCATCGTATTAGTAATTTGTCAATAGATAGAAAATCAATCAAATATGAGATCCTCCGTGTTTATAAACAGAACATTCCATGTTTGTAACAAACTATCAATATTCATCCTAATAGTAATTCATCAATAAATTGTCAATCAGTCTGATATCAGATCCTCCGTGGTAATAATATTTTGTTACACGGAATCTTCTGTTTATAAATTGTCATCTTAGTAATTGATCAATAGATAGAAGTTTTGCTCAGGATCCTCTTTTCTATTTCTTGTAGACGGCGTGTCCAAAGTTCTGATATCAGATCCTCCGTGTTTATAAACAGAACATTCTTTATTGGAACAAAATATCAATAATCATCATATTGGTAATTGATCAATAGATGGAAGTGATTGGAGAGGTATTGGTCCCACAAGAACAATGCAGTTCTCTCTGGGATTACTTATCTGAATTTTCAGGATGAGCTTTCGGGTCGCTGCACCTTTCTATGAAGGAGTATCCTTATTACTCTAGTACAGGACTATAGAACACCTCCCCCTCTCCTTATCTTTATAATAAATAAATATAGGGGAGGTGTTCTGTAGTCCTGACCCAAGGTGACAATGCTCACTCACTGCACCTTTCTATGTAAGGATCGGTCACATGTGAGGATCGGTCACATTGGTGTAGTAGTAGTGTAGTAGTATAGTAGAGATGTAGTAGTGTAGTAGAAGTATAGTAGAGGTGTAGTAGTATAGTAGAGATGTAGTAGTAGTGTAGTAGAGGTGTATTAGAGTTAGAGGTGTAGTAGTGGTGCCATAGTGGTGTAGTAGTAGTAGTATAGTAGGGATGTAGTAGTAGTGTAGTAGAGGTGTAGTAGTGGTGATATATTAGTGTATTAGTAGTAGTATAGTAGGAGTGTAGTAGTAATAGTATAGTAGAGATGTAGTAGTGTAGTGGAGGTGTAGTAGTGTAGTAGAGGTGTATGAGTGGTGTAGTAGTAGTAGTAGTATAGTAGAGGTGTAGTAGGAGTGTAGTAGTGTAGTAGAGGTGTAGTAGTAGTGTGGTAGAGGTGTAGTAGTAGTGTGGTAGAGGTGTAGTAGTAGTGTAGTAGAGGTGTAGTAGTGAACAGTGGTTGTCAACTTTTGAGCTGAATTTGGCATCACCCGGGGGCCACACATAATGTGGAATACATGTAATGGTGGAGAGGAGTGTCAGAGACACATTTCCTCTCTGATTGGATACAATGTACAGAATATTTCAGGTGACTTTGTTGGAATATTCTGAACGTTGTGTTGTGAAGATGTCGGAGAAATGCTGGAGGGGGGAGGGGGGGTGGGGGCTCATAAATCATAGGAGGGGGTGGGGAGGATCTGGCAGGTGTTCAGAGACACAAATATTTCACACATGGGAGGTGATTATAGTCCTGAGCAGACATCACACCCGGTGCACCGCTCTGTACATACCGGGGAAAGGTCATCCAATTAAGGGGGGGGGAAGGGGATCGGCTCATTCGGTTCCCAGGCCCCAGCTGCTGTGATTGCACATTGTACCCCCAATTATAGCACCCCACTTCCCTTTTATTGTATTACATTCTATGAAAAGACATTGATGTATTGCAGTTGCATCCTCTGTGGATCCCCGCCTTCTATTTCCACCCCCCTTCTCCTTCCACCCCTCCGTCTATTTCCACCCCCCTTCTACTTCCACCCCTCCGTCTATTTCACCCCCTTCTATTTCCACTCCCGCCATCTAGGTGCGGGGGCTGTGTGTTGTAAAGGGGGCCAGAGGTGTGGGGGCTGTGTAATGTAAAGGGGGCCAGAGGTGCGGGGGCTGTGTAATGTAAAGGGGGCCAGAGGTGCGGGGGCTGTGTAATGTAAAGGGGGCCAGAGGTGCCGGGGCTGTGTAATGTAAAGGGGGCCAGATGTAAAGGGGGCCAGAGGTGCTTGGGCTGTGTAATGTAAAGGGGGCCAGAGGTGCGGGGGCTGTGTAATGTAAAGGGGGACAGAGGTGCGGGGGCTGTGTAATGTAAAGGGGGCCAGAGGTACGGGGGCTGTGTAATGTAAAGGGGGCCAGAGGTGCGGGGGCTGTGTAATGTAAAGGGGGCCAGATGTAAAGGGGGCCAGAGGTACGGGGGCTGTGTAATGTAAAGGGGGCCAGAGGTGCGGGGGCTGTGTAATGTAAAGGGGGCCAGAGGTACAGGGGGCTGTGTAATGTAAAGGGGGCCAGAGGTGCGCGGGCTGTGTAATTTAAAGGGGGCCAGATGTAAAGGGGGCCAAGGGTGCGGGGGCTGTGTAATGTAAAGGGGGCCAGAGGTGCGGGGGCTGTGTAATGTAAAGGGGGCCAGAGGTGTGGGGGCTGTGTAATGTAAAGGGGGCCAGAGGTACGGGGGCTGTGTAATGTAAAGGGGGCCTGAGGTGCGGGGGCTGTGTAATGTAAAGGGGGCCAGATGTAAAGGTGTCCAGAGGTGCGGGGGCTGTGTAATGTAAAGGGGGCCAGAGGTGCGGGGGCTGTGTAATGTAAAGGGGGCCAGAGGTGCGGGGGCTGTGTAATGTAAAGGGGGCCAGAGGTACGGGGGCTGTGTAATGTAAAGGGGGCCAGAGGTGCGGGGGCTGTGTAATGTAAAGGGGGCCTGAGGTGCGGGGGCTGTGTAATGTAAAGGGGGCCAGAGGTACGGGGGCTGTGTAATGTAAAGGGGGCCAGAGGTGCGGGGGCTGTGTAATGTAAAGGGGGCCAGAGGTGCGGGGGCTGTGTAATGTAAAGGGGGCCAGAGGTGCGGGGGCTGTGTAATGTAAAGGGGGCCAGAGGTGCGGGGGCTGTGTAATGTAAAGGGGGCCAGAGGTACGGGGGCTGTGTAATGTAAAGGGGGCCTGAGGTGCGGGGGCTGTGTAATGTAAAGGGGGCCAGATGTAAAGGTGTCCAGAGGTGCGGGGGCTGTGTAATGTAAAGGGGGCCAGAGGTGCGGGGGCTGTGTAATGTAAAGGGGGCCAGAGGTGCGGGGGCTGTGTAATGTAAAGGGGGCCAGTGGTGCGGGGGCTGTGTAATGTAAAGGGGGCCAGAGGTACGGGGGCTGTGTAATGTAAAGGGGGCCAGAGGTGCGGGGGCTGTGTAATGTAAAGGGGGCCAGAGGTGCGGGGGCTGTGTAATGTAAAGGGGGCCAGAGGTGCGGGGGCTGTGTAATGTAAAGGGGGCCAGAGGTGCGGGGGCTGTGTAATGTAAAGGGGGCCAGAGGTGCTGGGGCTGTGTAATGTAAAGGGGGCCAGAGGTGCGGGGGCTGTGTAATGTAAAGGGGGCCAGAGGTGCGGGGGCTGTGTAATGTAAAGGAGGCCAGAGGTGCGGGGGCTGTGTAATGTAAAGGGGGCCAGAGGTGCGGGGGCTGTGTAATGTAAAGGGGGCCAGAGGTATGGGGGCTGTGTAATGTAAAGGGGGCCAGAGGTGCGGGGGCTGTGTAATGTAAAGGTGTCCAGAGGTGCGGGGTCTGTGTAATGTAAAGGGGGCCAGAGGTGCGGGGGCTGTGTAATATAAAGGGGGCCAGAGGTACGGGGGCTGTGTAATGTAAAGGGGGCCAGATGTAAAGGGGGCCAGAGATGCGGGGGCTGTGTAATGTAAAGGGGGCCAGAGGTGCGGGGGCTATGTAATGTAAAGGGGGCCAGAGGTGCAGGGGTTGTGTAATGTAAAGGGGGCCAGAGGTGCGGGGGCTGTGTAATGTAAAGGGGGCCAGAGGTATGGGGGCTGTGTAATGTAAAGGGGGCCAGAGGTGCGGGGGCTGTGTAATGTAAAGGGGGCCAGAGGTGCGGGGGCTGTGTAATATAAAGGGGGCCAGAGGTACGGGGGCTGTGTAATGTAAAGGGGGCCAGATGTAAAGGGGGCCAGAGATGCGGGGGCTGTGTAATGTAAAGGGGGCCAGAGGTGCGGGGGCTGTGTAATGTAAAGGGGGCCAGAGGTGCAGGGGTTGTGTAATGTAAAGGGGGCCAGAGGTGCGGGGGCTGTGTAATGTAAAGGGGGCCAGAGGTGCGGGGATTGTGTTATGTAAAGGGGGCCAGAGGTGCGGGGGCTGTGTAATGTAAAGGGGGCCAGAGGTATGGGGGCTGTGTAATGTAAAGGGGGCCAGAGGTGCGGGGGCTGTGTAATGTAAAGGGGGCCAGAGGTGCGGGGGCTGTGTAATGTAAAGGGGGCCAGATGTAAAGGGGGCCAGAGGTGCGGGGGCTGTGTAATGTAAAGGGGGCCAGAGGGGGGCGTGTCCAAGATGGCGACGTGAGCGGTCGCATCCTCCACGAGCTCCGCTGATCTTCTTGTATCTAATCCGGATCCACGGCCTGCATAACCCCTGACTCCTTCCCTGGCGACACCTGGATGAGGCGGAGGTCTTCCAGGACACGGTCCGGTAGGGGTAAACCGCTGAAGTTCCCCCCGATCCCGGAGGACACGCCATCGCCTCCCGGCCTAAACGTGGAGCTGCGTACTAGGCCCGCTCCCCTCATGGCCTCACTGACTACTCCTGCGGAATCCGCTGACTCCAGGCCGCCCTGGTTACCATGGTAATGGCAGCTATTGCCACCTGCCAGTCCACCCTTACGGCCAAAATAGAGGAGGTGCAGCTGGATGTCAGCCTCATCCGTCAGGATATCGACAAGCTCCGATCCAGGGTTACGGAGACGGAGCAGCGAATAGGGCTGGTGGAGGATGAGGCCTTGGAGCACTCGGCGTCCCTCCGCTCTCTCCACACTAGAGTGAAGACCCTGGAATACAGGGCGGAGGACGCCGAGAACAGGAATCGGAGGAAAAACCTCAGAATCATCGGCCTGCCGGAGGGGGCTGAAGGGGGGGACCCGACGACCTTTGTGGAATCCCTGCTGCGTTCCCTCCTCCCTGAAGCACGCTTCTCACCCCACTATACTGCTGAAAGAGCGCACCGTGTCCCACCGAAGCTGGGCCCTCCAGGGACTCCCCCGAGAACCTTTATACTCCGCCTTCTTAACTTCATTTCAGTTTTTCCACTCCCCTGATGAAGTCTCGACCTGGCTGGATTCCTTGCCGCCTCACCGTTGACTGCACTAACTGTGAGTACTTTCCACCCTGTCTGTGTATGGGACATCAGGCGGTGATCCTGCCTAGGATTGAGGAAAATTTTATTTATTTTTTTCCTTCTCTCCTGTCCCCCCCCCTATTTTGCCTACTAACCCCAGAGCCCCCATTTGAATGTACTGTTAAACTGCCGCTCCTCCCATGGATTTGGAATCCCGGGACTGCTCACTGCTGTAGGGGTTTCATGGCACTACTACCCTGGGATCCTGGGGTCGGGGGGGAGGGGGGATGTTGTTTTTCTCTTGGTCTTTGTTCCCTTTTATAAAAAATTATTTTTGTAACACACAAGTTTTTTGGCCCCTGACATGTTCAGGTGAAACTTTATTAAGCTTCCTTTTGGTGCTCTGCTTCTGCCATTTGTCCCGCGGAGACTTTGTATTCCCGTTGGATGTCGCTTACCCTGCAGTCGGGTACATGGAGACCTTTAACTCTTGCCCACTCCTATCTAATTCCTGCACCCCCACTGCTTCCTTTGATTGGAAGAAGGAGTCGGCGGAGGAGGGAGGTCGCGCTCACTTGGATACCCCCGGCTGAAATCCGGTGGGCTCCAGCTCGCCTCTTGGACTTATCCCCCCTTTTGCAGCCCATGTGCTGAGTTGGGTTTGGGGAATGGAAGCTCTTCCCGGTTTTGGGGGAAAGAGCAGGGTGGGGGGGGGTATAGTGCCCCTTATGGTCTTTCTTGGTTTTGTTTTTTGTTAATTTGTTTTAAGTTTAAATGTTTTATTGCCTATGCACTATTTAACACACTGTACGGGTTTAATTTCATTGGGGTGCGGGATTCTGTCCTGGTCCCGCCCCGGACTTCATAGCCAGGTCGCCTGAGCTTCACACTACAGCACCCTATTCTTCCCTCAAAATTTGGTCTCCATGTCGGCTCTTAATATCCTGTCTTGGAACACCAGGGGCCTCAACTCTCCGGTCAAGAGGTCACTGGTGTTTCAATTTCTCAAATCCCATAGTCCCCACATATGTATTTTACAAGAGACCCACCTGGTGGGTAGTAGAACCCTAGCCCTCAAGAAACCGTGGGTTGGCAGCCACTACCATGCTACCTACTCTACCTTTGCTAGAGGGGTGAGCATCCTGGTCAATAAATCACTGCAGTTTAAACTCCTAGACCTGGCGCTGGATCCGGACGGTTGTTATGTTGTTCTTCATGCCAGAATCCTATCTCAGACTTGGTCTATTGTGGGCTTATACCTGCCTCCCCCGGCTTCGCTGACGCTGTTGAATAAGATAACGGCCACTCTGGCTGATTTTGCCGCAGACCACATGATACTGTTGGGGGATTTTAATATGGCCCCGGATCCGAGTGTTGACAGGCTGGCGGGTGCGGGTCCCCTTAACCCTGGATTGTCAACCTGGGCGGCAACCTACGGGTTGACGGACAACTGGAGGTGGAGACACCCTCAGACAAGGGCCTACACTTGCCACTCTGCTTCCTACGGTTCCCTCTCCCGAATTAATTTAGCCTTCGCTGGTCAATCAACCCTGTCCAAGGTCAAAGACGTTAGGATACTCCCTAGGGGTATTTCAGACCATGCACCATTGTTGGTGTGTGTGGGCAACCCGGAGTCCCCGAGCAGGCTCTGGCGGTTATCGCGGTTTTGGATCCCAGACCAGGACGTGGACTCCCGGTTTTCCGGGGCAATGGGGGAGTTCTGGGCAGTTAACCCGGACTCTTCCTCGCCCATGGAGGTCTGGGACGCCTTCAAGGCATTCACGAGGGGGCAGTATCAGGCCATCATAGCTAGGATTAGGAGGGACAGACGGTCTGCTCTGGTTAACGCCGAAAGGGCAGCTAGTACCCAGGAGGCGCTTTTCATTCGTACGCGTGACCCCCAAGACTACGTCAGACTTCAGACTATGACCAGAGGAAAGGAAAAACGTACCGCTCAAAAGCTTGAGAATTCACCAAATAGCTGCTTCCGCCCGGTCACTCACACAGGTGCTGGCTCTGCACTGATGCATGGGAGAAAAAGAAACCCTGGACTGCCGCACTCTGTATAGACAGTTATTTATTCCAAAATTTCAGGTAAAAAATCCAAATTCAAAATAAATCCATAAATCCAAAACAACAAATGCAGATGGTGTGCATGCAGGGAAGGGTGGCTAACGCGTTTCACGTCACGAATTGACGCTTACAGACTATGACCACAGAGGTTCTCTCTATCCGGACGTCCCTGACTCAGAAGGGGCTTCTCGCTCAATCCCATCGTATATTTGAACAGGGTGAGAGATCTGGTAGGCTCCTTGCCTGACTCTCCAGAGAGCACTCAGGTGGCTCCTGCGTACCCCATGTCTTGGGACCTAATGGTGATCTGCTCTACACCTCTGAAGAGATCAACAAATGTTTTGTCGCTTATTACCAAACGCTTTACACTTCCAAGGTGACGTTTAGGGATGACGAATTGGTTGGTTACCTTGATGGGGTGGACGTTCCTGTCCTGACTGACAAGTACAGGGACGCCCTGGATAGACCTATTTCTTTGGACGAAATACTCAAAGCTCTTAAATCTATGCAACCGGGCAAGACACCTGGCCCTGACGGGATTCCTGTTGAGCTCTACAAACAATACCCTGACACCCTAGCCCCTAGACTTCATACAATGCTGACGGCTGCTGAACAACTGCACTCACTTCCGCACTCCATGAGCGACGCGGTCATCATTGTTATCCTGAAGCCGGGTAAAGACCCCTCTCTGTGCCCCTCCTATAGGCCAATCTCGCTGTTGAATGTCGACGCTAAGTTACTGGCTAAGGTCCTGGCGAATAGATTAAATACGGTCATCACAGCATTAGTACACCCCGACCAGACGGGATTCATGCCGGGTAGGGGCACAGACATAAACCTTAGGAGATTATTTACCCACATAGCTAGGGCGGATGGGGTAGGGCAGAGTCTTGTGGCCTCTCTGGACGCCGAGAAGGCCTTCGACTCTGTTGAGTGGAGGTACTTGTGGGCGGTTCTTTCTAAATTCGGGTTTGGTAACAACTTTATTTCGTGGGTGAAACTACTCTACGCGGCTCCCCAGGCCAGAATGTACACCAATGCGTGTCTCTCTGAGCCATTCCCATTGGGTCGGGGCACACGTCAGGGCTGTCCCCTGTCCCCGGGCCTGTTTGCCCTGGTGATAGAGCCCCTGGCTGCCCTTATCAGAGCGGATCCCGAGATAAGGGGTATACAGGTTGGAACTATCTACGAAAAAATCTCCCTTTACACAGACGACGCCTTGCTATACTTGGCAGACTCTTCTGCCTCCCTTGATAGAGTCTTGGCCCAATTTGACCGGTTTAGCGGTTTCTCAGGGGTACGCATCAACTGGGACAAATCTGAGCTGTTCTCGCTTCATCTTTCCTCCACCATGTCCAACCTCCAGACGAGACTTAACTGGGTGGCAGAAATTAAATACTTAGGAATAAGGGTCACGGCGGACTTGGGGAAGTATATGGCCTGTAATATCCACCCTCTTATCCAGCAGGTCACCATCAAATGTACGGCGTGGCGTTCCCTTCCCCTGACTCCTGTGGGCCGGGTTAACCTCCTCAAGATGGTGCTACTTCCCAAGTACCTGTACTTCTTCAGGAACACCCCCGTTCACATTCCCGCTGTATTTTTCCGGAGGCTGGAGGGGCAGCTGGGAACTTTCTTTTTCGTACATCACGGGACACAGAGCGACTTAGTCATTACTAATGGGTTATATAGTTTACCTTCAGGTGTTGGCACTGGCCAATTCCAAACCGGAAGTACCCTCCCCTATATAAGCCCCTCCCACCCGGGAGCACCTCAGTTTTTTGCCAGTGTCTAAGGTGTTGGCCAAAGAGTAACATGTGTTTTCACTGGGCTTGCGTACAGGTTCTTTTGGGCCTTAGTAAGCTGTTCCGGATCCCACCAAAAAAAGCTTCATAGCTAAACGGTCGGTACCCGGGCCTTGCAGCAGAAGAGCAAGGTTTTGCCTGTAATGCTTCTCTTAGGAGGGCTGGACCCTGGGATCCAGAGCTCTGGTCATACCCACGACCAAGACGCTGTCTGTGCAGGGTGCTATACAGGTCCAGGGGAGTGGAATCCTTGGGAACCCGGTCCCTGAAGGTTTAATTACAATGCCTGCCGTGATAGGTGAAGTTTGGACTTTTGTGGACCAAACAAAGTCCTGCGGCGGGGATCAGGTAAGTGGGGGCCCCCAGGAACTTGGTTCTATTGGGGGACCCCCAAGCCTAATTTGTCTTTCTGTCTGTTACCTAACGGTATTCCCGCTAAATATCTGTGTTTGCCTATAACTACTGAAAATGTAAAATTTTAATAGTAGTCAAGAAAAAAAAAAAAAAAAACAGGGACCGCGGTACCTGTGTTAAACCACTAGAGGCCGCTGTAGTCCATTTTTCTTGTAATGTGGATCTTTGGTTTTCTCAACTCAAAAGGTCCAGGCAGCTGGTAAGTTTCTCTGTGGGAATCCACTTCCTCTGCCCTGTTGCTGCGTTCATCCACCGCACAGGCCCTCCGGCAAAAAGGGCCCTGGCTCCTAGTCCTCTGTTGGTTTTCGAAAAGGGCGCCGTTGGCGCACGGGCGCGCGCGCGGGCGCGTGCACGCGCCTCCTATGAAAAAAAAAGGGGCGGGGCGGGTGGATGACGCTCGATGCGCGCCGCGGCGCTTCTGCGCATGTGCGGGCGTCCCAGCATGGTTAAAAGACACAGTACAAGTGTCAGCTGCATGCAAACAGAGCTAGCAACAAACAGTGGCACACAGAGGCGGTTGATGCAGGCATCCCCATAGAAAGGCACTTTAGTGGACACCAGCTGGTATATAGCAGCACCTGTGTTAGACTATTACCAGCAAAAATTGGTGTATGACGACGGGAATACCTCAGCTTTGTGCTTAAAGGATATGTCGTCCAGACGCTCCGGAAATAAATCTTCCAGGAAGCCAAAGGGGTCTCCATCGGGCTCTGAGGATATTGGGCATGCTTGCACTGCACCAATCTCCCCTGAGAATGCAGAGGTCAGTAGCCGTAGAAACCCCGCAGGAATGCCTGGTGCTGCGGCTGTCCCCAGTCCACCTGCTCCTGTATATATAACAGAGGAGGTTTTATCCTCAACTCTGGGAGGATTAGAAGAGAGATTAACAGCATTGATCGCTGCTTCCCTATCTCAGGGAAAGCGCGTCCGATCTCCGTCTCCTCCTTCAGAGTGCCTGTTAGTGGAGGAACAGCCCCACACAGAGATCGACCTACCTGAAGGGGATCAGGATGAGGTTGATTCACTTATAGAGGAATCAACAGTGGAAGAACCTTTCTCAGCTTCTCAGGCTGAAAGATTATGGGTTCAGTCTCTGACTAACATGGTCCGATCAGCATTTAAAATGCCTCTGGCGGAACCACCATCCACTACGGTTTCCTCGCTGGGGTCGCTAAAAGCTCCCCAGGCGGTCTGTTCCTTCCCAATCCACCCTTTATTAGAAGGGCTTATTTACCAGGATTGGGAGCATCCTGATAAAATATTTGCTCCCCCCAAGAGATTTCCGGTGATCTATCCCATGGAGGATAAGTTCATAAGAAAATGGAGGGTCCCTATAGTGGACGCAGCCATCTCTTCTGTTAACAAATCACTGACATGTCCAGTAGATAATGTTCCAATGTTCAAAGACCCAATAGATAAAAAATTGGAGTCTTTACTAAAATCTGCTTTCTCTACAGCAAGTATGGTGACACAACCTGCGGTAGCAGCGATTGGAGTCTGCCAAGCAGTGAAAGATCAGTTGAAACAAGTCTTAAGGGACTTACCAGATCAGCAGGCTCATGCCCTAGCTGACCTGCCTAGAGCCTTGTGTTTTGCGGTGGACGCCATAAAGGATACAATCCAACAGGCCTCCCGCTTTACGCTGTCTATAGTACATATGCGTAGGCTTCTGTGGCTCAAAAACTGGTCTGCTGAAGCTCCCTGTAAAAAACTGCTGGTTAGCTTCCCATTTCATGGAGAACGCTTATTTGGAGAAGATCTGGACAAATATATCCAGAAAATTTCTGCCGGTAAAAGTTCACTCTTACCGGTTAAGAACAAGGGTAGAAGTCCTTCTTTTAAGAGGCCTACCTCTCCAGTCCCAGGCACATCGGCTGTGAAGCAGTTCCGACGGCCTCCGCGGTCAAATTCAGGGGGCAGAAATCAGGGACAATCACAGGGTAACAAGAAGCCCTGGATCAAAAGAGGTACAAAACCTCCCCCTAAGGCATGAAGTATTGCCCCCGCTCAATCGGGTGGGGGGAAGACTTCAGTTGTTCACAGAGACCTGGCGGGACACCATCAGAGACAGATGGGTGCTCTCCGCAGTAAGTCTGGGATACAAGCTGGAGTTAAAAGGCACTCCTCCTGCCCAATTTATGAGGTCAAACGTGCCAAGAGATCCCCAAAAGAGAGGATCCCTCCTTCTGGCACTAGAACAACTATTGCTCCAAGGTGTAATCATGAAGGTTCCCCTGGAAGAAAGCGGATTCGGGTTTTACTCGAACCTTTTCACAGTCCCCAAACCAAATGGGGACGTGAGGCCCATATTAAATCTAAAAGGGCTAAACAAGTTCCTAAATATCAGGACTTTTCGGATGGAGTCGATCCGATCGGTGGCCACCGCCC
Source organism: Rana muscosa (assembly GCA_029206835.1). NCBI lineage: Eukaryota > Metazoa > Chordata > Amphibia > Anura > Ranidae > Rana > Rana muscosa. The sequence continues at coordinate 351,312,097 of CM055125.1, read as the reverse complement.
TACAAGGGCAGGAATGGCTAGCCTCGATCGACATAAAGGATGCTTATCTGCATATTCCCATCTTTCCGGCCCACCAGAAATTTCTACGCTTTGCAGTAGAAGGGCGCCATTTTCAGTTCAGAGCCTTACCTTTCGGTCTGGCCACAGCACCACGAGTGTTCACAAAAATTCTGGCCCCATTATTGGCCAATCTAAGAACACAGGGTGTAACGATAATGGCATATCTAGACGACCTGCTACTAATAGACCACTCAGTGGAAAAGCTGGAAGTAGCTATTCACAAGACAATCGAGTATCTGGAATATCACGGTTGGATTATCAACCGGGACAAGTCAGCTCTAAGACCAGTCAAAAGTCTGGAATACTTAGGGCTAAGGCTGGATTCAAATCAGAGAAAGATTTTCTTACCTCCAGAGAAGGTGTCGTCTTTAAAAGATTTGACCCACTTAGTGGGTACAAAAAGAAAACCATCCATACGCCTCTGCATGAGGCTGCTGGGAAAGATGGTGGCTTCATTCGAAGCGGTACCCTACGGTCAATTCCATTCAAGGAATTTGCAAAGGGCCATACTGTCAGCCTGGAACAAAAAAGTTCAGGCTTTAGACTTACCAATGTCCCTGTCCCCTTCCGTTCGCAAGAGCCTCCATTGGTGGTTGGTGCCCCAGAATCTGGAAAGAGGGAAACCCTTCAGTCCGGTTTCTTGGAAGGTGGTCACTACAGATGCCAGCCTCATAGGCTGGGGGGCAGTACTGGAGCAATGGTCTCTCCAGGGCAAGTGGTCAGAAGCAGAAAAGGCCCTGCCCATCAATCTCTTAGAGATACGAGCAGCCCGGTATGCCCTAGTAGCATGGACATCCAAACTCCAAGGGTCCCCTGTCAGAATTCAATCAGACAATGCCACGGCAGTGGCATATATCAATCACCAGGGTGGCACCAAGAGTCGTGCAGCCCAGAGGGAAGCAAATTGCATCCTGGAGTGGGCAGAAAAATATGTCCCAGCCATATCCGCGGTTTTCATCCCAGGAGTGGAAAATTGGAGAGCGGACTTTCTAAGTCGCCAACAATTATGCCCGGGGGAATGGTCTCTTCACCCCGAGGTTTTCCAGGCAATATGCCAGCGGTGGGGAACACCGGATGTAGATCTGCTAGCATCCAGATTCAACGCAAAGGTGGACAGATTTGTGTCTCGCACAAGGGATCCCCTAGCTTGCGGATCGGATGCCCTAGTGTTCCCTTGGGATCAGTTCAAGCTGATATATGCATTCCCACCGCCACAATTGTTACCGCGATTACTCCGCAGAATCAGGGTAGAAAAGAAACCAGTGATTCTGGTGGCTCCAGCGTGGCCCCGAAGGGCATGGTACGCGGAGATTGTAAAAATGTCAGTGAGGAGTCCTTGGACCCTCCCACATCGTCCGGACCTGCTGTCGCAGGGACCGATATACCACCCTTCCTTACCAGCCCTAGGTTTGACGGCCTGGCTATTGAAGCCCACATTCTGAAAAAGAGAGGGCTCTCTAATTCTGTGGTATCTACCATGATCAATGCCAGGAAACCGGTATCCAGGCAGATCTATTATAGGATCTGGAAAGCATACATTACGTGGTGTGAGGCCAAGAAATGGCATCCACGTAAGTACGTGATAGGGAGGATTTTGGACTTCCTACAGTGGGCTGTAGATAGGAAGCTTGCCTTGAGTACTATCAAGGGTCAGATTTCGGCCTTGTCAATATTTTTTCAAAGGCCCTTGGCTTCGCATTCACTAGTCAAAGCCTTTATACAAGCAGTGATGCGTATTAGCCCTCCGGTTAGTATTCCCATATGTCCTTGGGACCTAAACCTGGTTCTGTCGGTTCTACAGAAACAACCGTTTGAACCATTACAACACATTTCCTTGGTTCTTCTCACCAGGAAATTGATTTTCTTAGTAGCCGTTTGTTCGGCTAAAAGAGTATCGGAATTAGCCGCCTTGTCCTGTAAGGAGCCATATCTGGTTGTCCATAAGGACAGAGTAGTATTACGTCCTCATCCAGCCTTTCTTCCTAAGGTGGTATCGAGGTTTCATTTGAACCAAGATGTGGTTCTTCCTTCTTTTTTCCCCAAACCTAGCTCGGTAGAGGAAAAGTTATTACATTCTTTGGATGTAGTAAGAGCAGTTAAAGCTTATCTAAAAGCCACTGCTCAGATTCGCAGAACGGATACTTTGTTTATTCTGCCGGAAGGCCCCAGAAAGGGTCAGGCAGCATCAAAATCTACTTTAGCCAAGTGGATTCGACAGGTCATAATACAAGCCTATGGCTTGAGAAAGAGACCGCCTCCGTTCAAAGTTAGGGCGCACTCCACAAGAGCGGTTGGAACTTCATGGGCAGTGCATCACCAGGCCTCCCTGGCTCAAGTATGTAAGGCCGCAACATGGTCTTCGGTACACACGTTTACTAGATTCTATCAGGTGGACGTTAGAAGTCAGGAGGATGTCGCCTTTGGGCGCAGTGTGTTGCAGGCCGCAAAAGATCCTCATGCCTGATGGCGCCCAGCTTATGTACCCCCCCCCTCATTTTGGCATTGCTTTGGGACGTCCCATTAGTAATGACTAAGTCGCTCTGTGTCCCGTGATGTACGAAAAAGAAAAGGGGATTTTTATAACAGCTTACCTGTAAAATCCTTTTCTTGGAGTACATCACGGGACACAGAGCTCCCACCCCTCTTTTTGGGACACTTATTGCTTGGCTACAAAACTGAGGTGCTCCCGGGTGGGAGGGGCTTATATAGGGGAGGGTACTTCCGGTTTGGAATTGGCCAGTGCCAACACCTGAAGGTAAACTATATAACCCATTAGTAATGACTAAGTCGCTCTGTGTCCCGTGATGTACTCCAAGAAAAGGATTTTACAGGTAAGCTGTTATAAAAATCCCCTTTTCATCTGGGCGGGGAGGACTCCCAGGGTGGCGAGGCGGACACTCCATCTCCCCCTTTCTGGTGGGGATTTGGCGCTTCCCAACTTTCAAATCTACTACTGGGCAGCCGTTTTGGTCACTGTCCGTTGGTGGTTCTCCCAGCCCAGACTGAACCCGGCGGTTATGTTGGAGGCTGCTGTACTCGGGTCATATGCCGCTCTTAGCAATCTTGCATTTCGAGGGGAACGCGCCGCACCCTCTGTTACTACCCCCATGAAGACCACGATTAGAGCCTGGCGCAAGGCCAGAGTCATTTACGCAAAACCCTCTCATGTTTCCCCTCATACGCCCCTCTGGGGCAATCCTACCCTCCCTCACTTCCACTCTCTACCTGATTCCTCGGTGTGGCCAGGGTAAGGAATAACTACCCTGTAACACATAGTCAGATAGGGCAAACTTTTGGGCTTCCGGGATATGAGGGCCTTGTACTCGCTCCCGGAGAGGTGGTCATTCCGCTACTGGCAGCTGAAGCATGCCTTTGCTGCCCAATTCCCGGATGTATTAACGTTGGAGTCGGATTCCATCGAGCGCCTCCTGACTTCCAGTGCAATGGGACGGCCCCTCTCCTCCCTGTATCTCTACCTGACGGTGGCCTACGACACCAAGCTGACCAAAACTCTTTTGAAGTGGCAGGCTGACTTGCCCGATCTTGATGACGAGACCTGGGAGGAGTGTGTGTCCACGTATATACCGACCCTAATAGCAGCTAAAGACAGATTCATACAGCTCAAATTTCTGCACAGGGCCTATTTCACCCCGCAACGGTTGGCCCGAATCTTTCCGGACTGGGACCCTCTCTGTCCTAGGTGTAAGCACAAGGCTGGTTCCTTCTGGCACATGGTTTGGTCGTGCCGGGAGATCCAACCTTACTGGACACAGGTGGTGGACACTCTGAGCGCGGTCTCCGGCCTCAAGGTCCCCTTAGACCCCCTGACCCTGCTCCTGAGCCACTTAGACGACAGTCTAGGAGACAGATACACCAAACTTTTTCTGACCTTCTCCCTGTTCTATGCTAGACGCGAAATTCTTCTCAAATGGAAGTCGGAGGACCCGCCTAGACTGGAATCCTGGACCACTACTGTCAACTCAGTGCTGCCCCTTTACAGACTTACCTATGAGAGCAGACAGTGCCCAGCGAAGTTTGATAAGATTTGGTCATGCTGGATTGATGCTAATGGTTCAGGTAGACTGTCAGTGGGCTCACATGGTTATTCACTCGAACAGACCTTCCCTTTACTTTCTTTTGCCCACCCCCCCCCCCCCCCCAAAAGGGTTCCACCTGTCTATCACCCAGTTTAGTACTCTGGTTAGGGATTCTATGAGATACATTCTGATTAACTGCCCTAATTGAAGTAGGAGCCTGGTCGTCCCCCTTGCTGTTGGAGGTTGGGTGATGTGCTTGTAACCTGGATATATTGCTTAACCGTATAAACTCTACGGTAACTCTCTGATTGCGATTTCTTCTGCATGTGTTATTGTAGTCCTGTTTTGTTTTTCAATAAAACATCTTTGTTAAAAAAAAAAAAGGGGGCCAGAGGTGCGGGGGCTGTGTAAGGTAAAGGGGGCCAGAGGTGCGGGGGCTGTGTAATGTAAAGGGGGCCAGAGGTGCGGGGGCTGTGTAATGTAAAGGGGGCCAGATGTAAAGGGGGCCAGAGGTGCGGGGGCTGTGTAATGTAAAGGGGGCCAGAGGGGGGCGTGTCCAAGATGGCGACGTGAGCGGTCGCATCCTCCACGAGCTCCGCTGACCTTCTTGTATCTAATCCGGATCCACGGCCTGCATAACCCCTGACTCCTTCCCTGGCGACACCTGGATGAGGCGGAGGTCTTCCAGGACACGGTCCGGTAGGGGTAAACCGCTGAAGTTCCCCCCGATCCCGGAGGTCACGCCATCGCCTCCCGGCCTACACGTGGAGCTGCGTACTAGGCCCGCTCCCCTCATGGCCTCACTGACTACTCCTGCGGAATCCGCTGACTCCAGGCCGCCCTGGTTACCGGAGGTAATGGCAGCTATTGCCACCTGCCAGTCCACCCTTACGGCCAAAATAGAGGAGGTGCAGCTGGATGCCAGCCTCATCCGTCAGGATATCGACAAGCTCCGATCCAGGGTTACAGAGACGGAGCAGCGAATAGGGCTGGTGGAGGATGAGGCCTTGGAGCACTCGGCGTCCCTCCGCTCTCTCCACACTAGAGTGAAGACCCTGGAATACAGGGCGGAGGACGCCGAGAACAGGAATCTGAGGAAAAACCTCAGAATCATCGGCCTGCCGGAGGGGGCTGAAGGGGGGGACCCGACGACCTTTGTGGAATCCCTGCTGCGTTCCCTCCTCCCTGAAGCACTCTTCTCACCCCACTATACTGCTGAAATAGCGCACCGGGTCCCGCCGAAGCTGGGCCCTCCAGGGACTCCCCCGAGAACCTTTATACTCCGCCTTCTTAACTTCCGGGACCAGGACGAGGTCCTCCGGGCTTCCAGGTTGAAGGGTGACCTCCGCTATCAAAACGTCCGGCTGATGATCTTCCCGGACTACTCCGTCGAGACCCAGAAGCTCCGCAAGTCCTTCGATCATGTAAAGGGTGCTCTTAGGGCCCGAGGCATTAAATACAGCGTTTTGTTCCCGGCCAGGCTCCGAGTCCAGGACGGTGAAACATTTTGGTTTTTCCACTCCCCTGATGAGGTCTCGACCTGGCTGGATTCCTTGCCCCCTCACCGTTGACTGCACTAACTGTGAGTACTTTCCACCCTGTCTGTGTATGGGACATCAGGCGGTGATCCTGCCTAGGATTGAGGACATTTTTATTTATTTTTTTCCTTCTCTCCTGTCCCCCCCCTATTTTGCCTACTAACCCCAGAGCCCCCATTTGAATGTACTGTTAAACTGCCGCTCCCCCCATGGATTTGGAATCCCGGGACTGCTCACTGCTGTAGGGGTTTCGCGGCACTACTACCCTGGGATCCTGGGGTCGGGGGGGAGGGGGGATGTTGTTTTTCTCTTGGTCTTTGTTCCCTTTTATAAAAATTTATTTTTGTAACACACAAGTTTTTTGGCCCCTGACATGTTCAGGTGAAACTTTATTAAGCTTCCTTTTGGTGCTCTGCTTCTGCCATTTGTCCCGCGGAGACTTTGTATTCCCGGTGGATGTCGCTTACCCTGCAGTGGGGTACATGGAGACCTTTAACTCTTGCCCACTCCTATCTAATTCCTGCACCCCCACTGCTTCCTTTGATTGGAAGAAGGAGTCGGCGGAGGAGGGAGGTCGCGCTCACTTGGATACCCCCGGCTGAAATCCAGTGGGCTCCAGCTCGCCTCTTGGACTTATCCCCCCTTTTGCAGCCCATGTGCTGAGTTGGGTTTGGGGAATGGAAGCTCTTCCCGGTTTTGGGGGAAAGACCAGGGTGGGGGGGGGGTATAGTGCCCCTTATGGTCTTTCTTGGTTTTGTTTTTTGTTAATTTGTTTTAAGTTTAGATGTTTTATTGCCTATGCACTATTTAACACACTGTACGGGTTTAATTTCATTGGGGTGCGGGATTCTGTCCTGGTCCCGCCCGGACTTCATAGCCAGGTCGCCTGAGCTTCACACTACAGCACCCTATTCTTCCCTCAAAATTTGGTCTCCATGTCGGCTCTTAATATCCTGTCTTGGAACACCAGGGGCCTCAACTCTTCGGTCAAGAGGTCACTGGTGTTTCAATTTCTCAAATCCCATAGTCCCCACATATGTATTTAACAAGAGACCCACCTGGTGGGTAGTAGAACCCTAGCCCTCAAGAAACCGTGGGTTGGCAGCCACTACCATGCTACCTACTCTACCTTTGCTAGAGGGGTGAGCATCCTGGTCAATAAATCACTGCCGTTTAAACTCCTAGACCTGGCGCTGGATCCGGATGGTTGTTATGTTGTTCTTCATGCCAGAATCCTATCTCAGACTTGGTCTATTGTGGGCTTATACCTGCCTCCCCCGGCTTCGCTGACGCTGTTGAATAAGATAACGGCCACTCTGGCTGATTTTGCCGCAGACCACATGATACTGTTGGGGGATTTTAATATGGCCCCGGATCCGAGTGTTGACAGGCTGGCGGGTGCGGGTCCCCTTAACCCTGGATTGTCAACCTGGGCGGCAACCTACAGGTTGACGGACAACTGGAGGTGGAGACACCCTCAGACAAGGGCCTACACTTGCCACTCTGCTTCCTACGGTTCCCTCTCCCGAATTAATTTCAGCCTTCGCTGGTCAATCAACCCTGTCCAAGGTCAAAGACGTTAGGATACTCCCTAGGGGTATTTCAGACCATGCACCATTGTTGGTGTGTTTGGGCAACCCGGAGTCCCCGAGCAGGCTCTGGTGGTTATCGCGGTTTTGGATCCCAGACCAGGACGTGGACTCTACCGGTTTTCCGGGGCAATGGGGGAGTTCTGGGCAGTTAACCCGGACTCTTCCTCGCCCATGGAGATCTGGGACGCCTTCAAGGCATTCACGAGGGGGCAGTATCAGGCCATCATAGCTAGGATTAGGAGGGACAGACGGTCTGCTCTGGTTAACGCCGAAAGGGCAGCTAGTACCCAGGAGGCGCTTTTCATTCGTACGCGTGACCCCCAAGACTACGTCAGACTTCAGACTATGACCAGAGAGGTTCTCTCTATCCGGACGTCCCTGACTCAGAAGGGGCTTCTCGCTCAATCCCATCGTATATTTGAACAGGGTGAGAGATCTGGTAGGCTCCTTGCCTGGCTCTCCAGAGAGCACTCAGGTGGCTCCTGCGTCCCCCATGTCTTGGAACCTAATGGTGATCTGCTCTACACCTCTGAAGAGATCAACAAATGTTTTGTCGCTTATTACCAAACGCTTTACGCTTCCAAGGTGACGTTTAGGGATGACGAATTGGTTGGTTACCTTGATGGGGTGGACGTTCCTGTCCTGACTGACAAGTACAGGGACACCCTGGATAGACCTATTTCTTTGGACGAAATACTCAAAGCTCTTAAATCTATGCAACCGGGCAAGACACCTGGCCTGACGGGATTCCTGTTGAGCTCTACAAACAATACCCTGACACCCTAGCCCCTAGACTTCATACAATGCTGACGGCTGCTGAACAACTGCACTCACTTCCGCACTCCATGAGCGACGCGGTCATCATTGTTATCCCGAAGCCGGGTAAAGACCCCTCTCTGTGCCCCTCCTATAGGCCAATCTCGCTGTTGAATATCGACGCTAAGTTACTGGCTAAGGTCCTGGCGAATAGATTAAATACGGTCATCACAGCATTAGTACACCCCGACCAGACGGGATTCATGCCGGGTAGGGGCACAGACATAAACCTTAGGAGATTATTTACCCACATAGCTAGGGCGGATGGGGTAGGGCAGAGTCTTGTGGCCTCTCTGGACGCCGAGAAGGCCTTCGACTCTGTTGAGTGGAGGTACTTGTGGGCGGTTCTTTCTAAATTCGGGTTTGGTAACAACTTTATTTCGTGGGTGAAACTACTCTACGCGCCTCCCCAGGCCAGAATGTACACCAATGCGTGTCTCTCTGAGCCATTCCCATTGGGTCGGGGCACACGTCAAGGCTGTCCCCTGTCCCCGGGCCTGTTTGCCCTGGTGATAGAGCCCCTGGCTGCCCTTATCAGAGCGGATCCCGAGATAAGGGGTATACAGGTTGGGACTATCTACGAAAAAATCTCCCTTTACGCAGACGACGCCTTGCTATACTTGGCAGACTCTTTTGCCTCCCTTGATAGAGTCTTGGCCCAATTTGACCGGTTTAGCGGTTTCTCAGGGGTACGCATCAACTGGGACAAATCTGAGCTGTTCTCGCTTCATCTTTCCCCCACCATGTCCAACCTCCAGACGAGACTTAACTGGGTGGCAGAAATTAAATACTTAGGAATAAGGGTCAAGGCGGATTTGGGGAAGTATATGGCCTGTAATATCCACCCTCTTATGCAGCAGGTCACCAACAAATGTACGGCGTGGCGTTCCCTTCCCCTGACTCCTGTGGGCCGGGTTAACCTCCTCAAGATGGTGCTACTTCCCAAGTACCTGTACTTCTTCAGGAACACCCCCGTTCACATTCCCGCTGTATTTTTCCGGAGGCTGGAGGGGCAGCTGGGAACTTTCATCTGGGCGGGGAGGACTCCCAGGGTGGCGAGGCGGACACTCCATCTCCCCCTTTCTGGTGGGGATTTGGCGCTTCCCAACTTTCAAATCTACTACTGGGCAGCCGTTTTGGTCACTGTCCGTTGGTGGTTCTCCCAGCCCAGACTGAACCCGGCGGTTACGTTGGAGGCTGCTGTACTCGGGTCATATGCCGCTCTTAGCAATCTTGCATTTCGAGGGGAACGCGCCGCACCCTCTGTTACTACCCCCATGAAGACCACGATTAGAGCCTGGCGCAAGGCCAGAGTCATTTACGCAAAACCCTCTCATGTTTCCCCTCATACGCCCCTCTGGGGCAATCCTACCCTCCCTCACTTCCACTCTCTACCTGATTCCTCGGTGTGGGCGGGGAAAGGAATAACTACCCTGAAACACATAGTCAGATAGGGCAAACTTTTGGGCTTCCGGGATATGAGGGCCTTGTACTCGCTCCCGGAGAGGTGGTCATTCCGCTACTGGCAGCTGAAGCATGCCTTTGCTGCCCAAGATGTATTAACGTTGGAGTCGGATTCCATCGAGCGCCTCCTGACTTCCAGTGCAATGGGATGGCCCCTCTCCTCCCTGCATCTCTACCTGATGGTGGCCTACGACACCAAGCTGACCAAAACTCTTTTGAAGTGGCAGGCTGACTTGCCCGATCTTGATGACGAGACCTGGGAGGAGTGTGTGTCCACGTATATACCGACCCTAATAGCAGCTAAAGACAGATTCATACAGCTCAAATTTCTGCACAGGGCCTATTTCACCCTGCAACGGTTGGCCCGAATCTTTCTGGACTGGGACCCTCTCTGTCCAAGGTGTAAGCACGAGGCTGGTTCCTTCTGACACATGGTTTGGTTGTGCCGGGAGATCCAACCTTACTGGACACAGGTGGTGGACACTCTGAGCGCAGTCTCAGGCCTCAAGGTCCCCTTAGACCCCCTGACCCTGCTCCTGAGCCACTTAGACGACAGTCTAGGAGACAGATACGCCAAACTTTTCTGACCTTCTCCCTGTTCTATGCTAGACGCGAAATTCTTCTCAAATGGATGTCGGGGGACCCGCCTAGACTGGAATCCTGGACCACTACTCTCAACTCAGTGCTGCCCCTTTACAGACTTACCTATGAGAGCAGACAGTGCCCAGCGAAGTTTGATAAGATTTGGTCGTGCTGGATTGATGCTAATGGTTGAGGTAGACTGTCAGTGGGCTCACATGGTTATTCACTCGAACAGACCTTCCCTTTACTTTCTTTTGCACACCCCCCCCCAAAAGGGTTCCACCTGTCTATCACCCGGTTTAGTACTCTGGTTAGGGATTCTATGAGATACATTCTGATTAACTGCCCTAATTGAAGTAGGGGCCTGGTCGTCCCCCTTGCTGTTGGAGGTTGGGTGATGTGCTTGTAACCTGGATATATAGCTTAACCGTATAAACTCTACTGTAACTCTCTGATTGCGATTTCTTCTGCATGTGTTATTGTAGTCCTGTTTTGTTTTTCAATAAAACATCTTTGTTAAAAAAAAGGGGGCCAGAGGTGCGGGGGCTGTGTAATGTAAAGGGGGCCAGAGGTGCGGGGGCTGTGTAATGTAAAGGGGGCCAGAGGTACGGGGGCTGTGTAATGTAAAGGGGGCCAGAGGTGCGGGGGCTGTGTAATGTAAAGGAGGCCAGAGGTGCGGGGGCTGTGTAATGTAAAGGGGGCCAGATGTAAAGGGGGCCAGAGGTGCGGGGGCTGTGTAATGTAAAGGGGGCCAGAGGTGCGGGGGCTGTGTAATGTAAAGGTGTCCAGAGGTGCGGGGGCTGTGTAATGTAAAGGGGGCCAGAGGTGCAGGGGCTGTGTAATGTAAAGGGGGCCAGAGGTGCGGGGGCTGTGTAATGTAAAGGGGGCCAGAGGTGCGGGGGCTGTGTAATGTAAAGGGGGCCAGAGGTGCGGGGGCTGTGTAATGTAAAGGGGGCCAGAGGTGCGGGGGCTGTGTAATGTAAAGGGGGCCAGAGGTGCGGGGGCTGTGTAATGTAAAGGGGGCCAGAGGTACGGGGGCTGTGTAATGTAAAGGGGGCCAGAGGTGCGGGGGCTGTGTAATGTAAAGGGGGCCAGAGGTGCGGGGGCTGTGTAATGTAAAGGGGGCCAGAGGTGCGGGGGCTGTGTAATGTAAAGGGGGCCAGAGGTGCGGGGGCTGTGTAATGTAAAGGGGGCCAGAGGTGCGGGGGCTGTGTAATGTAAAGGGGGCCAGAGGTACGGGGGCTGTGTAATGTAAAGGGGGCCAGAGGTGCGGGGGCTGTGTAACGTAAAGGAGGCCAGAGGTGCGGGGGCTGTGTAATGTAAAGGGGGCCAGATGTAAAGGGGCCAGAGGTGCGGGGGCTGTGTAATGTAAAGGGGGCCAGAGGTGCGGGGGCTGTGTAATGTAAAGGTGTCCAGAGGTGCGGGGGCTGTGTAATGTAAAGGGGGCCAGAGGTGCGGGGGCTGTGTAATGTAAAGGGGGCCAGAGGTGCGGGGGCTGTGTAATGTAAAGGGGGCCAGAGGTGCGGGGGCTGTGTAATGTAAAGGGGGCCAGAGGTGCGGGGGCTGTGTAATGTAAAGGGGACCAGAGGTGCAGGGGCTGTGTAATGTAAAGGGGGCCAGAGGTGCGGGGGCTGTGTAATGTAAAGGGGGCCAGAGGTGCGGGGGCTGTGTAATGTAAAGGTGTCCAGAGGTGTGGGGGCTGTGTAATGTAAAGGGGGCCAGAGGTGCGGGGGCTGTGTAATGTAAAGGGGGCCAGAGGTGCGGGGGCTGTGTAATGTAAAGGGGGCCAGAGGTGCGGGGGCTGTGTAATGTAAAGGGGGCCAGAGGTGCGGGGGCTGTGTAATGTAAAGGGGGCCAGAGGTGCGGGGGCTGTGTAATGTAAAGGTGTCCAGAGGTGTGGGGGCTGTGTAATGTAAAGGGGGCCAGAGGTGCGGGGGCTGTGTAATGTAAAGGGGGCCAGAGGTGCGGGGGCTGTGTAATGTAAAGGGGGCCAGAGGTGCGGGGGCTGTGTAATGTAAAGGGGGCCAGAGGTGCGGGGGCTGTGTAATGTAAAGGGGGCCAGAGGTGCGGGGGCTGTGTAATGTAAAGGGGGCCAGAGGTGCGGGGGCTGTGTAATGTAAAGGGGGCCAGAGGTGCGGGGGCTGTGTAATGTAAAGGTGTCCAGAGGTGTAGGGGCTGTGTAATGTAAAGGGGGCCAGAGGTGCGGGGGCTGTGTAATGTAAAGGGGGCCAGAGGTGCGGGGGCTGTGTAATGTAAAGGGGGCCAGAGGTGCGGGGGCTGTGTAATGTAAAGGGGGCCAGAGGTACGGGGGCTGTGTAATGTAAAGGGGGCCAGAGGTGCGGGGGCTGTGTAATGTAAAGGTGTCCAGAGGTGTGGGGGCTGTGTAATGTAAAGGGGGCCAGAGGTGCGGGGGCTGTGTAATGTAAAAGTGTCCAGAGGTGCGGGGGCTGTGTAATGTAAAGGGGGCCAGAGGTGCGGGGGCTGTGTAATGTAAAGGGGGCCAGAGGTGCGGGGGCTGTGTAATGTAAAGGGGGCCAGAGGTGCGGGGGCTGTGTAATGTAAAGGGGGCCAGAGGTGCGGGGGCTGTGTAATGTAAAGGGGGCCAGATGTAAAGGGGGCCAGAGGTGCAGGGGCTGTGTAATGTAAAGGGGGCCAGAGGTGTGGGGGCTGTGTAACGGAAAGGGGGCCAGAGGTGCGGGGGCTGTGTAATGTAAAGGGGGCAAGAGGTACGGGGGCTGTGTAATGTAAAGGGGGCCAGAGGTGCGGGGGCTGTGTAATGTAAAGGGGGCTAGAGGTGCGGGGGCTGTGTAATGTAAAGGGGGCCAGATGTGCGTGGGCTGTGTAATGTAAAGGGGGCCAGAGGTACGGGGGCTGTGTAATGTAAAGGGGGCCAGATGTAAAGGGGGCCAGAGGTGCGGGGGCTGTGTAATGTAAAGGGGGCCAGAGGTGCGGGGGCTGTGTAATGTAAAGGGGGCCAGATGTGCGTGGGCTGTGTAATGTAAAGGGGGCCAGAGGTACGGGGGCTGTGTAATGTAAAGGGGGCCAGATGTAAAGGGGGCCAGAGGTGCGTGGGCTGTGTAATGTAAAGAGGGCCAGAGGTGCAGGGGCTGTGTAATGTAAAGGGGGCCAGAGGTGCGGGGGCTGTGTAATGTAAAGGGGGCCAGAGGTGCGGGGGCTGTGTAATGTAAAGGGGGCCAGAGTTACGGGGGATGTGTAATGTAAAGGGGGCCAGAGGTGCGGGGGCTGTGTAATGTAAAGGTGTCCAGAGGTGCGGGGGCTGTGTAATGTAAAGGGGGCCAGAGGTGCGGGGGCTGTGTAATGTAAAGGAGGCCAGAGGTGCGGGGGCTGTGTAATGTAAAGGGGGCCAGATGTAAAGGGGGCCAGAGGTGCGGGGGCTGTGTAATGTAAAGGGGGCCAGAGGTGCGGGGGCTGTGTAATGTAAAGGTGTCCAGAGGTGCGGGGGCTGTGTAATGTAAAGGGGGCCAGAGGTGCAGGGGCTGTGTAATGTAAAGGGGGCCAGAGGTGCGGGGGCTGTGTAATGTAAAGGGGGCCAGAGGCGCGGGGGCTGTGTAATGTAAAGGGGGCCAGAGGTGCGGGGGCTGTGTAATGTAAAGGGGGCCAGAGGTGCGGGGGCTGTGTAATGTAAAGGGGGCCAGAGGTGTGGGGGCTGTGTAATGTAAAGGGGGCCAGAGGTACGGGGGCTGTGTAATGTAAAGGGGGCCAGAGGTGCGGGGGCTGTGTAATGTAAAGGGGGCCAGAGGTGCGGGGGCTGTGTAATGTAAAGGGGGCCAGAGGTGCGGGGGCTGTGTAATGTAAAGGGGGCCAGAGGTGCGGGGGCTGTGTAATGTAAAGGGGGCCAGAGGTACGGGGGCTGTGTAATGTAAAGGGGGCCAGAGGTGCGGGGGCTGTGTAATGTAAAGGGGGCCAGAGGTACGGGGGCTGTGTAATGTAAAGGGGGCCAGAGGTGCGGGGGCTGTGTAATGTAAAGGTGTCCAGAGGTGTGGGGGCTGTGTAATGTAAAGGGGGCCAGAGGTGCGGGGGCTGTGTAATGTAAAGGTGTCCAGAGGTGTGGGGGCTGTGTAATGTAAAGGGGGCCAGAGGTGCAGGGGCTGTGTAATGTAAAGGGGGACAGAGGTGCGGGGGCTGTGTAATGTAAAGGGGGCCAGAGGTGCGGGGGCTGTGTAATGTAAAGGGGGCCAGAGGTGCGGGGGCTGTGTAATGTAAAGGGGGCCAGAGGTACGGGGGCTGTGTAATGTAAAGGGGGCCAGAGGTGCGGGGGCTGTGTAATGTAAAGGTGTCCAGAGGTGTGGGGGCTGTGTCATGTAAAGGGGGCCAGAGGTGCGGGGGCTGTGTAATGTAAAAGTGTCCAGAGGTGCGGGGGCTGTGTAATGTAAAGGGGGCCAGAGGTGCGGGGGCTGTGTAATGTAAAGGGGGCCAGAGGTGCGGGGGCTGTGTAATGTAAAGGGGGCCAGAGGTGCGGGGGCTGTGTAATGTAAAGGGGGCCAGAGGTGCGGGGGCTGTGTAATGTAAAGGGGGCCAGAGGTGCGGGGGCTGTGTAATGTAAAGGGGGCCAGAGGTGCGGGGGCTGTGTAATGTAAAGGGGGCCAGAGGTGCGGGGGCTGTGTAATGTAAAGGGGGCCAGAGGTGCAGGGGCTGTGTAATGTAAAGGGGGCCAGAGGTGCGGGGGCTGTGTAATGTAAAGGTGTCCAGAGTGTTGGGGGCTGTGTAATGTAAAGGGGGCCAGAGGTGCGGGGGCTGTGTAATGTAAAGGGGGCCAGAGGTGCGGGGGCTGTGTAATGTAAAGGGGGCCAGAGGTGCGGGGGCTGTGTAATGTAAAGGGGGCCAGAGGTGCGGGGGCTGTGTAATGTAAAGGGGGCCAGAGGTACGGGGGCTGTGTAATGTAAAGGGGGCCAGAGGTGCGGGGGCTGTGTAATGTAAAGGTGTCCAGAGGTGTGGGGGCTGTGTAATGTAAAGGGGGCCAGAGGTGCGGGGGCTGTGTAATGTAAAGGGGGCCAGAGGTGCGGGGGCTGTGTAATGTAAAGGGGGCCAGAGGTACGGGGGCTGTGTAATGTAAAGGGGGCCAGAGGTACGGGGGCTGTGTAATGTAAAGGGGGCCAGAGGTACGGGGGCTGTGTAATGTAAAGGGGGCCAGAGGTACGGGGGCTGTGTAATGTAAAGGGGGCCAGAGGTGCGGGGGTTGTTTAACTTAAAGGAGGCCAGAGGTGCGGGGGCTGTGTAATGTAAAGGGGGCCAGATGTAAAGGGGCCAGAGGTGCGGGGGCTGTGTAATGTAAAGGGGGCCAGAGGTGTGGGGGCTGTGTAATGTAAAGGTGTCCAGAGGTGCGGGGGCTGTGTAATGTAAAGGTGTCCAGAGGTGTGGGGGCTGTGTAATGTAAAGGGGGCCAGAGGTGCGGGGGCTGTGTAATGTAAAGGGGGCCAGAGGTGCGGGGGCTGTGTAATGTAAAGGGGGCCAGAGGTGCGGGGGCTGTGTAATGTAAAGGGGGCCAGAGGTGCGGGGGCTGTGTAATGTAAAGGGGGCCAGAGGTGCGGGGGCTGTGTAATGTAAAGGGGGCCAGAGGTGCGGGGGCTGTGTAATGTAAAGGGGGCCAGAGGTACGGGGGCTGTGTAATGTAAAGGGGGCCAGAGGTGCGGGGGCTGTGTAATGTAAAGGGGGCCAGAGGTGCAGGGGCTGTGTAATGTAAAGGGGGCCAGAGGTGCGGGGGCTGTGTAATGTAAAGGTGTCCAGAGGTGCGGGGGCTGTGTAATGTAAAGGGGGCCAGAGGTACGGGGGCTGTGTAATGTAAAGGGGGCCAGAGGTGCGGGGGCTGTGTAATGTAAAGGGGGCCAGAGGTACGGGGGCTGTGTAATGTAAAGGGGGCCAGAGGTGCGGGGGCTGTGTAATGTAAAGGTGTCCAGAGGTGTGGGGGCTGTGTAATGTAAAGGGGGCCAGAGGTGCGGGGGCTGTGTAATGTAAAGGTGTCCAGAGGTGTGGGGGCTGTGTAATGTAAAGGGGGCCAGAGGTGCGGGGGCTGTGTAATGTAAAAGTGTCCAGAGGTGCGGGGGCTGTGTAATGTAAAGGGGGCCAGAGGTGCGGGGGCTGTGTAATGTAAAGGGGGCCAGAGGTGCGGGGGCTGTGTAATGTAAAGGGGGCCAGAGGTGCGGGGGCTGTGTAATGTAAAGGGGGCCAGAGGTGCGGGGGCTGTGTAATGTAAAGGGGGCCAGAGGTGCGGGGGCTGTGTAATGTAAAGGGGGCCAGAGGTGCGGGGGCTGTGTAATGTAAAGGTGTCCAGAGGTGTGGGGGCTGTGTAATGTAAAGGGGGCCAGAGGTGCGGGGGCTGTGTAATGTAAAGGGGGCCAGAGGTGCGGGGGCTGTGTAATGTAAAGGGGGCCAGAGGTGCGGGGGCTGTGTAATGTAAAGGGGGCCAGAGGTGTGGGGGCTGTGTAATGTAAAGGGGGCCAGAGGTGCGGGGGCTGTGTAATGTAAAGGTGTCCAGAGGTGCGGGGGCTGTGTAATGTAAAGGGGGCCAGAGGTGCGGGGGCTGTGTAATGTAAAGGGGGCCAGAGGTGCGGGGGTTGTGTAATGTAAAGGGGGCCAGAGGTGCGGGGGCTGTGTAATGTAAAGGGGGCCAGAGGTGCGGGGGCTGTGTAATGTAAAGGGGGCCAGAGGTGCGGGGGCTGTGTAATGTAAAGGGGCCAGAGGTGCGGGGGCTGTGTAATGTAAAGGTGTCCAGAGGTGTGGGGGCTGTGTAATGTAAAGGGGGCCAGAGGTGCGGGGGCTGTGTAATGTAAAGGGGGCCAGAGGTGCGGGGGCTGTGTAATGTAAAGGGGGCCAGAGGTGCGGGGGCTGTGTAATGTAAAGGGGGCCAGAGGTGCGGGGGCTGTGTAATGTAAAGGGGGCCAGAGGTACGGGGGCTGTGTAATGTAAAGGGGGCCAGAGGTACGGGGGCTGTGTAATGTAAAGGGGGCCAGAGGTATGGGGGCTGTGTAATGTAAAGGGGGCCAGAGGTACGGGGGCTGTGTAATGTAAAGGGGGCCAGAGGTGCGGGGGCTGTGTAACGTAAAGGAGGCCAGAGGTGCGGGGGCTGTGTAATGTAAAGGGGGCCAGATGTAAAGGGGCCAGAGGTGCGGGGGCTGTGTAATGTAAAGGGGGCCAGAGGTGTGGGGGCTGTGTAATGTAAAGGTGTCCAGAGGTGCGGGGGCTGTGTAATGTAAAGGTGTCCAGAGGTGTGGGGGCTGTGTAATGTAAAGGGGGCCAGAGGTGCGGGGGCTGTGTAATGTAAAGGGGGCCAGAGGTGCGGGGGCTGTGTAATGTAAAGGGGGCCAGAGGTGCGGGGGCTGTGTAATGTAAAGGGGGCCAGAGGTGCGGGGGCTGTGTAATGTAAAGGGGGCCAGAGGTGCGGGGGCTGTGTAATGTAAAGGTGTCCAGAGGTGTGGGGGCTGTGTAATGTAAAGGGGGCCAGAGGTGCGGGGGCTGTGTAATGTAAAGGGGGCCAGAGGTGCGGGGGCTGTGTAATGTAAAGGGGGCCAGAGGTGCGGGGGCTGTGTAATGTAAAGGGGGCCAGAGGTGCGGGGGCTGTGTAATGTAAAGGGGGCCAGAGGTGCAGGGGCTGTGTAATGTAAAGGGGGCCAGAGGTGCGGGGGCTGTGTAATGTAAAGGTGTCCAGAGGTGTGGGGGCTGTGTAATGTAAAGGGGGCCAGAGGTGCGGGGGCTGTGTAATGTAAAGGGGGCCAGAGGTGCGGGGGCTGTGTAATGTAAAGGGGGCCAGAGGTGCGGGGGCTGTGTAATGTAAAGGGGGCCAGAGGTGCGGGGGCTGTGTAATGTAAAGGGGGCCAGAGGTACGGGGGCTGTGTAATGTAAAGGGGGCCAGAGGTGCGGGGGCTGTGTAATGTAAAGGTGTCCAGAGGTGTGGGGGCTGTGTAATGTAAAGGGGGCCAGAGGTGCGGGGGCTGTGTAATGTAAAAGTGTCCAAAGGTGCGGGGGCTGTGTAATGTAAAGGGGGCCAGAGGTGTGGGGGCTGTGTAATGTAAAGGGGGCCAGAGGTGCGGGGGCTGTGTAATGTAAAGGGGGCCAGAGGTGCGGGGGCTGTGTTATGTAAAGGGGGCCAGAGGTGCGGGGGCTGTGTAATGTAAAGGGGGCCAGAGGTGCGGGGGCTGTGTAATGTAAAGGGGGCCAGAGGTGCGGGGGCTGTGTAATGTAAAGGGGGCCAGAGGTGCGGGGGCTGTGTAATGTAAAGGGGGCCAGAGGTGCGGGGGCTGTGTAATGTAAAGGGGGCCAGAGGTGCGGGGGCTGTGTAATGTAAAGGGTGCCAGAGGTGCGGGGGTTGTGTAATGTAAAGGGGGCCAGAGGTGCGGGGGCTGTGTAATGTAAAGGTGTCCAGAGGTGTGGGGGCTGAGTAATGTAAAGGGGGCCAGAGGTGCGGGGGCTGTGTAATGTAAAGTGGGCCAGAGGTGCGGGGGCTGTGTAATGTAAAGGGGGCCAGAGGTGCGGGGGCTGTGTAATGTAAAGGGGGCCAGAGGTGTGGGGGCTGTGTAATGTAAAGGGGGCCAGAGGTGCGGGGGCTGTGTAATGTAAAGGTGTCCAGAGGTGTGGGGGCTGTGTAATGTAAAGGGGGCCAGAGGTGCGGGGGCTGTGTAATGTAAAGGGGGCCAGATGTAAAGGGGCCAGATGTGCGGGGGCTGTGTAATGTAAAGGTGTCCAGAGGTGCGGGGGCTGTGTAATGTAAAGGGGGCCAGAGGTGCAGGGGCTGTGTAATGTAAAGGGGGCCAGAGGTGCGGGGGCTGTGTAATGTAAAGGGGGCCAGAGGTGCGGGGGCTGTGTAATGTAAAGGGGGCCAGAGGTGCGGGGGCTGTGTAATGTAAAGGGGGCCAGAGGTGCGGGGGCTGTGTAATGTAAAGGGGGCCAGAGGTGCGGGGGCTGTGTAATGTAAAGGGGGCCAGAGGTGCGGGCGCTGTGTAATGTAAAGGGGGCCAGAGGTGCGGGGGCTGTGTAATGTAAAGGGGGCCAGAGGTACGGGGGCTGTGTAATGTAAAGGGGGCCAGAGGTGCGGGGGCTGTGTAACGTAAAGGAGGCCAGAGGTGCGGGGGCTGTGTAATGTAAAGGGGGCCAGATGTAAAGGGGCCAGAGGTGCGGGGGCTGTGTAATGTAAAGGGGGCCAGAGGTGCGGGGGCTGTGTAATGTAAAGGTGTCCAGAGGTGCGGGGGCTGTGTAATGTAAAGGGGGCCAGAGGTGCGGGGGCTGTGTAATGTTAAGGGGGCCAGAGGTGCGGGGGCTGTGTAATGTAAAGGGGGCCAGAGGTGCGGGGGCTGTGTAATGTAAAGGGGGCCAGAGGTGCGGGGGCTGTGTAATGTAAAGGGGGCCAGAGGTGCGGGAGCTGTGTAATGTAAAGGTGTCCAGAGGTGTGGGGGCTGTGTAATGTAAAGGGGGCCAGAGGTGCGGGGGCTGTGTAATGTAAAGGGGGCCAGAGGTGCGGGGGCTGTGTAATGTAAAGGGGGCCAGAGGTGCGGGGGCTGTGTAATGTAAAGGGGGCCAGAGGTGCGGGGGCTGTGTAATGTAAAGGGGGCCAGAGGTGCGGGGGCTGTGTAATGTAAAGGTGTCCAGAGGTGTGGGGGCTGTGTAATGTAAAGGGGGCCAGAGGTGCGGGGGCTGTGTAATGTAAAGGGGGCCAGAGGTGCGGGGGCTGTGTAATGTAAAGGGGGCCAGAGGTGCGGGGGCTGTGTAATGTAAAGGGGGCCAGAGGTGCGGGGGCTGTGTAATGTAAAGGGGGCCAGAGGTGCGGGGGCTGTGTAATGTAAAGGGGGCCAGATGTGCGGGGGCTGTGTAATGTAAAGGGGGCCAGAGGTGCGGGGGCTGTGTAATGTAAAGGTGTCCAGAGGTGTGGGGGCTGTGTAATGTAAAGGGGGCCAGAGGTGCGGGGGCTGTGTAATGTAAAGGGGGCCAGAGGTGTGGGGGCTGTGTAATGTAAAGGGGGCCAGAGGTGCGGGGGCTGTGTAATGTAAAGGGGGCCAGAGGTGCGGGGGCTGTGTAATGTAAAGGGGGCCAGAGGTACGGGGGCTGTGTAATGTAAAGGGGGCCAGAGGTGCGGGGGCTGTGTAATGTAAAGGTGTCCAGAGGTGTGGGGGCTGTGTAATGTAAAGGGGGCCAGAGGTGCGGGGGCTGTGTAATGTAAAAGTGTCCAGAGGTGCGGGGGCTGTGTAATGTAAAGGGGGCCAGAGGTGCAGGGGCTGTGTAATGTAAAGGGGGCCAGAGGTGCGGGGGCTGTGTAATGTAAAGGGGGCCAGAGGTGCGGGGGCTGTGTAATGTAAAGGGGGCCAGAGGTGCGGGGGCTGTGTAATGTAAAGGGGGCCAGAGGTGCGGGGGCTGTGTAATGTAAAGGGGGCCAGAGGTGCGGGGGCTGTGTAATGTAAATGGGGCCAGATGTAAAGGGGGCCAGAGGTGCAGGGGCTGTGTAATGTAAAGGGGGCCAGAGGTGCGGGGGCTGTGTAATGGAAAGGGGGCCAGAGGTGCGGGGGCTGTGTAATGTAAAGGGGGCAAGAGGTGCGGGGGCTGTGTAATGTAAAGGGGGCCAGAGGTGCGGGGGCTGTGTAATGTAAAGGGGGCCAGAGGTGCGGGGGCTGTGTAATGTAAAGGGGGCCAGAGGTGCGGGGGCTGTGTAATGTAAAGGGGGCCAGAGGTGCGGGGGCTGTGTAATGTAAAGGGGGCCAGATGTAAAGGGGGCCAGAGGTGCGGGGGCTGTGTAATGTAAAGGGGGCCAGAGGTGCGGGGGCTGTGTAATGTAAAGGGGGCCAGAGGTACGGGGGCTGTGTAATGTAAAGGGGGCCAGAGGTGCGGGGGCTGTGTAATGTAAAGGAGGCCAGAGGTGCGGGGGCTGTGTAATGTAAAGGGGGCCAGATGTAAAGGGGCCAGAGGTGCGGGGGCTGTGTAATGTAAAGGTGTCCAGAGGTGCGGGGGCTGTGTAATGTAAAGGGGGCCAGAGGTGCAGGGGCTGTGTAATGTAAAGGGGGCCAGAGGTGCGGGGGCTGTGTAATGTAAAGGGGGCCAGAGGTGCAGGGGCTGTGTAATGTAAAGGGGGCCAGAGGTGCGGGGGTTGTGTAATGTAAAGGGGGCTAGAGGTGCGGGGGCTGTGTAATGTAAAGGGGGCCAGAGGTGCGGGGGCTGTGTAATGTAAAGGTGTCCAGAGGTGCGGGGGCTGTGTAATGTAAAGGGGGCCAGAGGTGCGGGGGCTGTGTAATGTAAAGGGGGCCAGAGGTGCGGGGGCTGTGTAATGTAAAGGGGGCCAGAGGTGCGGGGGCTGTGTAATGTAAAGGGGGCCAGAGGTGCGGGGGCTGTGTAATGTAAAGGGGGCCAGAGGTGCGGGGGCTGTGTAATGTAAAGGGGGCCAGAGGTGCGGGGGCTGTGTAATGTAAAGGGGGCCAGAGGTGCGGGGGCTGTGTAATGTAAAGGGGGCCAGAGGTGCGGGGGCTGTGTAACGTAAAGGAGGCCAGAGGTGCGGGGGCTGTGTAATGTAAAGGGGGCCAGATGTAAAGGGGCCAGAGGTGCGGGGGCTGTGTAATGTAAAGGTGTCCAGAGGTGCGGGGGCTGTGTAATGTAAAGGGGGCCAGAGGTGCAGGGGCTGTGTAATGTAAAGGGGGCCAGAGGTGCGGGGGCTGTGTAATGTAAAGGGGGCCAGAGGTGCGGGGGCTGTGTAATGTAAAGGGGCCAGAGGTGCGGGGGCTGTGTAATGTAAAGGGGGCCAGAGGTGCGGGGGCTGTGTAATGTAAAGGGGGCCAGAGGTGCAGGGGCTGTGTAATGTAAAGGGGGCCAGAGGTACGGGGGCTGTGTAATGTAAAGGGGGCCAGAGGTGCGGGGGCTGTGTAATGTAAAGGGGGCCAGAGGTGCGGGGGCTGTGTAATGTAAAGGGGGCCAGAGGTGCGGGGGCTGTGTAATGTAAAGGAGGCCAGAGGTGCGGGGGCTGTGTAATGTAAAGGGGGCCAGATGTAAAGGGGGCCAGAGGTGCGGGGGCTGTGTAATGTAAAGGGGGCCAGAGGTGCGGGGGCTGTGTAATGTAAAGGTGTCCAGAGGTGCGGGGGCTGTGTAATGTAAAGGGGGCCAGAGGTGCAGGGGCTGTGTAATGTAAAGGGGGCCAGAGGTGCGGGGGCTGTGTAATGTAAAGGGGGCCAGAGGTGCGGGGGCTGTGTAATGTAAAGGGGGCCAGAGGTACGGGGGCTGTGTAATGTAAAGGGGGCCAGAGGTGCGGGGGCTGTGTAATGTAAAGGGGGCCAGAGGTACGGGGGCTGTGTAATGTAAAGGGGGCCAGAGGTGCGGGGGCTGTGTAATGTAAAGGTGTCCAGAGGTGTGGGGGCTGTGTAATGTAAAGGGGGCCAGAGGTGCGGGGGCTGTGTAATGTAAAGGTGTCCAGAGGTGTGGGGGCTGTGTAATGTAAAGGGGGCCAGAGGTGCAGGGGCTGTGTAATGTAAAGGGGGACAGAGGTGCGGGGGCTGTGTAATGTAAAGGGGGCCAGAGGTGCGGGGGCTGTGTAATGTAAAGGGGGCCAGAGGTGCGGGGGCTGTGTAATGTAAAGGGGGCCAGAGGTATGGGGGCTGTGTAATGTAAAGGGGGCCAGAGGTGCGGGGGCTGTGTAATGTAAAGGTGTCCAGAGGTGTGGGGGCTGTGTCATGTAAAGGGGGCCAGAGGTGCGGGGGCTGTGTAATGTAAAAGTGTCCAGAGGTGCGGGGGCTGTGTAATGTAAAGGGGGCCAGAGGTGCGGGGGCTGTGTAATGTAAAGGGGGCCAGAGGTGCGGGGGCTGTGTAATGTAAAGGGGGCCAGAGGTGCGGGGGCTGTGTAATGTAAAGGGGGCCAGAGGTGCGGGGGCTGTGTAATGTAAAGGGGGCCAGAGGTGCGGGGGCTGTGTAATGTAAAGGGGGCCAGAGGTGCGGGGGCTGTGTAATGTAAAGGGGGCCAGAGGTGCGGGGGCTGTGTAATGTAAAGGGGGCCAGAGGTGCAGGGGCTGTGTAATGTAAAGGGGGCCAGAGGTGCGGGGGCTGTGTAATGTAAAGATGTCCAGAGGTGTGGGGGCTGTGTAATGTAAAGGGGGCCAGAGGTGCGGGGGCTGTGTAATGTAAAGGGGGCCAGAGGTGCGGGGGCTGTGTAATGTAAAGGGGGCCAGAGGTGCGGGGGCTGTGTAATGTAAAGGGGGCCAGAGGTGCGGGGGCTGTGTAATGTAAAGGGGGCCAGAGGTACGGGGGCTGTGTAATGTAAAGGGGGCCAGAGGTGCGGGGGCTGTGTAATGTAAAGGTGTCCAGAGGTGTGGGGGCTGTGTAATGTAAAGGGGGCCAGAGGTGCGGGGGCTGTGTAATGTAAAGGGGGCCAGAGGTGCGGGGGCTGTGTAATGTAAAGGGGGCCAGAGGTACGGGGGCTGTGTAATGTAAAGGGGGCCAGAGGTACGGGGGCTGTGTAATGTAAAGGGGGCCAGAGGTACGGGGGCTGTGTAATGTAAAGGGGGCCAGAGGTACGGGGGCTGTGTAATGTAAAGGGGGCCAGAGGTGCGGGGGTTGTTTAACTTAAAGGAGGCCAGCCCCCGCACCTCTGGCCCCCTTTACATTACACAGCCCCCGCACCTCTGGCCCCCTTTACATTACACAGCCCCCGCACCTCTGGACACTTTTACATTACACAGCCCCCGCACCTCTGGCCCCCTTTACATTACACAGCCCCCACACCTCTGGACACCTTTACATTACACAGCCCCCGCACCTCTGGCCCCCTTTACATTACACAGCCCCCGTACCTCTGGCCCCCTTTACATTACACAGCCCCCGCACCTCTGGCCCCCTTTACATTACACAGCCCCCGCACCTCTGGCCCCCTTTACATTACACAGCCCCCGCACCTCTGTCCCCCTTTACATTACACAGCCCCCGCACCTCTGGACACCTTTACATTACACAGCCCCCGCACCTCTGGCCCCCTTTACATTACACAGCCCCCGCACCTCTGGCCCCCTTTACATTACACAGCCCCCGCACCTCTGGCCCCCTTTACATTACACAGCCCCCGCACCTCTGGCCCCCTTTACATTACAAAGCCCCCGCACCTCTGGCCCCCTTTACATTACACAGCCCCCACACCTCTGGCCCCCTTTACATTACACAGCCCCCGCACCTCTGGACACTTTTACATTACACAGCCCCTGCACCTCTGGCCCCCTTTACATTACACAGCCCCCACACCTCTGGACACCTTTACATTACACAGCCCCCGCACCTCTGGCCCCCTTTACATTACACAGCCCCCACACCTCTGGACACCTTTACATTACACAGCCCCCGCACCTCTGGCCCCCTTTACATTACACAGCCCCCGTACCTCTGGCCCCCTTTACATTACACAGCCCCCGCACCTCTGGCCCCCTTTACATTACACAGCCCCCGTACCTCTGGCCCCCTTTACATTACACAGCCCCCGCACCTCTGGACACCTTTACATTACACAGCCCCCGCACCTCTGGCCCCATTTACATTACACAGCCCCTGCACCTCTGGCCCCCTTTACATTACACAGCCCCCGCACCTCTGGCCCCCTTTACATGTAAAGTAAATGTAAAGGGGGCCAGAGGTGCGGGGGCTGTGTAATGTAAAGGGGGCCAGAGGTGCGGGGGCTGTGTAATGTAAAGGGGGCCAGAGGTGCGGGGGCTGTGTAATGTAAAGGGGGCCAGAGGTGCGGGGGCTGTGTAATGTAAAGGTGTCCAGAGGTGTGGGGGCTGTGTAATGTAAAGGGGGCCAGAGGTGCGGGGGCTGTGTAATGTAAAGGGGGCCAGAGGTACGGGGGCTGTGTAATGTAAAGGGGGCCAGAGGTGCGGGGCTGTGTAATGTAAAGGGGGCCAGAGGTGTGGGGGCTGTGTAATGTAAAGGGGGCCAGAGGTGCGGGGGCTGTGTAATGTAAAGGTGTCCAGAGGTGCGGGGGCTGTGTAATGTAAAGGGGGCCAGAGGTGCGGGGGCTGTGTAATGTAAAGGGGGCCAGAGGTGCGGGGGCTGTGTAATGTAAAGGGGGCCAGAGGTGCGGGGGCTGTGTAATGTAAAGGGGGCCAGAGGTGCGGGGGCTGTGTAATGTAAAGGGGGCCAGAGGTACGGGGGCTGTGTAATGTAAAGGGGGCCAGAGGTGCGGGGGCTGTGTAATGTAAAGGTGTCCAGAGGTGTGGGGGCTGTGTAATGTAAAGGGGGCCAGAGGTGCGGGGGCTGTGTAATGTAAAAGTGTCCAGAGGTGCGGGGGCTGTGTAATGTAAAGGGGGCCAGAGGTGCAGGGGCTGTGTAATGTAAAGGGGGCCAGAGGTGCGGGGGCTGTGTAATGTAAAGGGGGCCAGAGGTACGGGGGCTGTGTAATGTAAAGGGGGCCAGAGGTGCGGGGGCTGTGTAATGTAAAGGGGGCCAGAGGTACGGGGGCTGTGTAATGTAAAGGGGGCCAGAGGTGCGGGGGCTGTGTAATGTAAAGGTGTCCAGAGGTGTGGGGGCTGTGTAATGTAAAGGGGGCCAGAGGTGCGGGGGCTGTGTAATGTAAAAGTGTCCAGAGGTGCGGGGGCTGTGTAATGTAAAGGGGGCCAGAGGTGTGGGGGCTGTGTAATGTAAAGGGGGCCAGAGGTGCGGGGGCTGTGTAATGTAAAGGGGGCCAGAGGTGCGGGGGCTGTGTAATGTAAAGGGGGCCAGAGGTGCGGGGGCTGTGTAATGTAAAGGGGGCCAGAGGTGCGGGGGCTGTGTAATGTAAAGGGGGCCAGAGGTGCGGGGGCTGTGTAATGTAAAGGGGGCCAGAGGTGCGGGGGCTGTGTAATGTAAAGGGGGCCAGAGGTACGGGGGCTGTGTAATGTAAAGGGGGCCAGAGGTGCGGGGGCTGTGTAATGTAAAGGGGGCCAGAGGTGTGGGGGCTGTGTAATGTAAAGGGGGCCAGAGGTGCAGGGGCTGTGTAATGTAAAGGGGGACAGAGGTGCGGGGGCTGTGTAATGTAAAGGGGGCCAGAGGTGCGGGGGCTGTGTAATGTAAAGGGGGCCAGAGGTACGGGGGCTGTGTAATGTAAAGGGGGCCAGAGGTGCGGGGGCTGTGTAACGTAAAGGAGGCCAGAGGTGCGGGGGCTGTGTAATGTAAAGGGGGCCAGATGTAAAGGGGCCTGAGGTGCGGGGGCTGTGTAATGTAAAGGGGGCCAGAGGTGCGGGGGCTGTGTAATGTAAAGGTGTCCAGAGGTGCGGGGGCTGTGTAATGTAAAGGGGGCCAGAGGTGCGGGGGCTGTGTAATGTAAAGGGGGCCAGAGGTGCGGGGGCTGTGTAATGTAAAGGGGGCCAGAGGTGCGGGGGCTGTGTAATGTAAAGGGGGCCAGAGGTGCGGGGGCTGTGTAATGTAAAGGGGGCCAGAGGTGCGGGGGCTGTGTAATGTAAAGGGGGCCAGAGGTGCGGGGGCTGTGTAATGTAAAGGGGGCCAGAGGTGCGGGGGTTGTGTAATGTAAAGGGGGCCAGAGGTGCGGGGGCTGTGTAATGTAAAGGTGTCCAGAGGTGTGGGGGCTGAGTAATGTAAAGGGGGCCAGAGGTGCGGGGGCTGTGTAATGTAAAGTGGGCCAGAGGTGCGGGGGCTGTGTAATGTAAAGGGGGCCAGAGGTGCGGGGGCTGTGTAATGTAAAGGGGGCCAGAGGTGTGGGGGCTGTGTAATGTAAAGGGGGCCAGAGGTGCGGGGGCTGTGTAATGTAAAGGTGTCCAGAGGTGTGGGGGCTGTGTAATGTAAAGGGGGCCAGAGGTGCGGGGGCTGTGTAATGTAAAGGGGGCCAGATGTAAAGGGGCCAGATGTGCGGGGGCTGTGTAATGTAAAGGTGTCCAGAGGTGCGGGGGCTGTGTAATGTAAAGGGGGCCAGAGGTGCAGGGGCTGTGTAATGTAAAGGGGGCCAGAGGTGCGGGGGCTGTGTAATGTAAAGGGGGCCAGAGGTGCGGGGGCTGTGTAATGTAAAGGGGGCCAGAGGTGCGGGGGCTGTGTAATGTAAAGGGGGCCAGAGGTGCGGGGGCTGTGTAATGTAAAGGGGGCCAGAGGTTCGGGCGCTGTGTAATGTAAAGGGGGCCAGAGGTGCGGGGGCTGTGTAATGTAAAGGGGGCCAGAGGTACGGGGGCTGTGTAATGTAAAGGGGGCCAGAGGTGCGGGGGCTGTGTAACGTAAAGGAGGCCAGAGGTGCGGGGGCTGTGTAATGTAAAGGGGGCCAGATGTAAAGGGGCCAGAGGTGCGGGGGCTGTGTAATGTAAAGGGGGCCAGAGGTGCGGGGCTGTGTAATGTAAAGGTGTCCAGAGGTGCGGGGGCTGTGTAATGTAAAGGGGGCCAGAGGTGCGGGGGCTGTGTAATGTTAAGGGGGCCAGAGGTGCGGGGGCTGTGTAATGTAAAGGGGGCCAGAGGTGCGGGGGCTGTGTAATGTAAAGGGGGCCAGAGGTGCGGGGGCTGTGTAATGTAAAGGGGGCCAGAGGTGCGGGAGCTGTGTAATGTAAAGGTGTCCAGAGGTGTGGGGGCTGTGTAATGTAAAGGGGGCCAGAGGTGCGGGGGCTGTGTAATGTAAAGGGGGCCAGAGGTGCGGGGGCTGTGTAATGTAAAGGGGGCCAGAGGTGCGGGGGCTGTGTAATGTAAAGGGGGCCAGAGGTGCGGGGGCTGTGTAATGTAAAGGGGGCCAGAGGTGCGGGGGCTGTGTAATGTAAAGGTGTCCAGAGGTGTGGGGGCTGTGTAATGTAAAGGGGGCCAGAGGTGCGGGGGCTGTGTAATGTAAAGGGGGCCAGAGGTGCGGGGGCTGTGTAATGTAAAGGGGGCCAGAGGTGCGGGGGCTGTGTAATGTAAAGGGGGCCAGAGGTGCGGGGGCTGTGTAATGTAAAGGGGGCCAGAGGTGCGGGGGCTGTGTAATGTAAAGGGGGCCAGAGGTGCGGGGGCTGTGTAATGTAAAGGGGGCCAGAGGTGCGGGGGCTGTGTAATGTAAAGGTGTCCAGAGGTGTGGGGGCTGTGTAATGTAAAGGGGGCCAGAGGTGCGGGGGCTGTGTAATGTAAAGGGGGCCAGAGGTGTGGGGGCTGTGTAATGTAAAGGGGGCCAGAGGTGCGGGGGCTGTGTAATGTAAAGGGGGCCAGAGGTGCGGGGGCTGTGTAATGTAAAGGGGGCCAGAGGTACGGGGGCTGTGTAATGTAAAGGGGGCCAGAGGTGCGGGGGCTGTGTAATGTAAAGGTGTCCAGAGGTGTGGGGGCTGTGTAATGTAAAGGGGGCCAGAGGTGCGGGGGCTGTGTAATGTAAAAGTGTCCAGAGGTGCGGGGGCTGTGTAATGTAAAGGGGGCCAGAGGTGCAGGGGCTGTGTAATGTAAAGGGGGCCAGAGGTGCGGGGGCTGTGTAATGTAAAGGGGGCCAGAGGTGCGGGGGCTGTGTAATGTAAAGGGGGCCAGAGGTGCGGGGGCTGTGTAATGTAAAGGGGGCCAGAGGTGCGGGGGCTGTGTAATGTAAAGGGGGCCAGAGGTGCGGGGGCTGTGTAATGTAAATGGGGCCAGATGTAAAGGGGGCCAGAGGTGCAGGGGCTGTGTAATGTAAAGGGGGCCAGAGGTGCGGGGGCTGTGTAATGGAAAGGGGGCCAGAGGTGCGGGGGCTGTGTAATGTAAAGGGGGCAAGAGGTGCGGGGGCTGTGTAATGTAAAGGGGGCCAGAGGTGCGGGGGCTGTGTAATGTAAAGGGGGCCAGAGGTGCGGGGGCTGTGTAATGTAAAGGGGGCCAGAGGTGCGGGGGCTGTGTAATGTAAAGGGGGCCAGAGGTGCGGGGGCTGTGTAATGTAAAGGGGGCCAGATGTAAAGGGGGCCAGAGGTGCGGGGGCTGTGTAATGTAAAGGGGGCCAGAGGTGCGGGGGCTGTGTAATGTAAAGGGGGCCAGAGGTGCGGGGGCTGTGTAATGTAAAGGGGGCCAGAGGTACGGGGGCTGTGTAATGTAAAGGGGGCCAGAGGTGCGGGGGCTGTGTAATGTAAAGGAGGCCAGAGGTGCGGGGGCTGTGTAATGTAAAGGGGGCCAGATGTAAAGGGGCCAGAGGTGCGGGGGCTGTGTAATGTAAAGGTGTCCAGAGGTGCGGGGGCTGTGTAATGTAAAGGGGGCCAGAGGTGCAGGGGCTGTGTAATGTAAAGGGGGCCAGAGGTGCGGGGGCTGTGTAATGTAAAGGGGGCCAGAGGTGCAGGGGCTGTGTAATGTAAAGGGGGCCAGAGGTGCGGGGGTTGTGTAATGTAAAGGGGGCTAGAGGTGCGGGGGCTGTGTAATGTAAAGGGGGCCAGAGGTGCGGGGGCTGTGTAATGTAAAGGTGTCCAGAGGTGCGGGGGCTGTGTAATGTAAAGGGGGCCAGAGGTGCGGGGGCTGTGTAATGTAAAGGGGGCCAGAGGTGCGGGGGCTGTGTAACGTAAAGGAGGCCAGAGGTGCGGGGGCTGTGTAATGTAAAGGGGGCCAGATGTAAAGGGGCCAGAGGTGCGGGGGCTGTGTAATGTAAAGGGGGCCAGAGGTGCGGGGGCTGTGTAATGTAAAGGTGTCCAGAGGTGCGGGGGCTGTGTAATGTAAAGGGGGCCAGAGGTGCGGGGGCTGTGTAATGTTAAGGGGGCCAGAGGTGCGGGGGCTGTCTAATGTAAAGGGGGCCAGAGGTGCGGGGGCTGTGTAATGTAAAGGGGGCCAGAGGTGCGGGGGCTGTGTAATGTAAAGGGGGCCAGAGGTGCGGGAGCTGTGTAATGTAAAGGTGTCCAGAGGTGTGGGGGCTGTGTAATGTAAAGGTGTCCAGAGGTGTGGGGGCTGTGTAATGTAAAGGGGGCCAGAGGTGCGGGGGCTGTGTAATGTAAAGGGGGCCAGAGGTGCGGGGGCTGTGTAATGTAAAGGGGGCCAGAGGTGCGGGGGCTGTGTAATGTAAAGGGGGCCAGAGGTGCGGGGGCTGTGTAATGTAAAGGGGGCCAGAGGTGCGGGGGCTGTGTAATGTAAAGGGGGCCAGAGGTGCGGGGGCTGTGTAATGTAAAGGGGGCCAGAGGTGCGGGGGCTGTGTAATGTAAAGGTGTCCAGAGGTGTGGGGGCTGTGTAATGTAAAGGGGGCCAGAGGTGCGGGGGCTGTGTAATGTAAAGGGGGCCAGAGGTGTGGGGGCTGTGTAATGTAAAGGGGGCCAGAGGTGCGGGGGCTGTGTAATGTAAAGGGGGCCAGAGGTGCGGGGGCTGTGTAATGTAAAGGGGGCCAGAGGTACGGGGGCTGTGTAATGTAAAGGGGGCCAGAGGTGCGGGGGCTGTGTAATGTAAAGGTGTCCAGAGGTGTGGGGGCTGTGTAATGTAAAGGGGGCCAGAGGTGCGGGGGCTGTGTAATGTAAAAGTGTCCAGAGGTGCGGGGGCTGTGTAATGTAAAGGGGGCCAGAGGTGCAGGGGCTGTGTAATGTAAAGGGGGCCAGAGGTGCGGGGGCTGTGTAATGTAAAGGGGGCCAGAGGTGCGGGGGCTGTGTAATGTAAAGGGGGCCAGAGGTGCGGGGGCTGTGTAATGTAAAGGGGGCCAGAGGTGCGGGGGCTGTGTAATGTAAAGCGGGCCAGAGGTGCGGGGGCTGTGTAATGTAAATGGGGCCAGATGTAAAGGGGGCCAGAGGTGCAGGGGCTGTGTAATGTAAAGGGGGCCAGAGGTGCGGGGGCTGTGTAATGGAAAGGGGGCCAGAGGTGCGGGGGCTGTGTAATGTAAAGGGGGCAAGAGGTGCGGGGGCTGTGTAATGTAAAGGGGGCCAGAGGTGCGGGGGCTGTGTAATGTAAAGGGGGCCAGAGGTGCGGGGGCTGTGTAATGTAAAGGGGGCCAGAGGTGCGGGGGCTGTGTAATGTAAAGGGGGCCAGAGGTGCGGGGGCTGTGTAATGTAAAGGGGGCCAGATGTAAAGGGGGCCAGAGGGGCGGGGGCTGTGTAATGTAAAGGGGGCCAGAGGTGCGGGGGCTGTGTAATGTAAAGGGGGCCAGAGGTGCGGGGGCTGTGTAATGTAAAGGGGGCCAGAGGTACGGGGGCTGTGTAATGTAAAGGGGGCCAGAGGTGCGGGGGCTGTGTAATGTAAAGGAGGCCAGAGGTGCGGGGCTGTGTAATGTAAAGGGGGCCAGATGTAAAGGGGCCAGAGGTGCGGGGGCTGTGTAATGTAAAGGTGTCCAGAGGTGCGGGGGCTGTGTAATGTAAAGGGGGCCAGAGGTGCAGGGGCTGTGTAATGTAAAGGGGGCCAGAGGTGCGGGGGCTGTGTAATGTAAAGGGGGCTAGAGGTGCGGGGGCTGTGTAACGTAAAGGAGGCCAGAGGTGCGGGGGCTGTGTAATGTAAAGGGGGCCAGAGGTGCGGGGGCTGTGTAATGTAAAGGGGGCCAGAGGTACGGGGGCTGTGTAATGTAAAGGGGGCCAGAGGTGCGGGGGCTGTGTAATGTAAAGGTGTCCAGAGGTGTGGGGGCTGTGTAATGTAAAGGGGGCCAGAGGTGCGGGGGCTGTGTAATGTAAAGGGGGCCAGAGGTGCGGGGGCTGTGTAATGTAAAGGGGGCCAGAGGTACGGGGGCTGTGTAATGTAAAGGGGGCCAGAGGTACGGGGGCTGTGTAATGTAAAGGGGGCCAGAGGTACGGGGGCTGTGTAATGTAAAGGGGGCCAGAGGTACGGGGGCTGTGTAATGTAAAGGGGGCCAGAGGTGCGGGGGTTGTTTAACTTAAAGGAGGCCAGCCCCCGCACCTCTGGCCCCCTTTACATTACACAGCCCCCGCACCTCTGGCCCCCTTTACATTACACAGCCCCCGCACCTCTGGACACTTTTACATTACACAGCCCCCGCACCTCTGGCCCCCTTTACATTACACAGCCCCCACACCTCTGGACACCTTTACATTACACAGCCCCCGCACCTCTGGCCCCCTTTACATTACACAGCCCCCGTACCTCTGGCCCCCTTTACATTACACAGCCCCCGCACCTCTGGCCCCCTTTACATTACACAGCCCCCGCACCTCTGGCCCCCTTTACATTACACAGCCCCCGCACCTCTGTCCCCCTTTACATTACACAGCCCCCGCACCTCTGGACACCTTTACATTACACAGCCCCCGCACCTCTGGCCCCCTTTACATTACACAGCCCCCGCACCTCTGGCCCCCTTTACATTACACAGCCCCCGCACCTCTGGCCCCCTTTACATTACACAGCCCCCGCACCTCTGGCCCCCTTTACATTACAAAGCCCCCGCACCTCTGGCCCCCTTTACATTACACAGCCCCCACACCTCTGGCCCCCTTTACATTACACAGCCCCCGCACCTCTGGACACTTTTACATTACACAGCCCCTGCACCTCTGGCCCCCTTTACATTACACAGCCCCCACACCTCTGGACACCTTTACATTACACAGCCCCCGCACCTCTGGCCCCCTTTACATTACACAGCCCCCACACCTCTGGACACCTTTACATTACACAGCCCCCGCACCTCTGGCCCCCTTTACATTACACAGCCCCCGTACCTCTGGCCCCCTTTACATTACACAGCCCCCGCACCTCTGGCCCCCTTTACATTACACAGCCCCCGTACCTCTGGCCCCCTTTACATTACACAGCCCCCGCACCTCTGGACACCTTTACATTACACAGCCCCCGCACCTCTGGCCCCATTTACATTACACAGCCCCTGCACCTCTGGCCCCCTTTACATTACACAGCCCCCGCACCTCTGGCCCCCTTTACATGTAAAGTAAATGTAAAGGGGGCCAGAGGTGCGGGGGCTGTGTAATGTAAAGGGGGCCAGAGGTGCGGGGGCTGTGTAATGTAAAGGGGGCCAGAGGTGCGGGGGCTGTGTAATGTAAAGGGGGCCAGAGGTGCGGGGGCTGTGTAATGTAAAGGTGTCCAGAGGTGTGGGGGCTGTGTAATGTAAAGGGGGCCAGAGGTGCGGGGGCTGTGTAATGTAAAGGGGGCCAGAGGTACGGGGGCTGTGTAATGTAAAGGGGGCCAGAGGTGCGGGGCTGTGTAATGTAAAGGGGGCCAGAGGTGTGGGGGCTGTGTAATGTAAAGGGGGCCAGAGGTGCGGGGGCTGTGTAATGTAAAGGTGTCCAGAGGTGCGGGGGCTGTGTAATGTAAAGGGGGCCAGAGGTGCGGGGGCTGTGTAATGTAAAGGGGGCCAGAGGTGCGGGGGCTGTGTAATGTAAAGGGGGCCAGAGGTGCGGGGGCTGTGTAATGTAAAGGGGGCCAGAGGTGCGGGGGCTGTGTAATGTAAAGGGGGCCAGAGGTACGGGGGCTGTGTAATGTAAAGGGGGCCAGAGGTGCGGGGGCTGTGTAATGTAAAGGTGTCCAGAGGTGTGGGGGCTGTGTAATGTAAAGGGGGCCAGAGGTGCGGGGGCTGTGTAATGTAAAAGTGTCCAGAGGTGCGGGGGCTGTGTAATGTAAAGGGGGCCAGAGGTGCAGGGGCTGTGTAATGTAAAGGGGGCCAGAGGTGCGGGGGCTGTGTAATGTAAAGGGGGCCAGAGGTACGGGGGCTGTGTAATGTAAAGGGGGCCAGAGGTGCGGGGGCTGTGTAATGTAAAGGGGGCCAGAGGTACGGGGGCTGTGTAATGTAAAGGGGGCCAGAGGTGCGGGGGCTGTGTAATGTAAAGGTGTCCAGAGGTGTGGGGGCTGTGTAATGTAAAGGGGGCCAGAGGTGCGGGGGCTGTGTAATGTAAAAGTGTCCAGAGGTGCGGGGGCTGTGTAATGTAAAGGGGGCCAGAGGTGTGGGGGCTGTGTAATGTAAAGGGGGCCAGAGGTGCGGGGGCTGTGTAATGTAAAGGGGGCCAGAGGTGCGGGGGCTGTGTAATGTAAAGGGGGCCAGAGGTGCGGGGGCTGTGTAATGTAAAGGGGGCCAGAGGTGCGGGGGCTGTGTAATGTAAAGGGGGCCAGAGGTGCGGGGGCTGTGTAATGTAAAGGGGGCCAGAGGTGCGGGGGCTGTGTAATGTAAAGGGGGCCAGAGGTACGGGGGCTGTGTAATGTAAAGGGGGCCAGAGGTGCGGGGGCTGTGTAATGTAAAGGGGGCCAGAGGTGTGGGGGCTGTGTAATGTAAAGGGGGCCAGAGGTGCAGGGGCTGTGTAATGTAAAGGGGGACAGAGGTGCGGGGGCTGTGTAATGTAAAGGGGGCCAGAGGTGCGGGGGCTGTGTAATGTAAAGGGGGCCAGAGGTACGGGGGCTGTGTAATGTAAAGGGGGCCAGAGGTGCGGGGGCTGTGTAACGTAAAGGAGGCCAGAGGTGCGGGGGCTGTGTAATGTAAAGGGGGCCAGATGTAAAGGGGCCTGAGGTGCGGGGGCTGTGTAATGTAAAGGGGGCCAGAGGTGCGGGGGCTGTGTAATGTAAAGGTGTCCAGAGGTGCGGGGGCTGTGTAATGTAAAGGGGGCCAGAGGTGCGGGGGCTGTGTAATGTAAAGGGGGCCAGAGGTGCGGGGGCTGTGTAATGTAAAGGGGGCCAGAGGTGCGGGGGCTGTGTAATGTAAAGGGGGCCAGAGGTGCGGGGGCTGTGTAATGTAAAGGGGGCCAGAGGTGCGGGGGCTGTGTAATGTAAAGGGGGCCAGAGGTGCGGGGGCTGTGTAATGTAAAGGGGGCCAGAGGTGCGGGGGTTGTGTAATGTAAAGGGGGCCAGAGGTGCGGGGGCTGTGTAATGTAAAGGTGTCCAGAGGTGTGGGGGCTGAGTAATGTAAAGGGGGCCAGAGGTGCGGGGGCTGTGTAATGTAAAGTGGGCCAGAGGTGCGGGGGCTGTGTAATGTAAAGGGGGCCAGAGGTGCGGGGGCTGTGTAATGTAAAGGGGGCCAGAGGTGTGGGGGCTGTGTAATGTAAAGGGGGCCAGAGGTGCGGGGGCTGTGTAATGTAAAGGTGTCCAGAGGTGTGGGGGCTGTGTAATGTAAAGGGGGCCAGAGGTGCGGGGGCTGTGTAATGTAAAGGGGGCCAGATGTAAAGGGGCCAGATGTGCGGGGGCTGTGTAATGTAAAGGTGTCCAGAGGTGCGGGGGCTGTGTAATGTAAAGGGGGCCAGAGGTGCAGGGGCTGTGTAATGTAAAGGGGGCCAGAGGTGCGGGGGCTGTGTAATGTAAAGGGGGCCAGAGGTGCGGGGGCTGTGTAATGTAAAGGGGGCCAGAGGTGCGGGGGCTGTGTAATGTAAAGGGGGCCAGAGGTGCGGGGGCTGTGTAATGTAAAGGGGGCCAGAGGTTCGGGCGCTGTGTAATGTAAAGGGGGCCAGAGGTGCGGGGGCTGTGTAATGTAAAGGGGGCCAGAGGTACGGGGGCTGTGTAATGTAAAGGGGGCCAGAGGTGCGGGGGCTGTGTAACGTAAAGGAGGCCAGAGGTGCGGGGGCTGTGTAATGTAAAGGGGGCCAGATGTAAAGGGGCCAGAGGTGCGGGGGCTGTGTAATGTAAAGGGGGCCAGAGGTGCGGGGCTGTGTAATGTAAAGGTGTCCAGAGGTGCGGGGGCTGTGTAATGTAAAGGGGGCCAGAGGTGCGGGGGCTGTGTAATGTTAAGGGGGCCAGAGGTGCGGGGGCTGTGTAATGTAAAGGGGGCCAGAGGTGCGGGGGCTGTGTAATGTAAAGGGGGCCAGAGGTGCGGGGGCTGTGTAATGTAAAGGGGGCCAGAGGTGCGGGAGCTGTGTAATGTAAAGGTGTCCAGAGGTGTGGGGGCTGTGTAATGTAAAGGGGGCCAGAGGTGCGGGGGCTGTGTAATGTAAAGGGGGCCAGAGGTGCGGGGGCTGTGTAATGTAAAGGGGGCCAGAGGTGCGGGGGCTGTGTAATGTAAAGGGGGCCAGAGGTGCGGGGGCTGTGTAATGTAAAGGGGGCCAGAGGTGCGGGGGCTGTGTAATGTAAAGGTGTCCAGAGGTGTGGGGGCTGTGTAATGTAAAGGGGGCCAGAGGTGCGGGGGCTGTGTAATGTAAAGGGGGCCAGAGGTGCGGGGGCTGTGTAATGTAAAGGGGGCCAGAGGTGCGGGGGCTGTGTAATGTAAAGGGGGCCAGAGGTGCGGGGGCTGTGTAATGTAAAGGGGGCCAGAGGTGCGGGGGCTGTGTAATGTAAAGGGGGCCAGAGGTGCGGGGGCTGTGTAATGTAAAGGGGGCCAGAGGTGCGGGGGCTGTGTAATGTAAAGGTGTCCAGAGGTGTGGGGGCTGTGTAATGTAAAGGGGGCCAGAGGTGCGGGGGCTGTGTAATGTAAAGGGGGCCAGAGGTGTGGGGGCTGTGTAATGTAAAGGGGGCCAGAGGTGCGGGGGCTGTGTAATGTAAAGGGGGCCAGAGGTGCGGGGGCTGTGTAATGTAAAGGGGGCCAGAGGTACGGGGGCTGTGTAATGTAAAGGGGGCCAGAGGTGCGGGGGCTGTGTAATGTAAAGGTGTCCAGAGGTGTGGGGGCTGTGTAATGTAAAGGGGGCCAGAGGTGCGGGGGCTGTGTAATGTAAAAGTGTCCAGAGGTGCGGGGGCTGTGTAATGTAAAGGGGGCCAGAGGTGCAGGGGCTGTGTAATGTAAAGGGGGCCAGAGGTGCGGGGGCTGTGTAATGTAAAGGGGGCCAGAGGTGCGGGGGCTGTGTAATGTAAAGGGGGCCAGAGGTGCGGGGGCTGTGTAATGTAAAGGGGGCCAGAGGTGCGGGGGCTGTGTAATGTAAAGGGGGCCAGAGGTGCGGGGGCTGTGTAATGTAAATGGGGCCAGATGTAAAGGGGGCCAGAGGTGCAGGGGCTGTGTAATGTAAAGGGGGCCAGAGGTGCGGGGGCTGTGTAATGGAAAGGGGGCCAGAGGTGCGGGGGCTGTGTAATGTAAAGGGGGCAAGAGGTGCGGGGGCTGTGTAATGTAAAGGGGGCCAGAGGTGCGGGGGCTGTGTAATGTAAAGGGGGCCAGAGGTGCGGGGGCTGTGTAATGTAAAGGGGGCCAGAGGTGCGGGGGCTGTGTAATGTAAAGGGGGCCAGAGGTGCGGGGGCTGTGTAATGTAAAGGGGGCCAGATGTAAAGGGGGCCAGAGGTGCGGGGGCTGTGTAATGTAAAGGGGGCCAGAGGTGCGGGGGCTGTGTAATGTAAAGGGGGCCAGAGGTGCGGGGGCTGTGTAATGTAAAGGGGGCCAGAGGTACGGGGGCTGTGTAATGTAAAGGGGGCCAGAGGTGCGGGGGCTGTGTAATGTAAAGGAGGCCAGAGGTGCGGGGGCTGTGTAATGTAAAGGGGGCCAGATGTAAAGGGGCCAGAGGTGCGGGGGCTGTGTAATGTAAAGGTGTCCAGAGGTGCGGGGGCTGTGTAATGTAAAGGGGGCCAGAGGTGCAGGGGCTGTGTAATGTAAAGGGGGCCAGAGGTGCGGGGGCTGTGTAATGTAAAGGGGGCCAGAGGTGCAGGGGCTGTGTAATGTAAAGGGGGCCAGAGGTGCGGGGGTTGTGTAATGTAAAGGGGGCTAGAGGTGCGGGGGCTGTGTAATGTAAAGGGGGCCAGAGGTGCGGGGGCTGTGTAATGTAAAGGTGTCCAGAGGTGCGGGGGCTGTGTAATGTAAAGGGGGCCAGAGGTGCGGGGGCTGTGTAATGTAAAGGGGGCCAGAGGTGCGGGGGCTGTGTAACGTAAAGGAGGCCAGAGGTGCGGGGGCTGTGTAATGTAAAGGGGGCCAGATGTAAAGGGGCCAGAGGTGCGGGGGCTGTGTAATGTAAAGGGGGCCAGAGGTGCGGGGGCTGTGTAATGTAAAGGTGTCCAGAGGTGCGGGGGCTGTGTAATGTAAAGGGGGCCAGAGGTGCGGGGGCTGTGTAATGTTAAGGGGGCCAGAGGTGCGGGGGCTGTCTAATGTAAAGGGGGCCAGAGGTGCGGGGGCTGTGTAATGTAAAGGGGGCCAGAGGTGCGGGGGCTGTGTAATGTAAAGGGGGCCAGAGGTGCGGGAGCTGTGTAATGTAAAGGTGTCCAGAGGTGTGGGGGCTGTGTAATGTAAAGGTGTCCAGAGGTGTGGGGGCTGTGTAATGTAAAGGGGGCCAGAGGTGCGGGGGCTGTGTAATGTAAAGGGGGCCAGAGGTGCGGGGGCTGTGTAATGTAAAGGGGGCCAGAGGTGCGGGGGCTGTGTAATGTAAAGGGGGCCAGAGGTGCGGGGGCTGTGTAATGTAAAGGGGGCCAGAGGTGCGGGGGCTGTGTAATGTAAAGGGGGCCAGAGGTGCGGGGGCTGTGTAATGTAAAGGGGGCCAGAGGTGCGGGGGCTGTGTAATGTAAAGGTGTCCAGAGGTGTGGGGGCTGTGTAATGTAAAGGGGGCCAGAGGTGCGGGGGCTGTGTAATGTAAAGGGGGCCAGAGGTGTGGGGGCTGTGTAATGTAAAGGGGGCCAGAGGTGCGGGGGCTGTGTAATGTAAAGGGGGCCAGAGGTGCGGGGGCTGTGTAATGTAAAGGGGGCCAGAGGTACGGGGGCTGTGTAATGTAAAGGGGGCCAGAGGTGCGGGGGCTGTGTAATGTAAAGGTGTCCAGAGGTGTGGGGGCTGTGTAATGTAAAGGGGGCCAGAGGTGCGGGGGCTGTGTAATGTAAAAGTGTCCAGAGGTGCGGGGGCTGTGTAATGTAAAGGGGGCCAGAGGTGCAGGGGCTGTGTAATGTAAAGGGGGCCAGAGGTGCGGGGGCTGTGTAATGTAAAGGGGGCCAGAGGTGCGGGGGCTGTGTAATGTAAAGGGGGCCAGAGGTGCGGGGGCTGTGTAATGTAAAGGGGGCCAGAGGTGCGGGGGCTGTGTAATGTAAAGCGGGCCAGAGGTGCGGGGGCTGTGTAATGTAAATGGGGCCAGATGTAAAGGGGGCCAGAGGTGCAGGGGCTGTGTAATGTAAAGGGGGCCAGAGGTGCGGGGGCTGTGTAATGGAAAGGGGGCCAGAGGTGCGGGGGCTGTGTAATGTAAAGGGGGCAAGAGGTGCGGGGGCTGTGTAATGTAAAGGGGGCCAGAGGTGCGGGGGCTGTGTAATGTAAAGGGGGCCAGAGGTGCGGGGGCTGTGTAATGTAAAGGGGGCCAGAGGTGCGGGGGCTGTGTAATGTAAAGGGGGCCAGAGGTGCGGGGGCTGTGTAATGTAAAGGGGGCCAGATGTAAAGGGGGCCAGAGGGGCGGGGGCTGTGTAATGTAAAGGGGGCCAGAGGTGCGGGGGCTGTGTAATGTAAAGGGGGCCAGAGGTGCGGGGGCTGTGTAATGTAAAGGGGGCCAGAGGTACGGGGGCTGTGTAATGTAAAGGGGGCCAGAGGTGCGGGGGCTGTGTAATGTAAAGGAGGCCAGAGGTGCGGGGCTGTGTAATGTAAAGGGGGCCAGATGTAAAGGGGCCAGAGGTGCGGGGGCTGTGTAATGTAAAGGTGTCCAGAGGTGCGGGGGCTGTGTAATGTAAAGGGGGCCAGAGGTGCAGGGGCTGTGTAATGTAAAGGGGGCCAGAGGTGCGGGGGCTGTGTAATGTAAAGGGGGCCAGAGGTGCAGGGGCTGTGTAATGTAAAGGGGGCCAGAGGTGCGGGGGCTGTGTAATGTAAAGGGGGCTAGAGGTGCGGGGGCTGTGTAACGTAAAGGAGGCCAGAGGTGCGGGGGCTGTGTAATGTAAAGGGGGCCAGATGTAAAGGGGCCAGAGGTGCGGGGGCTGTGTAATGTAAAGGTGTCCAGAGGTGCGGGGGCTGTGTAATGTAAAGGGGGCCAGAGGTGCAGGGGCTGTGTAATGTAAAGGGGGCCAGAGGTGCGGGGGCTGTGTAATGTAAAGGGGGCCAGAGGTGCGGGGGCTGTGTAATGTAAAGGGGCCAGAGGTGCGGGGGCTGTGTAATGTAAAGGGGGCCAGAGGTGCGGGGGCTGTGTAATGTAAAGGGGGCCAGAGGTGCGGGGGCTGTGTAATGTAAAGGGGGCCAGAGGTACGGGGGCTGTGTAATGTAAAGGGGGCCAGAGGTGCGGGGGCTGTGTAATGTAAAGGGGGCCAGAGGTGCGGGGGCTGTGTAATGTAAAGGGGGCCAGGGGTGCGGGGGCTGTGTAATGTAAAGGGGGCCAGAGGTGCGGGGGCTGTGTAATGTAAAGGGGGCCAGAGGTACGGGGGCTGTGTAATGTAAAGGGGGCCAGAGGTGCGGGGGCTGTGTAACGTAAAGGAGGCCAGAGGTGCGGGGGCTGTGTAATGTAAAGGGGGCCAGATGTAAAGGTGCCAGAGGTGCGGGGGCTGTGTAATGTAAAGGGGGCCAGAGGTGCGGAGGCTGTGTAATGTAAAGGTGTCCAGAGGTGCGGGGGCTGTGTAATGTAAAGGGGGCCAGAGGTGCGGGGGCTGTGTAATGTAAAGGGGGCCAGAGGTGCGGGGGCTGTGTAATGTAAAGGGGGCCAGAGGTGCGGGGGCTGTGTAATGTAAAGGGGGCCAGAGGTGCGGGGGCTGTGTAATGTAAAGGGGGCCAGAGGTGCGGGGGCTGTGTAATGTAAAGGTGTCCAGAGGTGTGGGGGCTGTGTAATGTAAAGGGGGCCAGAGGTGCGGGGGCTGTGTAATGTAAAGGGGGCCAGAGGTGCGGGGGCTGTGTAATGTAAAGGGGGCCAGAGGTGCGGGGGCTGTGTAATGTAAAGGGGGCCAGAGGTGCGGGGGCTGTGTAATGTAAAGGGGGCCAGAGGTGCGGGGGCTGTGTAATGTAAAGGGGGCCAGAGGTGCGGGGGCTGTGTAA
Source organism: Rana muscosa (assembly GCA_029206835.1). Classification (NCBI taxonomy): domain Eukaryota; kingdom Metazoa; phylum Chordata; class Amphibia; order Anura; family Ranidae; genus Rana; species Rana muscosa. The sequence continues at coordinate 351,271,446 of CM055125.1, read as the reverse complement.
TGTAAAGGGGGCCAGATGTAAAGGGGGCCAGAGGTGCGGGGGCTGTGTAATGTAAAGGGGGCCAGAGGTGTGGGGGCTGTGTAATGTAAAGGGGGCCAGATGTGCGTGGGCTGTGTAATGTAAAGGGGGCCAGAGGTACGGGGGCTGTGTAATGTAAAGGGGGCCAGATGTAAAGGGGGCCAGAGGTGCGGGGGCTGTGTAATAAAAAGAGGGCCAGATGTGCGGGGGCTGTGTAATGTAAAGGGGGCCAGAGGTGCGGGGGCTGTGTAATGTAAAGGGGGCCAGAGGTGCGGGGGCTGTGTAATGTAAAGGGGGCCAGAGTTACGGGGGATGTGTAATGTAAAGGGGGCCAGAGGTGCGGGGGCTGTGTAATGTAAAGAGGGCCAGAGGTGCGGGGGCTGTGTAATGTAAAGGTGTCCAGAGGTGTGGGGGCTGTGTAATGTAAAGGGGGCCAGAGGTGCGGGGGCTGTGTAATGTAAAAGTGTCCAGAGGTGCGGGGGCTGTGTAATGTAAAGGGGGCCAGAGGTGCGGGGGCTGTGTAATGTAAAGGGGGCCAGAGGTGCGGGGGCTGTGTAATGTAAAGGGGGCCAGAGGTGCGGGGGCTGTGTAATGTAAAGGGGGCCAGAGGTGCGGGGGCTGTGTAATGTAAAGGGGGCCAGAGGTGCGGGGGCTGTGTAATGTAAAGGGGGCCAGAGGTGCGGGGGCTGTGTAATGTAAAGGGGGCCAGAGGTGCGGGGGCTGTGTAATGTAAAGGGGGCCAGAGGTGCGGGGGCTGTGTAATGTAAAGGGGGCCAGAGGTGCGGGGGCTGTGTAATGTAAAGGGGGCCAGAGGTGCGGGGGCTGTGTAATGTAAAGGTGTCCAGAGGTGTGGGGGCTGTGTAATGTAAAGGGGGCCAGAGGTGCGGGGGCTGTGTAATGTAAAGGGGGCCAGAGGTGCGGGGGCTGTGTAATGTAAAGGGGGCCAGAGGTGCGGGGGCTGTGTAATGTAAAGGGGGCCAGAGGTGCGGGGGCTGTGTAATGTAAAGGGGGCCAGAGGTACGGGGGCTGTGTAATGTAAAGGGGGCCAGAGGTGCGGGGGCTGTGTAATGTAAAGGTGTCCAGAGGTGGGGGGGCTGTGTAATGTAAAGGGGGCCAGAGGTGCGGGGGCTGTGTAATGTAAAAGTGTCCAGAGGTGCGGGGGCTGTGTAATGTAAAGGGGGCCAGAGGTGCGGGGGCTGTGTAATGTAAAGGGGGCCAGAGGTGCGGGGGCTGTGTAATGTAAAGGGGGCCAGAGGTGCGGGGGCTGTGTAATGTAAAGGGGGCCAGAGGTGCGGGGGCTGTGTAATGTAAAGGGGGCCAGAGGTGCGGGGGCTGTGTAATGTAAAGGGGGCCAGAGGTGCGGGGGCTGTGTAATGTAAATGGGGCCAGATGTAAAGGGGGCCAGAGGTGCAGGGGCTGTGTAATGTAAAGGGGGCCAGAGGTGCGGGGGCTGTGTAATGGAAAGGGGGCCAGAGGTGCGGGGGCTGTGTAATGTAAAGGGGGCCAGAGGTGCGGGGGCTGTGTAATGTAAAGGGGGCCAGAGGTGCGGGGGCTGTGTAATGTAAAGGGGCCAGAGGTGCGGGGGCTGTGTAATGTAAAGGGGGCCAGAGGTGCGGGGGCTGTGTAATGTAAAGGGGGCCAGAGGTGCGGGGGCTGTGTAATGTAAAGGGGGCCAGAGGTACGGGGGCTGTGTAATGTAAAGGGGGCCAGAGGTGCGGGGGCTGTGTAATGTAAAGGGGGCCAGAGGTGCGGGGGCTGTGTAATGTAAAGGGGGCCAGAGGTGCGGGGGCTGTGTAATGTAAAGGGGGCCAGAGGTGCGGGGGCTGTGTAATGTAAAGGGGGCCAGAGGTACGGGGGCTGTGTAATGTAAAGGGGGCCAGAGGTGCGGGGGCTGTGTAACGTAAAGGAGGCCAGAGGTGCGGGGGCTGTGTAATGTAAAGGGGGCCAGATGTAAAGGTGCCAGAGGTGCGGGGGCTGTGTAATGTAAAGGGGGCCAGAGGTGCGGAGGCTGTGTAATGTAAAGGTGTCCAGAGGTGCGGGGGCTGTGTAATGTAAAGGGGGCCAGAGGTGCGGGGGCTGTGTAATGTAAAGGGGGCCAGAGGTGCGGGGGCTGTGTAATGTAAAGGGGGCCAGAGGTGCGGGGGCTGTGTAATGTAAAGGGGGCCAGAGGTGCGGGGGCTGTGTAATGTAAAGGGGGCCAGAGGTGCGGGGGCTGTGTAATGTAAAGGTGTCCAGAGGTGTGGGGGCTGTGTAATGTAAAGGGGGCCAGAGGTGCGGGGGCTGTGTAATGTAAAGGGGGCCAGAGGTGCGGGGGCTGTGTAATGTAAAGGGGGCCAGAGGTGCGGGGGCTGTGTAATGTAAAGGGGGCCAGAGGTGCGGGGGCTGTGTAATGTAAAGGGGGCCAGAGGTGCGGGGGCTGTGTAATGTAAAGGGGGCCAGATGTAAAGGGGGCCAGAGGTGCGGGGGCTGTGTAATGTAAAGGGGGCCAGAGGTGTGGGGACTGTGTAATGTAAAGGGGGCCAGATGTGCGTGGGCTGTGTAATGTAAAGGGGGCCAGAGGTACGGGGGCTGTGTAATGTAAAGGGGGCCAGATGTAAAGGGGGCCAGAGGTGCGGGGGCTGTGTAATGTAAAGAGGGCCAGATGTGCGGGGGCTGTGTAATGTAAAGGGGGCCAGAGGTGCGGGGGCTGTGTAATGTAAAGGGGGCCAGAGGTGCGGGGGCTGTGTAATGTAAAGGGGGCCAGAGTTACGGGGGATGTGTAATGTAAAGGGGGCCAGAGGTGCGGGGGCTGTGTAATGTAAAGAGGGCCAGAGGTGCGGGGGCTGTGTAATGTAAAGGTGTCCAGAGGTGTGGGGGCTGTGTAATGTAAAGGGGGCCAGAGGTGCGGGGGCTGTGTAATGTAAAAGTGTCCAGAGGTGCGGGGGCTGTGTAATGTAAAGGGGGCCAGAGGTGCGGGGGCTGTGTAATGTAAAGGGGGCCAGAGGTGCGGGGGCTGTGTAATGTAAAGGGGGCCAGAGGTGCGGGGGCTGTGTAATGTAAAGGGGGCCAGAGGTGCGGGGGCTGTGTAATGTAAAGGGGGCCAGAGGTGCGGGGGCTGTGTAATGTAAAGGGGGCCAGAGGTGCGGGGGCTGTGTAATGTAAAGGGGGCTAGAGGTGCGGGGGCTGTGTAATGTAAAGGGGGCCAGAGGTGCGGGGGCTGTGTAATGTAAAGGGGGCCAGAGGTGCGGGGGCTGTGTAATGTAAAGGGGGCCAGAGGTGCGGGGGCTGTGTAATGTAAAGGTGTCCAGAGGTGTGGGGGCTGTGTAATGTAAAGGGGGCCAGAGGTGCGGGGGCTGTGTAATGTAAAGGGGGCCAGAGGTGCGGGGGCTGTGTAATGTAAAGGGGGCCAGAGGTGCGGGGGCTGTGTAATGTAAAGGGGGCCAGAGGTACGGGGGCTGTGTAATGTAAAGGGGGCCAGAGGTGCGGGGGCTGTGTAATGTAAAGGTGTCCAGAGGTGTGGGGGCTGTGTAATGTAAAGGGGGCCAGAGGTGCGGGGGCTGTGTAATGTAAAAGTGTCCAGAGGTGCGGGGGCTGTGTAATGTAAAGGGGGCCAGAGGTGCGGGGGCTGTGTAATGTAAAGGGGGCCAGAGGTGCGGGGGCTGTGTAATGTAAAGGGGGCCAGAGGTGCGGGGGCTGTGTAATGTAAAGGGGGCCAGAGGTGCGGGGGCTGTGTAATGTAAAGGGGGCCAGAGGTGCGGGGGCTGTGTAATGTAAAGGGGGCCAGAGGTGCGGGGGCTGTGTAATGTAAATGGGGCCAGATGTAAAGGGGGCCAGAGGTGCAGGGGCTGTGTAATGTAAAGGGGGCCAGAGGTGCGGGGGCTGTGTAATGGAAAGGGGGCCAGAGGTGCGGGGGCTGTGTAATGTAAAGGGGGCAAGAGGTACGGGGGCTGTGTAAAGTAAAGGGGGCCAGAGGTGCGGGGGCTGTGTAATGTAAAGGGGGCTAGAGGTGCGGGGGCTGTGTAATGTAAAGGGGGCCAGATGTGCGTGGGCTGTGTAATGTAAAGGGGGCCAGAGGTACGGGGGCTGTGTAATGTAAAGGGGGCCAGATGTAAAGGGGGCCAGAGGTGCGGGGGCTGTGTAATGTAAAGGGGGCCAGAGGTGCGGGGGCTGTGTAATGTAAAGGGGGCCAGATGTGCGTGGGCTGTGTAATGTAAAGGGGGCCAGAGGTACGGGGGCTGTGTAATATAAAGTGGGCCAGATGTAAAGGGGGCCAGAGGTGCGGGGGCTGTGTAATGTAAAGAGGGCCAGAGGTGCGGGGGCTGTGTAATGTAAAGGGGGCCAGAGGTGCGGGGGCTGTGTAATGTAAAGGGGGCCAGAGGTGCGGGGGCTGTGTAATGTAAAGGGGGCCAGAGTTACGGGGGATGTGTAATGTAAAGGGGGCCAGAGGTGCGGGGGCTGTGTAATGTAAAGAGGGCCAGAGGTGCGGGGGCTGTGTAATGTGAAGGTGTCCAGAGGTGTGGGGGCTGTGTAATGTAAAGGGGGCCAGAGGTGCGGGGGCTGTGTAATGTAAAAGTGTCCAGAGGTGTGGGGGCTGTGTAATGTAAAGGGGGCCAGAGGTGCGGGGGCTGTGTAATGTAAAGGGGGCCAGAGGTGCGGGGGCTGTGTAATGTAAAGGGGGCCAGAGGTGCGGGGCTGTGTAATGTAAAGGGGGCCAGAGGTGCGGGGGCTGTGTAATGTAAAGGGGGCCAGAGGTGCGGGGGCTGTGTAATGTAAAGGGGGCCAGAGGTGTGGGGGCTGTGTAATGTAAAGGGGGCCAGAGGTGCGGGGGCTGTGTAATGTAAAGGGGGCCAGAGGTGCGGGGGCTGTGTAATGTAAAGGGGGCCAGAGGTGCGGGGGCTGTGTAATGTAAAGGGGGCCAGAGGTGTGGGGGCTGTGTAATGTAAAGGGGGCCAGAGTTACGGGGGATGTGTAATGTAAAGGGGGCCAGAGGTGCGGGGGCTGTGTAATGTAAAGAGGGCCAGAGGTGCGGGGGCTGTGTAATGTAAAGGTGTCCAGAGGTGTGGGGGCTGTGTAATGTAAAGGGGGCCAGAGGTGCGGGGGCTGTGTAATGTAAAAGTGTCCAGAGGTGCGGGGGCTGTGTAATGTAAAGGGGGCCAGAGGTGCGGGGGCTGTGTAATGTAAAGGGGGCCAGAGGTGCGGGGGCTGTGTAATGTAAAGGGGGCCAGAGGTGCGGGGGCTGTGTAATGTAAAGGGGGCCAGAGGTGTGGGGGCTGTGTAATGTAAAGGGGGCCAGAGGTGCGGGGGCTGTGTAATGTAAAGGGGGCCAGAGGTGCGGGGGCTGTGTAATGTAAAGGGGGCCAGAGGTACGGGGGCTGTGTAATGTAAAGGGGGCCAGAGGTGCGGGGGCTGTGTAACGTAAAGGAGGCCAGAGGTGCGGGGGCTGTGTAATGTAAAGGGGGCCAGATGTAAAGGGGCCAGAGGTGCGGGGGCTGTGTAATGTAAAGGGGGCCAGAGGTGCGGGGGCTGTGTAATGTAAAGGTGTCCAGAGGTGCGGGGGCTGTGTAATGTAAAAAGGGATTTTTATAACAGCTTACCTGTAAAATCCTTTTCTTGGAGTACATCACGGGACACAGAGCGACTTAGTCATTACTAATGGGTTATATAGTTTACCTTCAGGTGTTGGCACTGGCCAATTCCAAACCGGAAGTACCCTCCCCTATATAAGCCCCTCCCACCCGGGAGCACCTCAGTTTTGTAGCCAAGCAATAAGTGTCCCAAAAAGAGGGGTGGGAGCTCTGTGTCCCGTGATGTACTCCAAGAAAAGGATTTTACAGGTAAGCTGTTATAAAAATCCCTTTTTCTTTTTCGTACATCACGGGACACAGAGCGACTTAGTCATTACTAATGGGACGTCCCAAAGCAATGCCAAATGAGGGGGGGGGTACATAAGCTGGGCGCCATCAGGCATGAGGATCTTTTGCGGCCTGCAACACACTGCGCCCAAAGGCGACATCCTCCTGACTTCTAACGTCTACCTGATAGAATCTAGTAAACTTGTGTACCGAAGACCATGTTGCGGCCTTACATACTTGAGCCAGGGAGGCCTGGTGATGCACTGCCCATGAAGTTCCAACCGCTCTTGTGGAGTGCGCCCTAACTTTGAACGGAGGCGGTCTCTTTCTCAAGCCATAGGCTTGTATTATGACCTGTCGAATCCACTTGGCTAAAGTAGATTTTGATGCTGCCTGACCCCTTCTGGGGCCTTCCGGCAGAACAAACAAAGAATCCGTTCTGCGAATCTGAGCAGTGGCTTTTAGATAAGCTTTAACTGCTCTTACCACATCCAAAGAATGTAATAACTTTTCCTCTACTGAGCTAGGTTTGGGGAAAAAAGAAGGAAGAACCACATCTTGGTTCAAATGAAACCTCGATACCACCTTAGGAAGAAAGGCTGGATGAGGACGTAATACTACTCTGTCCTTATGGACAACCAGATATGGCTCCTTACAGGACATAGCTGCTAATTCCGACACTCTTTTAGCCGAACAAATGGCTACTAAGAAAACCAATTTCCTGGTGAGAAGAACCAAGGAAATGTGTTGTAATGGTTCAAACGGTTGTTCCTGTAGAACCGACAGAACCAGGTTTAAGTCCCAAGGACATATGGGAATACTAACCGGAGGGCTAATACGCATCACTCCTTGTATAAAGGCTTTGACTAGTGAATGCGAAGCCAAGGGCCTTTGAAAAAATATTGACAAGGCCGAAATCTGACCCTTGATAGTACTCAAGGCCAGCTTCCTATCTACAGCCCACTGTAGGAAGTCCAGAATCCTCCCTATCATGTACTTACGTGGATGCCATTTCTTGGTCTCACACCACGTAATGTACGCTTTCCAGATCCTATAATAGATCTGCCTGGATACCGGTTTCCTGGCATTGATCATGGTAGATACCACAGAATTAGAGAGCCCTCTCTTTTTCAGAATGTGGGCTTCAATAGCCAGGCCGTCAAACCTAGGGCTGGTAAGGAAGGGTGGTATATCGGTCCTTGCGACAGCAGGTCCGGACGAAGTGGGAGGGTCCAAGGACTCCTCACTGACATTTTTACAATCTCCGCGTACCATGCCCTTCGGGGCCACGCTGGAGCCACCAGAATCACTGGTTTCTTTTCTACCCTGATTCTGCGGAGTAATCGCGGTAACAATTGTGGCGGTGGGAATGCATATATCAGCTTGAACCGATCCCAAGGGAACACTAGGGCATCCGAGCCGCAAGCTAGGGGATCCCTTGTGCGAGACACAAACCTGTCCACCTTTGCGTTGAATCTGGATGCTAGCAGATCTACATCCGGTGTTCCCCACCGCTGGCATATTGCCTGGAAAACCTCGGGGTGAAGAGACCATTCCCCCGGGCATAATTGTTGGCGACTTAGAAAGTCCGCTCTCCAATTTTCCACTCCTGGGATGAAAACCGCAGATATGGCTGGGACATATCTTTCTGCCCACTCCAGGATGCAATTTGCTTCCTTCTGGGCTGCACGACTTTTGGTGCCACCCTGATGATTGATATATGCCACTGCCGTGGCATTGTCTGATTGAATTCTGACAGGGGACCCCTGGAGTTTGGATGTCCATGCTACTAGGGCATACCGGGCTGCTCGTATCTCTAAGAGATTGATGGGCAGGGCCTTTTCTGCTTCTGACCACCTGCCCTGGAGAGACCATTGCTCCAGCACTGCCCCCCAGCCGATGAGGCTGGCATCTGTAGTGACCACCTTCCAAGAAACCGGACTGAAGGGTTTCCCTCTTTCCAGATTCTGGGGCACCAACCACCAATGGAGGCTCTTGCGAACGGAAGGGGACAGGGACATTGGTAAGTCTAAAGCCTGAACTTTTTTGTTCCAGGCTGACAGTATGGCCCTTTGCAAATTCCTTGAATGGAATTGACCGTAGGGTACCGCTTCGAATGAAGCCACCATCTTTCCCAGCAGCCTCATGCAGAGACGTATGGATGGTTTTCTTTTTGTACCCACTAAGTGGGTCAAATTTCTTAAAGACGACACCTTCTCTGGAGGTAAGAAAATCTTTCTCTGATTTGAATCCAGCCTTAGCCCTAAGTATTCCAGACTTTTGACTGGTCTTAGAGCTGACTTGTCCCGGTTGATAATCCAACCGTGATATTCCAGATACTCGATTGTCTTGTGAATAGCTACTTCCAGCTTTTCCACTGAGTGGTCTATTAGTAGCAGGTCGTCTAGATATGCCATTATCGTTACACCCTGTGTTCTTAGATTGGCCAATAATGGGGCCAGAATTTTTGTGAACACTCGTGGTGCTGTGGCCAGACCGAAAGGTAAGGCTCTGAACTGAAAATGGCGCCCTTCTACTGCAAAGCGTAGAAATTTCTGATGGGCCGGAAAGATGGGAATATGCAGATAAGCATCCCTTATGTCGATCGAGGCTAGCCATTCCTGCCCTTGTAGGGCGGTGGCCACTGATCGGATCGACTCCATCCGAAAAGTCCTGATATTTAGGAACTTGTTTAGCCCTTTTAGATTTAATATGGGCCTCACGTCCCCATTTGGTTTGGGGACTGTGAAAAGGTTCGAGTAAAACCCGAATCCGCTTTCTTCCAGGGGAACCTTCATGATTACCCCTTGGAGCAATAGTTGTTCTAGTGCCAGAAGGAGGGATCCTCTCTTTTGGGGATCTCTTGGCACATTTGACCTCATAAATTGGGCAGGAGGAGTGCCTTTTAACTCCAGCTTGTATCCCAGACTTACTGCGGAGAGCACCCATCTGTCTCTGATGGTGTCCCGCCAGGTCTCTGTGAACAACTGAAGTCTTCCCCCCACCCGATTGAGCGGGGGCAATACTTCATGCCTTAGGGGGAGGTTTTGTACCTCTCTTGATCCAGGGCTTCTTGTTACCCTGTGATTGTCCCTGATTTCTGCCCCCTGAATTTGACCGCGGAGGCCGTCGGAACTGCTTCACAGCCGATGTGCCCGGGACTGGAGAGGTAGGCCTCTTAAAAGAAGGACTTCTACCCTTGTTCTTAACCGGTAAGAGTGAACTTTTACCGGCAGAAATTTTCTGGATATATTTGTCCAGATCTTCTCCAAATAAGCGTTCTCCATGAAATGGGAAGCTAACCAGCAGTTTTTTACAGGGAGCTTCAGCAGACCAGTTTTTGAGCCACAGAAGCCTACGCATATGTACTATAGACAGCGTAAAGCGGGAGGCCTGTTGGATTGTATCCTTTATGGCGTCCACCGCAAAACACAAGGCTCTAGGCAGGTCAGCTAGGGCATGAGCCTGCTGATCTGGTAAGTCCCTTAAGACTTGTTTCAACTGATCTTTCACTGCTTGGCAGACTCCAATCGCTGCTACCGCAGGTTGTGTCACCATACTTGCTGTAGAGAAAGCAGATTTTAGTAAAGACTCCAATTTTTTATCTATTGGGTCTTTGAACATTGGAACATTATCTACTGGACATGTCAGTGATTTGTTAACAGAAGAGATGGCTGCGTCCACTATAGGGACCCTCCATTTTCTTATGAACTTATCCTCCATGGGATAGATCACCGGAAATCTCTTGGGGGGAGCAAATATTTTATCAGGATGCTCCCAATCCTGGTAAATAAGCCCTTCTAATAAAGGGTGGATTGGGAAGGAACAGACCGCCTGGGGAGCTTTTAGCGACCCCAGCGAGGAAACCGTAGTGGATGGTGGTTCCGCCAGAGGCATTTTAAATGCTGATCGGACCATGTTAGTCAGAGACTGAACCCATAATCTTTCAGCCTGAGAAGCTGAGAAAGGTTCTTCCACTGTTGATTCCTCTATAAGTGAATCAACCTCATCCTGATCCCCTTCAGGTAGGTCGATCTCTGTGTGGGGCTGTTCCTCCACTAACAGGCACTCTGAAGGAGGAGACGGAGATCGGACGCGCTTTTCCTGTGACAGGGAAGCAGCGATCAATGCTGTTAATCTCTCTTCCAATCCTCCCAGAGTTGAGGATAAAACCTCCTCTGTTATATATACAGGAGCAGGTGGACTGGGGACAGCCGCAGCACCAGGCATTCCTGCGGGGTTTCTACGGCTACTGACCTCTGCATTCTCAGGGGAGATTGGTGCAGTGCAAGCATGCCCAATATCCTCAGAGCCCGATGGAGACCCCTTTGGCTTCCTGGAAGATCTATTTCCGGAGCGTCTGGACGACATATCCTTTAAGCACAAAGCTGAGGTATTCCCGTCGTCATACACCAATTTTTGCTGGTAATAGTCTAACACAGGTGCTGCTATATACCAGCTGGTGTCCACTAAAGTGCCTTTCTATGGGGATGCCTGCATCAACCGCCTCTGTGTGCCACTGTTTGTTGCTAGCTCTGTTTGCATGCAGCTGACACTTGTACTGTGTCTTTTAACCATGCTGGGACGCCCGCACATGCGCAGAAGCGCCGCGGCGCGCATCGAGCGTCATCCACCCGCCCCGCCCCTTTTTTTTTCATAGGAGGCGCGTGCACGCGCCCGCGCGCGCGCCCGTGCGCCAATGGCGCCCTTTTCGAAAACCAACAGAGGACTAGGAGCCAGGGCCCTTTTTGCCGGAGGGCCTGTGCGGTGGATGAACGCAGCAACAGGGCAGAGGAAGTGGATTCCCTCAGAGAAACTTACCAGCTGCCTGGATCTTTTGAGTTGAGAAAACCAAAGATCCACATTTACAAGAAAAATGGACTACAGCGGCCTCTAGTGGTTTAACACAGGTACCGCGGTCCCTGTTTTTTTTTTTTTTTTTTCTTGACTACTATTAAAATTTTACATTTTCAGTAGTTATAGGCAACACAGATATTTAGCGGGAATACCGTTAGGTAACAGACAGAAAGACAAATTAGGCTTGGGGGTCCCCCAATAGAACCAAGTTCCTGAGGGCCCCCACTTACCTGATCCCCGCCGCAGGACTTTGTTTGGTCCACAAAAGTCCAAACTTCACCTATCACGGCAGGCATTGTAATTAAACCTTCAGGGACCGGGTTCCCAAGGATTCCACTCCCCTGGACCTGTATAGCACCCTGCACAGACAGCGTCTTGGTCGTGGGTATGACCAGAGCTCTGGATCCCAGGGTCCAGCCCTCCTAAGAGAAGCATTACAGGCAAAACCTTGCTCTTCTGCTGCAAGGCCCGGGTACCGACCGTTTAGCTATGAAGCTTTTTTGGTGGGATCCGGAACAGCTTACTAAGGCCCAAAAGAACCTGTACGCAAGCCCAGTGAAAACACATGTTACTCTTTGGCCAACACCTTAGACACTGGCAAAAAACTGAGGTGCTCCCGGGTGGGAGGGGCTTATATAGGGGAGGGTACTTCCGGTTTGGAATTGGCCAGTGCCAACACCTGAAGGTAAACTATATAACCCATTAGTAATGACTAAGTCGCTCTGTGTCCCGTGATGTACGAAAAAGAAAGGGGGCCAGAGGTGTGGGGGCTGTGTAATGTAAAGGGGGCCAGAGGTGCGGGGGCTGTGTAATGTAAAGGGGGCCAGAGGTGCGGGGGCTGTGTAATGTAAAGGGGGCAAGAGGTACGGGGGCTGTGTAATGTAAAGGGGGCCAGAGGTGCGGGGGCTGTGTAATGTAAAGGGGGCTAGAGGTGCGGGGGCTGTGTAATGTAAAGGGGGCCAGATGTGCGTGGGCTGTGTAATGTAAAGGGGGCCAGAGGTACGGGGGCTGTGTAATGTAAAGGGGGCCAGATGTAAAGGGGGCCAGAGGTGCGGGGGCTGTGTAATGTAAAGGGTGCCAGAGGTGCGGGGGCTGTGTAATGTAAAGGGGGCCAGATGTGCGTGGGCTGTGTAATGTAAAGGGGGCCAGAGGTACGGGGGCTGTGTAATGTAAAGGGGGCCAGATGTAAAGGGGGCCAGAGGTGCGGGGGCTGTGTAATGTAAAGAGGGCCGGAGGTGCGGGGGCTGTGTAATGTAAAGGGGGCCAGAGGTGCAGGGGCTGTGTAATGTAAAGGGGGCCAGAGGTGCGGGGGCTGTGTAATGTAAAGGGGGCCAGAGGTGCGGGGGCTGTGTAATGTAAAGGGGGCCAGAGGTGCGGGGGCTGTGTAATGTAAAGGGGGCCAGAGGTGCGGGGGCTGTGTAATGTAAAGGGGGCCAGAGGTACGGGGGCTGTGTAATGTAAAGGGGGCCAGAGGTGTGGGGGCTGTGTAATGTAAAGGGGGCCAGAGGTGCGGGGGCTGTGTAATGTAAAGGGGGCCAGAGGTGCGGGGGCTGTGTAATGTAAAGGGGGCCAGAGGTGCGGGGGCTGTGTAATGTAAAGGGGGCCAGAGGTGCGGGGGCTGTGTAATGTAAAGGGGGCCAGAGGTGCGGGGGCTGTGTAATGTAAAGGGGGCCAGAGGTGCGGGGGCTGTGTAATGTAAAGGGGGCCAGAGGTGCGGGGGCTGTGTAATGTAAAGGGGGCCAGAGGTGCGGGGGCTGTGTAATGTAAAGGGGGCCAGAGGTACGGGGGCTGTGTAATGTAAAGGGGGCCAGAGGTACGGGGGCTGTGTAATGTAAAGGGGGCCAGAGGTGCGGGGGCTGTGTAATGTAAAGGGGGCCAGAGGTGCGGGGGCTGTGTAATGTAAAGGGGGCCAGAGGTGCGGGGGCTGTGTAATGTAAAGGGGGCCAGAGGTGCGGGGGCTGTGTAATGTAAAGGGGGCCAGAGGTGCGGGGGCTGTGTAATGTAAAGGGGGCCAGAGGTGCGGGGGCTGTGTAATGTAAAGGGGGACAGAGGTGCGGGGGCTGTGTAATGTAAAGGGGGCCAGAGGTGCGGGGGCTGTGTAATGTAAAGGGGGCCAGAGGTGCGGGGGCTGTGTAATGTAAAGGGGGCCAGAGGTGCGGGGGCTGTGTAACGTAAAGGAGGCCAGAGGTGCGGGGGCTGTGTAATGTAAAAGGGGCCAGATGTAAAGGGGCCAGAGGTGCGGGGGCTGTGTAATGTAAAGGTGTCCAGAGGTGCGGGGGCTGTGTAATGTAAAGGGGGCCAGAGGTGCAGGGGCTGTGTAATGTAAAGGGGGCCAGAGGTGCGGGGGCTGTGTAATGTAAAGGGGGCCAGAGGTGCGGGGGCTGTGTAATGTAAAGGGGCCAGAGGTGCGGGGGCTGTGTAATGTAAAGGGGGCCAGAGGTGCGGGGGCTGTGTAATGTAAAGGGGGCCAGAGGTGCGGGGGCTGTGTAATGTAAAGGGGGCCAGAGGTACGGGGGCTGTGTAATGTAAAGGGGGCCAGAGGTGCGGGGGCTGTGTAATGTAAAGGGGGCCAGAGGTGCGGGGCTGTGTAATGTAAAGGGGGCCAGAGGTGCGGGGGCTGTGTAATGTAAAGGGGGCCAGAGGTGCGGGGGCTGTGTAATGTAAAGGGGGCCAGAGGTACGGGGGCTGTGTAATGTAAAGGGGGCCAGAGGTGCGGGGGCTGTGTAACGTAAAGGAGGCCAGAGGTGCGGGGGCTGTGTAATGTAAAGGGGGCCAGATGTAAAGGTGCCAGAGGTGCGGGGGCTGTGTAATGTAAAGGGGGCCAGAGGTGCGGAGGCTGTGTAATGTAAAGGTGTCCAGAGGTGCGGGGGCTGTGTAATGTAAAGGGGGCCAGAGGTGCGGGGGCTGTGTAATGTAAAGGGGGCCAGAGGTGCGGGGGCTGTGTAATGTAAAGGGGGCCAGAGGTGCGGGGGCTGTGTAATGTAAAGGGGGCCAGAGGTGCGGGGGCTGTGTAATGTAAAGGGGGCCAGAGGTGCGGGGGCTGTGTAATGTAAAGGTGTCCAGAGGTGTGGGGGCTGTGTAATGTAAAGGGGGCCAGAGGTGCGGGGGCTGTGTAATGTAAAGGGGGCCAGAGGTGCGGGGGCTGTGTAATGTAAAGGGGGCCAGAGGTGCGGGGGCTGTGTAATGTAAAGGGGGCCAGAGGTGCGGGGGCTGTGTAATGTAAAGGGGGCCAGAGGTGCGGGGGCTGTGTAATGTAAAGGGGGCCAGAGGTGCGGGGGCTGTGTAATGTAAAGGGGGCCAGAGGTGCGGGGGCTGTGTAATGTAAAGGGGGCCAGAGGTGCGGGGGCTGTGTAATGTAAAGGTGTCCAGAGGTGTGGGGGCTGTGTAATGTAAAGGGGGCCAGAGGTGCGGGGGCTGTGTAATGTAAAGGGGGCCAGAGGTGCGGGGGCTGTGTAATGTAAAGGGGGCCAGAGGTACGGGGGCTGTGTAATGTAAAGGGGGCCAGAGGTGCGGGGGCTGTGTAACATAAAGGAGGCCAGAGGTGCGGGGGCTGTGTAATGTAAAGGGGGCCAGATGTAAAGGTGCCAGAGGTGCGGGGGCTGTGTAATGTAAAGGGGGCCAGAGGTGCGGGGTCTGTGTAATGTAAAGGTGTCCAGAGGTGCGGGGGCTGTGTAATGTAAAGGGGGCCAGAGGTGCGGGGGCTGTGTAATGTAAAGGGGGCCAGAGGTGCGGGGGCTGTGTAATGTAAAGGGGGCCAGAGGTGCGGGGGCTGTGTAATGTAAAGGGGGCCAGAGGTGCGGGGGCTGTGTAATGTAAAGGGGGCCAGAGGTGCGGGGGCTGTGTAATGTAAAGGGGGCCAGAGGTGCGGGGGCTGTGTAATGTAAAGGTGTCCAGAGGTGTGGGGGCTGTGTAATGTAAAGGGGGCCAGAGGTGTGGGGGCTGTGTAATGTAAAGGGGGCCAGAGGTGCGGGGGCTGTGTAATGTAAAGGGGGCCAGAGGTGCGGGGGCTGTGTAATGTAAAGGGGGCCAGAGGTGCGGGGGCTGTGTAATGTAAAGGGGGCCAGAGGTGCGGGGGCTGTGTAATGTAAAGGTGTCCAGAGGTGTGGGGGCTGTGTAATGTAAAGGGGGCCAGAGGAGCGGGGGCTGTGTAATGTAAAGGGGGCCAGAGGTGCGGGGGCTGTGTAATGTAAAGGGGGCCAGAGGTGCGGGGGCTGTGTAATGTAAAGGGGGCCAGAGGTGCGGGGGCTGTGTAATGTAAAGGGGGCCAGAGGTGCGGGGGCTGTGTAATGTAAAGGGGGCAAGAGGTGCGGGGGCTGTGTAATGTAAAGGGGGCCAGAGGTGCGGGGGCTGTGTAATGTAAAGGTGTCCAGAGGTGTGGGGGCTGTGTAATGTAAAGGGGGCCAGAGGTGCGGGGGCTGTGTAATGTAAAGGGGGCCAGAGGTGCGGGGGCTGTGCAATGTAAAGGGGGCCAGAGGTGCGGGGGCTGTGTAATGTAAAGGGGGCCAGAGGTGCGGGGGCTGTGTAATGTAAAGGGGGCCAGAGGTACGGGGGCTGTGTAATGTAAAGGGGGCCAGAGGTGCGGGGGCTGTGTAATGTAAAGGTGTCCAGAGGTGTGGGGGCTGTGTAATGTAAAGGGGGCCAGAGGTGCGGGGGCTGTGTAATGTAAAAGTGTCCAGAGGTGCGGGGGCTGTGTAATGTAAAGGGGGCCAGAGGTGCGGGGGCTGTGTAATGTAAAGGGGGCCAGAGGTGCGGGGGCTGTGTAATGTAAAGGGGGCCAGAGGTGCGGGGGCTGTGTAATGTAAAGGGGGCCAGAGGTGCGGGGGCTGTGTAATGTAAAGGGGGCCAGAGGTGCGGGGGCTGTGTAATGTAAAGGGGGCCAGAGGTGCGGGGGCTGTGTAATGTAAATGGGGCCAGATGTAAAGGGGGCCAGAGGTGCAGGGGCTGTGTAATGTAAAGGGGGCCCGAGGTGCGGGGGCTGTGTAATGGAAAGGGGGCCAGAGGTGCGGGGGCTGTGTAATGTAAAGGGGGCAAGAGGTACGGGGGCTGTGTAATGTAAAGGGGGCCAGAGGTGCGGGGGCTGTGTAATGTAAAGGGGGCTAGAGGTGCGGGGGCTGTGTAATGTAAAGGGGGCCAGATGTGCGTGGGCTGTGGAATGTAAAGGGGGCCAGAGGTACGGGGGCTGTGTAATGTAAAGGGGGCCAGATGTAAAGGGGGCCAGAGGTGCGGGGGCTGTGTAATGTAAAGGGGGCCAGAGGTGCGGGGGCTGTGTAATGTAAAGGGGGCCAGATGTGCGTGGGCTGTGTAATGTAAAGGGGGCCAGAGGTACGGGGGCTGTGTAATGTAAAGGGGGCCAGATGTAAAGGGGGCCAGAGGTGCGGGGGCTGTGTAATGTAAAGAGGGCCAGAGGTGCGGGGGCTGTGTAATGTAAAGGGGGCCAGAGGTGCGGGGGCTGTGTAATGTAAAGGGGGCCAGAGGTGCGGGGGCTGTGTAATGTAAAGGGGCCAGAGTTACGGGGGATGTGTAATGTAAAGGGGGCCAGAGGTGCGGGGGCTGTGTAATGTAAAGAGGGCCAGAGGTGCGGGGGCTGTGTAATGTAAAAGTGTCCAGAGGTGCGGGGGCTGTGTAATGTAAAGGGGGCCAGAGGTGCGGGGGCTGTGTAATGTAAAGGGGGCCAGAGGTGCGGGGGCTGTGTAATGTAAAGGGGGCCAGAGGTGCGGGGGCTGTGTAATGTAAAGAGGGCCAGAGGTGCGGGGGCTGTGTAATGTAAAGGGGGCCAGAGGTGCGGGGGCTGTGTATTGTAAAGGGGGCCAGAGGTGCGGGGGCTGTGTAATGTAAAGGGGGCCAGAGTTACGGGGGATGTGTAATGTAAAGGGGGCCAGAGGTGCGGGGGCTGTGTAATGTAAAGAGGGCCAGAGGTGCGGGGGCTGTGTAATGTAAAAGTGTCCAGAGGTGCGGGGGCTGTGTAATGTAAAGGGGGCCAGAGGTGCGGGGGCTGTGTAATGTAAAGGGGGCCAGAGGTACGGGGGCTGTGTAATGTAAAGGGGGCCAGATGTAAAGGGGGCCAGAGGTGCGGGGGCTGTGTAATGTAAAGGTGTCCAGAGGTGCGGGGGCTGTGTAATGTAAAGGTGTCCAGAGGTGTGGGGGCTGTGTAATGTAAAGGGGGCCAGAGGTGCGGGGGCTGTGTAATGTAAAAGTGTCCAGAGGTGCGGGGGCTGTGTAATGTAAAGGGGGCCAGAGGTGCGGGGGCTGTGTAATGTAAAGGGGGCCAGAGGTGCGGGGGCTGTGTAATGTAAAGGGGGCCAGAGGTGCGGGGGCTGTGTAATGTAAAGGGGGCCAGAGGTGCGGGGGCTGTGTAATGTAAAGGGGGCCAGAGTTGCGGGGGCTGTGTAATGTAAAGGGGGCCAGAGGTGCGGGGGCTGTGTAATGTAAAGGGGGCCAGAGGTGCGGGGGCTGTGTAATGTAAAGGGGGCCAGAGGTACGGGGGCTGTGTAATGTAAAGGGGGCCAGAGGTGCGGGGGCTGTGTAACGTAAAGGAGGCCAGAGGTGCGGGGGCTGTGTAATGTAAAGGGGGCCAGATGTAAAGGGGCCAGAGGTGCGGGGGCTGTGTAATGTAAAGGGGGCCAGATGTAAAGGTGCCAGAGGTGCGGGGGCTGTGTAATGTAAAGGGGGCCAGAGGTGCGGGGGCTGTGTAATGTAAAGGTGTCCAGAGGTGCGGGGGCTGTGTAATGTAAAGGGGGCCAGAGGTGCGGGGGCTGTGTAATGTAAAGGGGGCCAGAGGTGCGGGGGCTGTGTAATGTAAAGGGGGCCAGAGGTGCGGGGGCTGTGTAATGTAAAGGGGGCCAGAGGTGCGGGGGCTGTGTAATGTAAAGGGGGCCAGAGGTGCGGGGGCTGTGTAATGTAAAGGGGGCCAGAGGTGCGGGGGCTGTGTAATGTAAAGGTGTCCAGAGGTGTGGGGGCTGTGTAATGTAAAGGGGGCCAGAGGTGTGGGGGCTGTGTAATGTAAAGGGGGCCAGAGGTGCGGGGGCTGTGTAATGTAAAGGGGGCCAGAGGTGCGGGGGCTGTGTAATGTAAAGGGGGCCAGAGGTGCGGGGGCTGTGTAATGTAAAGGGGGCCAGAGGTGCGGGGGCTGTGTAATGTAAAGGTGTCCAGAGGTGTGGGGGCTGTGTAATGTAAAGGGGGCCAGAGGTGCGGGGGCTGTGTAATGTAAAGGGGGCCAGAGGTGCGGGGGCTGTGTAATGTAAAGGGGGCCAGAGGTGCGGGGGCTGTGTAATGTAAAGGGGGCCAGAGGTGCGGGGGCTGTGTAATGTAAAGGGGGCCAGAGGTGCGGGGGCTGTGTAATGTAAAGGGGGCAAGAGGTGCGGGGGCTGTGTAATGTAAAGGGGGCCAGAGGTGCGGGGGCTGTGTAATGTAAAGGTGTCCAGAGGTGTGGGGGCTGTGTAATGTAAAGGGGGCCAGAGGTGCGGGGGCTGTGTAATGTAAAGGGGGCCAGAGGTGCGGGGGCTGTGCAATGTAAAGGGGGCCAGAGGTGCGGGGGCTGTGTAATGTAAAGGGGGCCAGAGGTGCGGGGGCTGTGTAATGTAAAGGGGGCCAGAGGTACGGGGGCTGTGTAATGTAAAGGGGGCCAGAGGTGCGGGGGCTGTGTAATGTAAAGGTGTCCAGAGGTGTGGGGGCTGTGTAATGTAAAGGGGGCCAGAGGTGCGGGGGCTGTGTAATGTAAAAGTGTCCAGAGGTGCGGGGGCTGTGTAATGTAAAGGGGGCCAGAGGTGCGGGGGCTGTGTAATGTAAAGGGGGCCAGAGGTGCGGGGGCTGTGTAATGTAAAGGGGGCCAGAGGTGCGGGGGCTGTGTAATGTAAAGGGGGCCAGAGGTGCGGGGGCTGTGTAATGTAAAGGGGGCCAGAGGTGCGGGGGCTGTGTAATGTAAAGGGGGCCAGAGGTGCGGGGGCTGTGTAATGTAAAGGGGGCCAGAGGTGCGGGGGCTGTGTAATGTAAATGGGGCCAGATGTAAAGGGGGCCAGAGGTGCAGGGGCTGTGTAATGTAAAGGGGGCCCGAGGTGCGGGGGCTGTGTAATGGAAAGGGGGCCAGAGGTGCGGGGGCTGTGTAATGTAAAGGGGGCAAGAGGTACGGGGGCTGTGTAATGTAAAGGGGGCCAGAGGTGCGGGGGCTGTGTAATGTAAAGGGGGCTAGAGGTGCGGGGGCTGTGTAATGTAAAGGGGGCCAGATGTGCGTGGGCTGTGGAATGTAAAGGGGGCCAGAGGTACGGGGGCTGTGTAATGTAAAGGGGGCCAGATGTAAAGGGGGCCAGAGGTGCGGGGGCTGTGTAATGTAAAGGGGGCCAGAGGTGCGGGGGCTGTGTAATGTAAAGGGGGCCAGATGTGCGTGGGCTGTGTAATGTAAAGGGGGCCAGAGGTACGGGGGCTGTGTAATGTAAAGGGGGCCAGATGTAAAGGGGGCCAGAGGTGCGGGGGCTGTGTAATGTAAAGAGGGCCAGAGGTGCGGGGGCTGTGTAATGTAAAGGGGGCCAGAGGTGCGGGGGCTGTGTAATGTAAAGGGGGCCAGAGGTGCGGGGGCTGTGTAATGTAAAGGGGGCCAGAGTTACGGGGGATGTGTAATGTAAAGGGGGCCAGAGGTGCGGGGGCTGTGTAATGTAAAGAGGGCCAGAGGTGCGGGGGCTGTGTAATGTAAAAGTGTCCAGAGGTGCGGGGGCTGTGTAATGTAAAGGGGGCCAGAGGTGCGGGGGCTGTGTAATGTAAAGGGGGCCAGAGGTGCGGGGGCTGTGTAATGTAAAGGGGGCCAGAGGTGCGGGGGCTGTGTAATGTAAAGAGGGCCAGAGGTGCGGGGGCTGTGTAATGTAAAGGGGGCCAGAGGTGCGGGGGCTGTGTATTGTAAAGGGGGCCAGAGGTGCGGGGGCTGTGTAATGTAAAGGGGGCCAGAGTTACGGGGGATGTGTAATGTAAAGGGGGCCAGAGGTGCGGGGGCTGTGTAATGTAAAGAGGGCCAGAGGTGCGGGGGCTGTGTAATGTAAAAGTGTCCAGAGGTGCGGGGGCTGTGTAATGTAAAGGGGGCCAGAGGTGCGGGGGCTGTGTAATGTAAAGGGGGCCAGAGGTACGGGGGCTGTGTAATGTAAAGGGGGCCAGATGTAAAGGGGGCCAGAGGTGCGGGGGCTGTGTAATGTAAAGGTGTCCAGAGGTGCGGGGGCTGTGTAATGTAAAGGTGTCCAGAGGTGTGGGGGCTGTGTAATGTAAAGGGGGCCAGAGGTGCGGGGGCTGTGTAATGTAAAAGTGTCCAGAGGTGCGGGGGCTGTGTAATGTAAAGGGGGCCAGAGGTGCGGGGGCTGTGTAATGTAAAGGGGGCCAGAGGTGCGGGGGCTGTGTAATGTAAAGGGGGCCAGAGGTGCGGGGGCTGTGTAATGTAAAGGGGGCCAGAGGTGCGGGGGCTGTGTAATGTAAAGGGGGCCAGAGGTGCGGGGGCTGTGTAATGTAAAGGGGGCCAGAGGTGCGGGGGCTGTGTAATGTAAAGGGGGCCAGAGGTGCGGGGGCTGTGTAATGTAAAGGGGGCCAGAGGTACGGGGGCTGTGTAATGTAAAGGGGGCCAGAGGTGCGGGGGCTGTGTAACGTAAAGGAGGCCAGAGGTGCGGGGGCTGTGTAATGTAAAGGGGGCCAGATGTAAAGGGGCCAGAGGTGCGGGGGCTGTGTAATGTAAAGGGGGCCAGAGGTGCGGGTGCTGTGTAATGTAAAGGTGTCCAGAGGTGCGGGGGCTGTGTAATGTAAAGGGGGCCAGAGGTGCGGGGGCTGTGTAATGTAAAGGGGGCCAGAGGTGCGGGGGCTGTGTAATGTAAAGGGGGCCAGAGGTGCGGGGGCTGTGTAATGTAAAGGGGGCCAGAGGTGCGGGGGCTGTGTAATGTAAAGGGGGCCAGAGGTGCGGGGGCTGTGTAATGTAAAGGGGGCCAGAGTTACGGGGGATGTGTAATGTAAAAGTGGCCAGAGGTGCGGGGGCTGTGTAATGTAAAAGTGTCCAGAGGTGCGGGGGCTGTGTAATGTAAAGGGGGCCAGAGGTGCGGGGGCTGTGTAATGTAAAGGGGGCCAGAGGTGCAGGGTCTGTGTAATGTAAAGGGGGCCAGAGGTGCGGGGGCTGTGTAATGTAAAGGGGGCCAGAGGTGCGGGGGCTGTGTAATGTAAAGGGGGCCAGAGGTGCGGGGGCTGTGTAATGTAAAGGGGGCCAGAGGTGCGGGGGCTGTGTAATGTAAAGGGGGCCAGAGGTGCGGGGGCTGTGTAATGTAAATGGGGCCAGATGTAAAGGGGGCCAGAGGTGCAGGGGCTGTGTAATGTAAAGGGGGCCAGAGGTGCGGGGGCTGTGTAATGGAAAGGGGGCCAGATGTGCGGGGGCTGTGTAATGTAAAGGGGGCCAGAGGTGCGGCGGCTGTGTAATGTAAAGGGGGCCAGAGGTGCGGGGGCTGTGTAATGTAAAGGGGGCCAGAGGTACGGGGGCTGTGTAATGTAAAGGGGGCCAGAGGTGCGGGGGCTGTGTAATGTAAAGGTGTCCAGAGGTGTGGGGGCTGTGTAATGTAAAGGGGGCCAGAGGTGCGGGGGCTGTGTAATGTAAAAGTGTCCAGAGGTGCGGGGGCTGTGTAATGTAAAGGGGGCCAGAGGTGCGGGGGCTGTGTAATGTAAAGGGGGCCAGAGGTGCGGGGGCTGTGTAATGTAAAGGGGGCCAGAGGTGCGGGGGCTGTGTAATGTAAAGGGGGCCAGAGTTACGGGGGATGTGTAATGTAAAGGGGGCCAGAGGTGCGGGGGCTGTGTAATGTAAAGGGGGCCAGAGGTGCGGGGGCTGTGTAATGTAAATGGGGCCAGATGTAAAGGGGGCCAGAGGTGCAGGGGCTGTGTAATGTAAAGGGGGCCAGAGGTATGGGGGCTGTGTAATGGAAAGGGGGCCAGAGGTGCGGGGGCTGTGTAATGTAAAGGGGGCAAGAGGTACGGGGGCTGTGTAATGTAAAGGGGGCCAGAGGTGCGGGGGCTGTGTAATGTAAAGGGGGCTAGAGGTGCGGGGGCTGTGTAATGTAAAGGGGGCCAGATGTGCGTGGGCTGTGTAATGTAAAGGGGGCCAGAGGTACGGGGGCTGTGTAATGTAAAGGGGGCCAGATGTAAAGGGGGCCAGAGGTGCGGGGGCTGTGTAATGTAAAGGGGGCCAGAGGTGCGGGGGCTGTGTAATGTAAAGGGGGCCAGATGTGCGTGGGCTGTGTAATGTAAAGGGGGCCAGAGGTACGGGGGCTGTGTAATGTAAAGGGGGCCAGATGTAAAGGGGGCCAGAGGTGCGGGGGCTGTGTAATGTAAAGAGGGCCAGAGGTGTGGGGGCTGTGTAATGTAAAGGGGGCCAGAGGTGCGGGGGCTGTGTAATAGTTACATAGTTACATAGTTACATAGTTAGTCAGGTTGAAAAAAGACACAAGTCCATCCAGTTCAACCGTAAAAAATAAAAATAAAAAAATAAAAATAAACATATATCGTACAATCCCATATACCCAATTCTATACCCACAGTTGATCCAGAGGAAGGCAAAAAAACCCAGAAGAGCATTATCCAATTTGCTACAGCAGGGGAAAAAATTCCTTCCTGATCCCCCGAGAGGCAATCGGATATTCCCTGGATCAACTTTACCTATAAATGTCAGTACCCAGTTATATTATGTACATTTAAGAAAGAATCCAGGCCCTTCTTAAAGCAATCTACTGAGCTGGCCAGAACCACCTCTGCAGGGAGTCTATTCCACATTTTCACAGCTCTTACTGTGAAAAAACCTTTCCGTATTTGGAGGTGAAATCTCTTTTCCTCTAGACGCAAAGAGTGCCCCCTTGTCCTTTGTGTTGACCGTAAAGTGAATAACTGAACACCAAGTTCACTATATGGACCCCTTATATATTTGTACATGTTGATCATATCCCCCCTTAATCTCCTCTTCTCAAGAGAGAATAAATTCAGTTCCTCTAATCTCTCCTCATAGCTGAGCTCCTCCATGCCTCTTATCAGTTTGGTTGCCCTTCTCTGCACTTTCTCCAGTTCCCCAATATCCTTTTTGAGAACTGGGGCCCAAAACTGAACTGCATATTCCAGATGAGGTCTTACTAATGATTTGAACAGGGGCAAAATGATATCTCTCTCTCTGGAGACCATACCTCTCTTAATACAAGAAAGGACTTTGCTCGCTTTGGAAACCGCAGCTTGGCATTGCATGCCATTATTGAGCTTATGATCTACCAAAACCCCCAGATCCTTCTCCACTACGGATCCCCCCAGTTGTACTCCCCCTAGTATGTATGATGCATTCATATTATTAGCCCCCAAGTGCATAACTTTACATTTATCAACATTAAACCTCATCTGCCACATAGTCGCCCAATTAGACAGAGCATTGAGGTCGGCTTGTAAATTGGCGACATCCTGTAAGGACGTTATTCCACTGCATAGCTTGGTGTCATCTGCAAAGACAGAAATGTTACTTTTGATCTCAGACCCAATATCATTTATAAACATATTAAAAAGTAAGGGTCCCAGCACTGAACCTTGGGGTACACCACTGATAACCTTGGACCATTCAGAGTAAGAATCATTAACCACTACTCTCTGAATTCTGTCTTTTAGCCAGTTTTCTATCCATTTACAAACTGATATTTCCAATCCTGTAGACTTTACCTTACACATGAGCCGTGTGTGGGGAACTGTATCGAACGCTTTTGCAAAATCCAAGTATACCACGTCCACTGCCACCCCTCTGTCCAAGGTCTTACTTACCTCTTCATAAAAAGAAATCAGGTTTGTCTGACAACTTCTGTCTTTCATGAATCCATGCTGTCTGTTGCTTAAATAGTTTTTTTCCAGCAAGAACTCATCTATGTGGTCTTTTATTAATCTCTCCAGTATTTTCCCAACTATAGAAGTTAAACTAACAGGTCTATAGTTACTTGGTAAACACTTAATTCCCTTTTTAAATATAGGCACCACATTGGCGCTGCGCCAATCCAGTGGTACTATTCCTGTCATTAATGAGTCCCTAAAAATTAAATACAATGGCTTTGAAATTACAGAGCTCAATTCTTTTAGGATCCGTGGGTGTATGCCATCTGGTCCAGGTGCTTTATCCACCTTTATTCCATCTAAATATTTCTGGACCATATCACTTTTGAGCCATTGTGGATTTGGGGCTGTGTCACTACCACCCCCATTTTGGACATGAGCTCCCCCATGCTCCTTTGTATACACAGAACTGAAGAAAGTATTTAATAAATTAGCCTTCTCTTTGTCCCCAGTCACCCACTCTAGATTATTTTGTAAAGGGCCTACATGCTCAGACTTGACCTTTTTACTATTAATATATTTGAAGAATTTTTTGGGGTTTGTCCTACTATCTTTTGCAATCTGTCGTTCGTTTTGAATTTTTGCATCCTTGATTTCCTTTTTACATATCCTGTTATATTCTTTGTAACATTTAAATGACACTAGTGTTCCCTCATTTTTATATTTTTTAAAAGCTCTTTTCTTATAGTTTATAGCTTTTTTAACTTTGTCAGTGAGCCACATAGGTTTTATTTTTAGCCTTTTAAACTTATTGCCCATGGGAATATACTTTGCAGTGAGTTCCCAAACAGTCTTTTTGAAGAATTCCCATTTCTGTTCTGTGCCCATTGATGCCAATATTCCTTCCCAGTCTAAGTCCTGGAGAGCAGCACTCATCCTTGGAAAATTTGCTCTCTTGAAATTAAGTGTTTTTATCTTTCCTGTATGTGATTTTTGCTTACAACTAACATCAAATGATGTAATGTAAAGGGGGCCAGAGGTGCGGGGGCTGTGTAATGTAAAGGGGGCCAGAGTTACGGGGGATGTGTAATGTAAAGGGGGCCAGAGGTGCAGGGGCTGTGTAATGTAAAGAGGGCCAGAGGTGCGGGGGCTGTGTAATGTAAAGGTGTCCAGAGGTGTGGGGGCTGTGTAATGTAAAGGGGGCCAGAGGTGCGGGGGCTGTGTAATGTAAAAGTGTCCAGAGGTGCGGGGGCTGTGTAATGTAAAGGGGGCCAGAGGTGCGGGGGCTGTGTAATGTAAAGGGGGCCAGAGGTGCGGGGGCTGTGTAATGTAAAGGGGGCCAGAGGTGCGGGGGCTGTGTAATGTAAAGGGGGCCAGAGGTGCGGGGGCTGTGTAATGTAAAGGGGGCCAGAGGTGCGGGGGCTGTGTAATGTAAAGGGGGCCAGAGGTGCGGGGGCTGTGTAATGTAAAGTGGGCCAGAGGTGCGGGGGCTGTGTAATGTAAAGGGGGCCAGAGGTGCGGGGGCTGTGTAATGTAAAGGGGGCCAGAGGTGCGGGGGCTGTGTAATGTAAAGGGGGCCAGAGGTGCGGGGGCTGTGTAATGTAAAGGGGGCCAGAGGTGCGGGGCTGTGTAATGTAAAGGGGGCCAGAGGTACGGGGGCTGTGTAATGTAAAGGGGGCCAGAGGTGCGGGGGCTGTGTAACGTAAAGGAGGCCAGAGGTGCGGGGGCTGTGTAATGTAAAGGGGGCCAGATGTAAAGGGGCCAGAGGTGCGGGGGCTGTGTAATGTAAAGGTGTCCAGAGGTGCGGGGGCTGTGTAATGTAAAGGGGGCCAGAGGTGCAGGGGCTGTGTAATGTAAAGGGGGCCAGAGGTGCGGGGGCTGTGTAATGTAAAGGGGGCCAGAGGTGCGGGGTCTGTGTAATGTAAAGGGGGCCAGAGGTGCGGGGGCTGTGTAATGTAAAGGGGGCCAGAGGTGCGGGGGCTGTGTAATGTAAAGGGGGCCAGAGGTGCGGGGGCTGTGTAATGTAAAGGGGGCCAGAGGTGCGGGGGCTGTGTAATGTAAAGGGGGCCAGAGGTGCGGGGGCTGTGTAATGTAAATGGGGCCAGATGTAAAGGGGGCCAGAGGTGTAGGGGCTGTGTAATGTAAAGGGGGCCAGAGGTGCGGGGGCTGTGTAATGGAAAGGGGGCCAGAGGTGCGGGGGCTGTGTAATGTAAAGGGGGCCAGAGGTGCGGGGGCTGTGTAATGTAAAGGGGGCCAGAGGTGCGGGGGCTGTGTAATGTAAAGGGGGCCAGAGGTACGGGGGCTGTGTAATGTAAAGGGGGCCAGAGGTGCGGGGGCTGTGTAATGTAAAGGTGTCCAGAGGTGTGGGGGCTGTGTAATGTAAAGGGGGCCAGAGGTGCGGGGGCTGTGTAATGTAAAAGTGTCCAGAGGTGCGGGGGCTGTGTAATGTAAAGGGGGCCAGAGGTGCGGGGGCTGTGTAATGTAAAGGGGGCCAGAGGTGCGGGGGCTGTGTAATGTAAAGGGGGCCAGAGGTGCGGGGGCTGTGTAATGTAAAGGGGGCCAGAGGTGCGGGGGCTGTGTAATGTAAAGGGGGCCAGAGGTGCGGGGGCTGTGTAATGTAAAGGGGGCCAGAGGTGCGGGGGCTGTGTAATGTAAAGGGGGCCAGAGGTGCGGGGGCTGTGTAATGTAAATGGGGCCAGATGTAAAGGGGGCCAGAGGTGCAGGGGCTGTGTAATGTAAAGGGGGCCAGAGGTATGGGGGCTGTGTAATGGAAAGGGGGCCAGAGGTGCGGGGGCTGTGTAATGTAAAGGGGGCAAGAGGTACGGGGGCTGTGTAATGTAAAGGGGGCCAGAGGTGCGGGGGCTGTGTAATGTAAAGGGGGCTAGAGGTGCGGGGGCTGTGTAATGTAAAGGGGGCCAGATGTGCGTGGGCTGTGTAATGTAAAGGGGGCCAGAGGTACGGGGGCTGTGTAATGTAAAGGGGGCCAGATGTAAAGGGGGCCAGAGGTGCGGGGGCTGTGTAATGTAAAGGGGGCCAGAGGTGCGGGGGCTGTGTAATGTAAAGGGGGCCAGATGTGCGTGGGCTGTGTAATGTAAAGGGGGCCAGAGGTACGGGGGCTGTGTAATGTAAAGGGGGCCAGATGTAAAGGGGGCCAGAGGTGCGGGGGCTGTGTAATGTAAAGAGGGCCAGAGGTGCGGGGGCTGTGTAATGTAAAGGGGGCCAGAGGTGCGGGGGCTGTGTAATGTAAAGGGGGCCAGAGGTGCGGGGGCTGTGTAATGTAAAGGGGGCCAGAGGTGCGGGGGCTGTGTAATGTAAAGGGGGCCAGAGGTGCGGGGGCTGTGTAATGTAAAGGGGGCCAGAGGTGCGGGGGCTGTGTAATGTAAAGGGGGCCAGAGGTGCGGGGGCTGTGTAATGTAAAGGGGGCCAGAGGTGCGGGGGCTGTGTAATGTAAAGGGGGCCAGAGGTGCGGGGGCTGTGTAATGTAAAGGGGGCCAGAGTTACGAGGGATGTGTAATGTAATGGGGGCCAGAGGTGCGGGGGCTGTGTAATGTAAAAGTGTCCAGAGGTGCGGGGGCTGTGTAATGTAAAGGGGGCCAGAGGTGCAGGGGCTGTGTAATGTAAAGGGGGCCAGAGGTGCGGGGTCTGTGTAATGTAAAGGGGGCCAGAGGTGCGGGGGCTGTGTAATGTAAAGGGGGCCAGAGGTGCGGGGGCTGTGTAATGTAAAGGGGGCCAGAGGTGCGGGGGCTGTGTAATGTAAAGGGGGCCAGAGGTGCGGGGGCTGTGTAATGTAAAGGGGGCCAGAGGTGCGGGGGCTGTGTAATGTAAATGGGGCCAGATGTAAAGGGGGCCAGAGGTGCAGGGGCTGTGTAATGTAAAGGGGGCCAGAGGTGCGGGGGCTGTGTAATGGAAAGGGGGCCAGAGGTGCCGGGGCTGTGTAATGTAAAGGGGGCCAGAGGTGCGGGGGCTGTGTAATGTAAAGGGGGCCAGAGGTGCGGGGGCTGTGTAATGTAAAGGGGGCCAGAGGTACGGGGGCTGTGTAATGTAAAGGGGGCCAGAGGTGCGGGGGCTGTGTAATGTAAAGGTGTCCAGAGGTGTGGGGGCTGTGTAATGTAAAGGGGGCCAGAGGTGCGGGGGCTGTGTAATGTAAAAGTGTCCAGAGGTGCGGGGGCTGTGTAATGTAAAGGGGGCCAGAGGTGCGGGGGCTGTGTAATGTAAAGGGGGCCAGAGGTGCGGGGGCTGTGTAATGTAAAGGGGGCCAGATGTGCGTGGGCTGTGTAATGTAAAGGGGGCCAGAGGTACGGGGGCTGTGTAATGTAAAGGGGGCCAGATGTAAAGGGGGCCAGAGGTGTGGGGGCTGTGTAATGTAAAGAGGGCCAGAGGTGTGGGGGCTGTGTAATGTAAAGGGGGCCAGAGGTGCGGGGGCTGTGTAATGTAAAGGGGGCCAGAGGTGCGGGGGCTGTGTAATGTAAAGGGGGCCAGAGTTACGGGGGATGTGTAATGTAAAGGGGGCCAAAGGTGCAGGGGCTGTGTAATATAAAGAGGGCCAGAGGTGCGGGGGCTGTGTAATGTAAAGGGGGCCAGAGGTACGGGGGCTGTGTAATGTAAAGGGGGCCAGATGTAAAGGGGGCCAGAGGTGCGGGGGCTGTGTAATGTAAAGGGGGCCAGAGGTGCGGGGGCTGTGTAATGTAAAGGGGGCCAGATGTGCGTGGGCTGTGTAATGTAAAGGGGGCCAGAGGTACGGGGGCTGTGTAATGTAAAGGGGGCCAGATGTAAAGGGGGCCAGAGGTGTGGGGGCTGTGTAATGTAAAGAGGGCCAGAGGTGTGGGGGCTGTGTAATGTAAAGGGGGCCAGAGGTGCGGGGGCTGTGTAATGTAAAGGGGGCCAGAGGTGCGGGGGCTGTGTAATGTAAAGGGGGCCAGAGTTACGGGGGATGTGTAATGTAAAGGGGGCCAGAGGTGCAGGGGCTGTGTAATATAAAGAGGGCCAGAGGTGCGGGGGCTGTGTAATGTAAAGGGGGCCAGAGGTACGGGGGCTGTGTAATGTAAAGGGGGCCAGATGTAAAGGGGGCCAGAGGTGCGGGGGCTGTGTAATGTAAAGGGGGCCAGAGGTGCGGGGGCTGTGTAATGTAAAGGGGGCCAGATGTGCGTGGGCTGTGTAATGTAAAGGGGGCCAGAGGTACGGGGGCTGTGTAATGTAAAGGGGGCCAGATGTAAAGGGGGCCAGAGGTGTGGGGGCTGTGTAATGTAAAGAGGGCCAGAGGTGTGGGGGCTGTGTAATGTAAAGGGGGCCAGAGGTGCGGGGGCTGTGTAATGTAAAGGGGGCCAGAGGTGCGGGGGCTGTGTAATGTAAAGGGGGCCAGAGTTACGGGGGATGTGTAATGTAAAGGGGGCCAGAGGTGCAGGGGCTGTGTAATATAAAGAGGGCCAGAGGTGCGGGGGCTGTGTAATGTAAAGGTGTCCAGAGGTGTGGGGGCTGTGTAATGTAAAGGGGGCCAGAGGTGCGGGGGCTGTGTAATGTAAAAGTGTCCAGAGGTGCGGGGGCTGTGTAATGTAAAGGGGGCCAGAGGTGCGGGGGCTGTGTAATGTAAAGGGGGCCAGAGGTGCGGGGGCTGTGTAATGTAAAGGGGGCCAGAGGTGCGGGGGCTGTGTAATGTAAAGGGGGCCAGAGGTGCGGGGGCTGTGTAATGTAAAGGGGGCCAGAGGTGCGGGGGCTGTGTAATGTAAAGGGGGCCAGAGGTGCGGGGGCTGTGTAATGTAAAGGGGGCCAGAGGTGCGGGGGCTGTGTAATGTAAAGGGGGCCAGAGGTGCGGGGGCTGTGTAATGTAAAGGGGGCCAGAGGTGCGGGGGCTGTGTAATGTAAAGGGGGCCAGAGGTGCGGGGGCTGTGTAATGTAAAGGGGGCCAGAGGTGCGGGGGCTGTGTAATGTAAAGGGGGCCAGAGGTGCGGGGCTGTGTAATGTAAAGGGGGCCAGAGGTACGGGGGCTGTGTAATGTAAAGGGGGCCAGAGGTGCGGGGGCTGTGTAATGTAAAGGAGGCCAGAGGTGCGGGGGCTGTGTAATGTAAAGGGGGCCAGATGTAAAGGGGCCAGAGGTGCGGGGGCTGTGTAATGTAAAGGTGTCCAGAGGTGCGGGGGCTGTGTAATGTAAAGGGGGCCAGAGGTGCAGGGGCTGTGTAATGTAAAGGGGGCCAGAGGTGCGGGGGCTGTGTAATGTAAAGGGGGCCAGAGGTGCTGGGGCTGTGTAATGTAAAGGGGGCCAGAGGTGCGGGGTCTGTGTAATGTAAAGGGGGCCAGAGGTGCGGGGGCTGTGTAATGTAAAGGGGGCCAGAGGTGCGGGGGCTGTGTAATGTAAAGGGGGCCAGAGGTGCGGGGGCTGTGTAATGTAAAGGGGGCCAGAGGTGCGGGGGCTGTGTAATGTAAAGGGGGCCAGAGGTGCGGGGGCTGTGTAATGTAAATGGGGCCAGATGTAAAGGGGGCCAGAGGTGCAGGGGCTGTGTAATGTAAAGGGGGCCAGAGGTGCGGGGGCTGTGTAATGGAAAGGGGGCCAGAGGTGCGGGGGCTGTGTAATGTAAAGGGGGCCAGAGGTGCGGGGGCTGTGTAATGTAAAGGGGGCCAGAGGTGCGGGGGCTGTGTAATGTAAAGGGGGCCAGAGGTACGGGGGCTGTGTAATGTAAAGGGGGCCAGAGGTGCGGGGGCTGTGTAATGTAAAGGTGTCCAGAGGTGTGGGGGCTGTGTAATGTAAAGGGGGCCAGAGGTGCGGGGGCTGTGTAATGTAAAAGTGTCCAGAGGTGCGGGGGCTGTGTAATGTAAAGGGGGCCAGAGGTGCGGGGGCTGTGTAATGTAAAGGGGGCCAGAGGTGCGGGGGCTGTGTAATGTAAAGGGGGCCAGAGGTGCGGGGGCTGTGTAATGTAAAGGGGGCCAGAGGTGCGGGGGCTGTGTAATGTAAAGGGGGCCAGAGGTGCGGGGGCTGTGTAATGTAAAGGGGGCCAGAGGTGCGGGGGCTGTGTAATGTAAATGGGGCCAGATGTAAAGGGGGCCAGAGGTGCAGGGGCTGTGTAATGTAAAGGGGGCCAGAGGTATGGGGGCTGTGTAATGGAAAGGGGGCCAGAGGTGCGGGGGCTGTGTAATGTAAAGGGGGCAAGAGGTACGGGGGCTGTGTAATGTAAAGGGGGCCAGAGGTGCGGGGGCTGTGTAATGTAAAGGGGGCTAGAGGTGCGGGGGCTGTGTATTGTAAAGGGGGCCAGATGTGCGTGGGCTGTGTAATGTAAAGGGGGCCAGAGGTACGGGGGCTGTGTAATGTAAAGGGGGCCAGATGTAAAGGGGGCCAGAGGTGCGGGGGCTGTGTAATGTAAAGGGGGCCAGAGGTGCGGGGGCTGTGTAATGTAAAGGGGGCCAGATGTGCGTGGGCTGTGTAATGTAAAGGGGGCCAGAGGTACGGGGGCTGTGTAATGTAAAGGGGGCCAGATGTAAAGGGGGCCAGAGGTGCGGGGGCTGTGTAATGTAAAGAGGGCCAGAGGTGCGGGGGCTGTGTAATGTAAAGGGGGCCAGAGGTGCGGGGGCTGTGTAATGTAAAGGGGGCCAGAGGTGCGGGGGCTGTGTAATGTAAAGGGGGCCAGAGTTACGGGGGATGTGTAATGTAAAGGGGGCCAGAGGTGCGGGGGCTGTGTAATGTAAAGAGGGCCAGAGGTGCGGGGGCTGTGTAATGTAAAGGTGTCCAGAGGTGTGGGGGCTGTGTAATGTAAAGGGGGCCAGAGGTGCGGGGGCTGTGTAATGTAAAAGTGTCCAGAGGTGCGGGGGCTGTGTAATGTAAAGGGGGCCAGAGGTGCGGGGGCTGTGTAATGTAAAGGGGGCCAGAGGTGCGGGGGCTGTGTAATGTAAAGGGGGCCAGAGGTGCTGGGGCTGTGTAATGTAAAGGGGGCCAGAGGTGCGGGGGCTGTGTAATGTAAAGGGGGCCAGAGGTGCGGGGGCTGTGTAATGTAAAGGGGGCCAGAGGTGCGGGGGCTGTGTAATGTAAAGGGGGCCAGAGGTGCGGGGGCTGTGTAATGTAAAGGGGGCCAGAGGTGCGGGGGCTGTGTAATGTAAAGGGGGCCAGAGGTGTGGGGGCTGTGTAATGTAAAGGGGGCCAGAGGTGCGGGGGCTGTGCAACGTAAAGGAGGCCAGAGGTGTGGGGGCTGTGTAATGTAAAGGGGGCCAGATGTAAAGGGGCCAGAGGTGCGGGGGCTGGGTAATGTAAAGGTGTCCAGAGGTGCGGGGGCTGTGTAATGTAAAGGGGGCCAGAGGTGCAGGGGCTGTGTAATGTAAAGGGGGCCAGAGGTGCGGGGGCTGTGTAATGTAAAGGGGGCCAGAGGTGCGGGGGCTGTGTAATGTAAAGGGGGCCAGAGGTGCGGGGTCTGTGTAATGTAAAGGGGGCCAGAGGTGCGGGGGCTGTGTAATGTAAAGGGGGCCAGAGGTGCGGGGGCTGTGTAATGTAAAGGGGGCCAGAGGTGCGGGGGCTGTGTAATGTAAAGGGGGCCAGAGGTGCGGGGGCTGTGTAATGTAAAGGGGGCCAGAGGTGCGGGGGCTGTGTAATGTAAATGGGGCCAGATGTAAAGGGGGCCAGAGGTGCAGGGGCTGTGTAATGTAAAGGGGGCCAGAGGTGCGGGGGCTGTGTAATGGAAAGGGGGCCAGAGGTGCGGGGGCTGTGTAATGTAAAGGGGGCCAGAGGTGCGGGGGCTGTGTAATGTAAAGGGGGCCAGAGGTGCGGGGGCTGTGTAATGTAAAGGGGGCCAGAGGTACGGGGGCTGTGTAATGTAAAGGGGGCCAGAGGTGCGGGGGCTGTGTAATGTAAAGGTGTCCAGAGGTGTGGGGGCTGTGTAATGTAAAGGGGGCCAGAGGTGCGGGGGCTGTGTAATGTAAAAGTGTCCAGAGGTGTGGGGGCTGTGTAATGTAAAGGGGGCCAGAGGTGCGGGGGCTGTGTAATGTAAAGGGGGCCAGAGGTGCGGGGGCTGTGTAATGTAAAGGGGGCCAGAGGTGCGGGGGCTGTGTAATGTAAAGGGGGCCAGAGGTGCGGGGGCTGTGTAATGTAAAGGGGGCCAGAGGTGCGGGGGCTGTGTAATGTAAAGGGGGCCAGAGGTGCGGGGGCTGTGTAATGTAAAGGGGGCCAGATGTAAAGGGGCCAGAGGTGCGGGGGCTGTGTAATGTAAAGGTGTCCAGAGGTGCGGGGGCTGTGTAATGTAAAGGGGGCCAGAGGTGCAGGGGCTGTGTAATGTAAAGGGGGCCAGAGGTGCGGGGGCTGTGTAATGTAAAGGGGGCCAGAGGTGTGGGGGCTGTGTAATGTAAAGGGGGCCAGAGGTACGGGGGCTGTGTAATGTAAAGGGGGCCAGAGGTGCGGGGGCTGTGTAATGTAAAGGTGTCCAGAGGTGTGGGGGCTGTGTAATGTAAAGGGGGCCAGAGGTGCGGGGGCTGTGTAATGTAAAAGTGTCCAGAGGTGCGGGGGCTGTGTAATGTAAAGGGGGCCAGAGGTGCGGGGGCTGTGTAATGTAAAGGGGGCCAGAGGTGCGGGGGCTGTGTAATGTAAAGGGGGCCAGAGGTACGGGGGCTGTGTAATGTAAAGGGGGCCAGAGGTGCGGGGGCTGTGTAATGTAAAGGTGTCCAGAGGTGTGGGGGCTGTGTAATGTAAAGGGGGCCAGAGGTGCGGGGGCTGTGTAATGTAAAAGTGTCCAGAGGTGCGGGGGCTGTGTAATGTAAAGGGGGCCAGAGGTGCGGGGGCTGTGTAATGTAAAGGGGGCCAGAGGTGCGGGGGCTGTGTAATGTAAAGGGGGCCAGAGGTGCGGGGGCTGTGTAATGTAAAGGGGGCCAGAGGTGCGGGGGCTGTGTAATGTAAAGGGGGCCAGAGGTGCGGGGGCTGTGTAATGTAAAGGGGGCCAGAGGTGCGGGGGCTGTGTAATGTAAATGGGGCCAGATGTAAAGGGGGCCAGAGGTGCAGGGGCTGTGTAATGTAAAGGGGGCCAGAGGTATGGGGGCTGTGTAATGGAAAGGGGGCCAGAGGTGCGGGGGCTGTGTAATGTAAATGGGGCCAGATGTAAAGGGGGCCAGAGGTGCAGGGGCTGTGTAATGTAAAGGGGGCCAGAGGTGCGGGGGCTGTGTAATGTAAAGGGGGCCAGAGGTGCGGGGGCTGTGTAATGTAAAGGGGGCTAGAGGTGCGGGGGCTGTGTAATGTAAAGGGGGCCAGATGTGCGTGGGCTGTGTAATGTAAAGGGGGCCAGAGGTACGGGGGCTGTGTAATGTAAAGGGGGCCAGATGTAAAGGGGGCCAGAGGTGCGGGGGCTGTGTAATGTAAAGGGGGCCAGAGGTGCGGGGGCTGTGTAATGTAAAGGGGGCCAGATGTGCGTGGGCTGTGTAATGTAAAGGGGGCCAGAGGTACGGGGGCTGTGTAATGTAAAGGGGGCCAGATGTAAAGGGGGCCAGAGGTGCGGGGGCTGTGTAATGTAAAGAGGGCCAGAGGTGCGGGGGCTGTGTAATGTAAAGGGGGCCAGAGGTGCGGGGGCTGTGTAATGTAAAGGGGGCCAGAGGTGCGGGGGCTGTGTAATGTAAAGGGGGCCAGAGGTGCGGGGGCTGTGTAATGTAAAGGGGGCCAGAGGTGCGGGGGCTGTGTAATGTAAAGGGGGCCAGAGGTGCGGGGGCTGTGTAATGTAAAGGGGGCCAGAGGTGCGGGGGCTGTGTAATGTAAAGGGGGCCAGAGGTGCGGGGGCTGTGTAATGTAAAGGGGGCCAGAGGTGCGGGGGCTGTGTAATGTAAAGGGGGCCAGAGTTACGAGGGATGTGTAATGTAATGGGGGCCAGAGGTGCGGGGGCTGTGTAATGTAAAAGTGTCCAGAGGTGCGGGGGCTGTGTAATGTAAAGGGGGCCAGAGGTGCGGGGGCTGTGTAATGTAAAGGGGGCCAGAGGTGCGGGGTCTGTGTAATGTAAAGGGGGCCAGAGGTGCGGGGGCTGTGTAATGTAAAGGGGGCCAGAGGTGCGGGGGCTGTGTAATGTAAAGGGGGCCAGAGGTGCGGGGGCTGTGTAATGTAAAGGGGGCCAGAGGTGCGGGGGCTGTGTAATGTAAAGGGGGCCAGAGGTGCGGGGGCTGTGTAATGTAAATGGGGCCAGATGTAAAGGGGGCCAGAGGTGCAGGGGCTGTGTAATGTAAAGGGGGCCAGAGGTGCGGGGGCTGTGTAATGGAAAGGGGGCCAGAGGTGCCGGGGCTGTGTAATGTAAAGGGGGCCAGAGGTGCGGGGGCTGTGTAATGTAAAGGGGGCCAGAGGTGCGGGGGCTGTGTAATGTAAAGGGGGCCAGAGGTACGGGGGCTGTGTAATGTAAAGGGGGCCAGAGGTGCGGGGGCTGTGTAATGTAAAGGTGTCCAGAGGTGTGGGGGCTGTGTAATGTAAAGGGGGCCAGAGGTGCGGGGGCTGTGTAATGTAAAAGTGTCCAGAGGTGCGGGGGCTGTGTAATGTAAAGGGGGCCAGAGGTGCGGGGGCTGTGTAATGTAAAGGGGGCCAGAGGTGCGGGGGCTGTGTAATGTAAAGGGGGCCAGAGGTGCGGGGGCTGTGTAATGTAAAGGGGGCCAGAGGTGCGGGGGCTGTGTAATGTAAAGGGGGCCAGAGGTGCGGGGGCTGTGTAATGTAAAGGGGGCCAGAGGTGCGGGGGCTGTGTAATGTAAATGGGCCAGAGGTGCGGGGGCTGTGTAATGTAAATGGGGCCAGATGTAAAGGGGGCCAGAGGTGCAGGGGCTGTGTAATGTAAAGGGGGCCAGAGGTATGGGGGCTGTGTAATGGAAAGGGGGCCAGAGGTGCGGGGGCTGTGTAATGTAAAGGGGGCAAGAGGTACGGGGGCTGTGTAATGTAAAGGGGGCCAGAGGTGCGGGGGCTGTGTAATGTAAAGGGGGCTAGAGGTGCGGGGGCTGTGTAATGTAAAGGGGGCCAGATGTGCGTGGGCTGTGTAATGTAAAGGGGGCCAGAGGTACGGGGGCTGTGTAATGTAAAGGGGGCCAGATGTAAAGGGGGCCAGAGGTGCGGGGGCTGTGTAATGTAAAGGGGGCCAGAGGTGCGGGGGCTGTGTAATGTAAATGGGGCCAGATGTAAAGGGGGCCAGAGGTGCAGGGGCTGTGTAATGTAAAGGGGGCCAGAGGTGCGGGGGCTGTGTAATGGAAAGGGGGCCAGAGGTGCCGGGGCTGTGTAATGTAAAGGGGGCCAGAGGTGCGGGGGCTGTGTAATGTAAAGGGGGCCAGAGGTGCGGGGGCTGTGTAATGTAAAGGGGGCCAGAGGTACGGGGGCTGTGTAATGTAAAGGGGGCCAGAGGTGCGGGGGCTGTGTAATGTAAAGGTGTCCAGAGGTGTGGGGGCTGTGTAATGTAAAGGGGGCCAGAGGTGCGGGGGCTGTGTAATGTAAAAGTGTCCAGAGGTGCGGGGGCTGTGTAATGTAAAGGGGGCCAGAGGTGCGGGGGCTGTGTAATGTAAAGGGGGCCAGAGGTGCGGGGGCTGTGTAATGTAAAGGGGGCCAGAGGTGCGGGGGCTGTGTAATGTAAAGGGGGCCAGAGGTGCGGGGGCTGTGTAATGTAAAGGGGGCCAGAGGTGCGGGGGCTGTGTAATGTAAAGGGGGCCAGAGGTGCGGGGGCTGTGTAATGTAAATGGGCCAGAGGTGCGGGGGCTGTGTAATGTAAATGGGGCCAGATGTAAAGGGGGCCAGAGGTGCAGGGGCTGTGTAATGTAAAGGGGGCCAGAGGTATGGGGGCTGTGTAATGGAAAGGGGGCCAGAGGTGCGGGGGCTGTGTAATGTAAAGGGGGCAAGAGGTACGGGGGCTGTGTAATGTAAAGGGGGCCAGAGGTGCGGGGGCTGTGTAATGTAAAGGGGGCTAGAGGTGCGGGGGCTGTGTAATGTAAAGGGGGCCAGATGTGCGTGGGCTGTGTAATGTAAAGGGGGCCAGAGGTACGGGGGCTGTGTAATGTAAAGGGGGCCAGATGTAAAGGGGGCCAGAGGTGCGGGGGCTGTGTAATGTAAAGGGGGCCAGAGGTGCGGGGGCTGTGTAATGTAAAGGGGGCCAGATGTGCGTGGGCTGTGTAATGTAAAGGGGGCCAGAGGTACGGGGGCTGTGTAATGTAAAGGGGGCCAGATGTAAAGGGGGCCAGAGGTGT
The DNA here is from genome assembly GCA_029206835.1 of Rana muscosa. Classification (NCBI taxonomy): domain Eukaryota; kingdom Metazoa; phylum Chordata; class Amphibia; order Anura; family Ranidae; genus Rana; species Rana muscosa. The sequence continues at coordinate 351,234,811 of CM055125.1, read as the reverse complement.
GGGGGCTGTGTAATGTAAAGGGGGCCAGAGGTGCGGGGGCTGTGTAATGTAAAGGGGGCCAGATGTACGGGGGCTGTGTAATGTAAAGGGGGCCAGATGTAAAGGGGGCCAGAGGTGCGGGGGCTGTGTAATGTAAAGAGGGCCAGAGGTGCAGGGGCTGTGTAATGTAAAGGGGGCCAGAGGTGCGGGGGCTGTGTAATGTAAAGGGGGCCAGAGGTGCGGGGGCTGTGTAATGTAAAGGGGGCCAGAGGTGCGGGGGCTGTGTAATGTAAAGGGGGCCAGAGGTGCGGGGGCTGTGTAATGTAAAGGGGGCCAGAGGTGCGGGGGCTGTGTAATGTAAAGGGGGCCAGAGGTGCGGGGGCTGTGTAATGTAAAGGGGGCCAGAGGTGCGGGGGCTGTGTAATGTAAAGGGGGCCAGAGGTGCGGGGGCTGTGTAATGTAAAGGGGGCCAGAGTTACGAGGGATGTGTAATGTAATGGGGGCCAGAGGTGCGGGGGCTGTGTAATGTAAAAGTGTCCAGAGGTGCGGGGGCTGTGTAATGTAAAGGGGGCCAGAGGTGCGGGGGCTGTGTAATGTAAAGGGGGCCAGAGGTGCGGGGTCTGTGTAATGTAAAGGGGGCCAGAGGTGCGGGGGCTGTGTAATGTAAAGGGGGCCAGAGGTGCGGGGGCTGTGTAATGTAAAGGGGGCCAGAGGTGCGGGGGCTGTGTAATGTAAAGGGGGCCAGAGGTGCGGGGGCTGTGTAATGTAAAGGGGGCCAGAGGTGCGGGGGCTGTGTAATGTAAATGGGGCCAGATGTAAAGGGGGCCAGAGGTGCAGGGGCTGTGTAATGTAAAGGGGGCCAGAGGTGCGGGGGCTGTGTAATGGAAAGGGGGCCAGAGGTGCCGGGGCTGTGTAATGTAAAGGGGGCCAGAGGTGCGGGGGCTGTGTAATGTAAAGGGGGCCAGAGGTGCGGGGGCTGTGTAATGTAAAGGGGGCCAGAGGTACGGGGGCTGTGTAATGTAAAGGGGGCCAGAGGTGCGGGGGCTGTGTAATGTAAAGGTGTCCAGAGGTGTGGGGGCTGTGTAATGTAAAGGGGGCCAGAGGTGCGGGGGCTGTGTAATGTAAAAGTGTCCAGAGGTGCGGGGGCTGTGTAATGTAAAGGGGGCCAGAGGTGCGGGGGCTGTGTAATGTAAAGGGGGCCAGAGGTGCGGGGGCTGTGTAATGTAAAGGGGGCCAGAGGTGCGGGGGCTGTGTAATGTAAAGGGGGCCAGAGGTGCGGGGGCTGTGTAATGTAAAGGGGGCCAGAGGTGCGGGGGCTGTGTAATGTAAAGGGGGCCAGAGGTGCGGGGGCTGTGTAATGTAAATGGGCCAGAGGTGCGGGGGCTGTGTAATGTAAATGGGGCCAGATGTAAAGGGGGCCAGAGGTGCAGGGGCTGTGTAATGTAAAGGGGGCCAGAGGTATGGGGGCTGTGTAATGGAAAGGGGGCCAGAGGTGCGGGGGCTGTGTAATGTAAAGGGGGCAAGAGGTACGGGGGCTGTGTAATGTAAAGGGGGCCAGAGGTGCGGGGGCTGTGTAATGTAAAGGGGGCTAGAGGTGCGGGGGCTGTGTAATGTAAAGGGGGCCAGATGTGCGTGGGCTGTGTAATGTAAAGGGGGCCAGAGGTACGGGGGCTGTGTAATGTAAAGGGGGCCAGATGTAAAGGGGGCCAGAGGTGCGGGGGCTGTGTAATGTAAAGGGGGCCAGAGGTGCGGGGGCTGTGTAATGTAAAGGGGGCCAGATGTGCGTGGGCTGTGTAATGTAAAGGGGGCCAGAGGTACGGGGGCTGTGTAATGTAAAGGGGGCCAGATGTAAAGGGGGCCAGAGGTGTGGGGGCTGTGTAATGTAAAGAGGGCCAGAGGTGTGGGGGCTGTGTAATGTAAAGGGGGCCAGAGGTGCGGGGGCTGTGTAATGTAAAGGGGGCCAGAGGTGCGGGGGCTGTGTAATGTAAAGGGGGCCAGAGTTACGGGGGATGTGTAATGTAAAGGGGGCCAGAGGTGCAGGGGCTGTGTAATGTAAAGAGGGCCAGAGGTGCGGGGGCTGTGTAATGTAAAGGTGTCCAGAGGTGTGGGGGCTGTGTAATGTAAAGGGGGCCAGAGGTGCGGGGGCTGTGTAATGTAAAAGTGTCCAGAGGTGCGGGGGCTGTGTAATGTAAAGGGGGCCAGAGGTGCGGGGGCTGTGTAATGTAAAGGGGGCCAGAGGTGCGGGGGCTGTGTAATGTAAAGGGGGCCAGAGGTGCGGGGGCTGTGTAATGTAAAGGGGGCCAGAGGTGCGGGGGCTGTGTAATGTAAAGGGGGCCAGAGGTGCGGGGGCTGTGTAATGTAAAGGGGGCCAGAGGTGCGGGGGCTGTGTAATGTAAAGGGGGCCAGAGGTGCAGGGGCTGTGTAATGTAAAGGGGGCCAGAGGTGCGGGGGCTGTGTAATGTAAAGGGGGCCAGAGGTGCGGGGGCTGTGTAATGTAAAGGGGGCCAGAGGTACGGGGGCTGTGTAATGTAAAGGGGGCCAGAGGTGCGGGGGCTGTGTAACGTAAAGGAGGCCAGAGGTGCGGGGGCTGTGTAATGTAAAGGGGGCCAGATGTAAAGGGGCCAGAGGTGCGGGGGCTGTGTAATGTAAAGGTGTCCAGAGGTGCGGGGGCTGTGTAATGTAAAGGGGGCCAGAGGTGCAGGGGCTGTGTAATGTAAAGGGGGCCAGAGGTGCGGGGGCTGTGTAATGTAAAGGGGGCCAGAGGTGTGGGGGCTGTGTAATGTAAAGGGGGCCAGAGGTACGGGGGCTGTGTAATGTAAAGGGGGCCAGAGGTGCGGGGGCTGTGTAATGTAAAGGTGTCCAGAGGTGTGGGGGCTGTGTAATGTAAAGGGGGCCAGAGGTGCGGGGGCTGTGTAATGTAAAAGTGTCCAGAGGTGCGGGGGCTGTGTAATGTAAAGGGGGCCAGAGGTGCGGGGGCTGTGTAATGTAAAGGGGGCCAGAGGTGCGGGGGCTGTGTAATGTAAAGGGGGCCAGAGGTACGGGGGCTGTGTAATGTAAAGGGGGCCAGAGGTGCGGGGGCTGTGTAATGTAAAGGTGTCCAGAGGTGTGGGGGCTGTGTAATGTAAAGGGGGCCAGAGGTGCGGGGGCTGTGTAATGTAAAAGTGTCCAGAGGTGCGGGGGCTGTGTAATGTAAAGGGGGCCAGAGGTGCGGGGGCTGTGTAATGTAAAGGGGGCCAGAGGTGCGGGGGCTGTGTAATGTAAAGGGGGCCAGAGGTGCGGGGGCTGTGTAATGTAAAGGGGGCCAGAGGTGCGGGGGCTGTGTAATGTAAAGGGGGCCAGAGGTGCGGGGGCTGTGTAATGTAAAGGGGGCCAGAGGTGCGGGGGCTGTGTAATGTAAATGGGGCCAGATGTAAAGGGGGCCAGAGGTGCAGGGGCTGTGTAATGTAAAGGGGGCCAGAGGTATGGGGGCTGTGTAATGGAAAGGGGGCCAGAGGTGCGGGGGCTGTGTAATGTAAAGGGGGCAAGAGGTATGGGGGCTGTGTAATGTAAAGGGGGCCAGAGGTGCGGGGGCTGTGTAATGTAAAGGGGGCTAGAGGTGCGGGGGCTGTGTAATGTAAAGGGGGCCAGATGTGCGTGGGCTGTGTAATGTAAAGGGGGCCAGAGGTACGGGGGCTGTGTAATGTAAAGGGGGCCAGATGTAAAGGGGGCCAGAGGTGCGGGGGCTGTGTAATGTAAAGGGGGCCAGAGGTGCGGGGGCTGTGTAATGTAAAGGGGGCCAGATGTGCGTGGGCTGTGTAATGTAAAGGGGGCCAGAGGTACGGGGGCTGTGTAATGTAAAGGGGGCCAGATGTAAAGGGGGCCAGAGGTGCGGGGGCTGTGTAATGTAAAGAGGGCCAGAGGTGCGGGGGCTGTGTAATGTAAAGGGGGCCAGAGGTGCGGGGGCTGTGTAATGTAAAGGGGGCCAGAGGTGCGGGGGCTGTGTAATGTAAAGGGGGCCAGAGGTGCGGGGGCTGTGTAATGTAAAGGGGGCCAGAGGTGCGGGGGCTGTGTAATGTAAAGGGGGCCAGAGGTGCGGGGGCTGTGTAATGTAAAGGGGGCCAGAGGTGCGGGGGCTGTGTAATGTAAAGGGGGCCAGAGGTGCGGGGGCTGTGTAATGTAAAGGGGGCCAGAGGTGCGGGGGCTGTGTAATGTAAAGGGGGCCAGAGTTACGAGGGATGTGTAATGTAATGGGGGCCAGAGGTGCGGGGGCTGTGTAATGTAAAAGTGTCCAGAGGTGCGGGGGCTGTGTAATGTAAAGGGGGCCAGAGGTGCGGGGGCTGTGTAATGTAAAGGGGGCCAGAGGTGCGGGGTCTGTGTAATGTAAAGGGGGCCAGAGGTGCGGGGGCTGTGTAATGTAAAGGGGGCCAGAGGTGCGGGGGCTGTGTAATGTAAAGGGGGCCAGAGGTGCGGGGGCTGTGTAATGTAAAGGGGGCCAGAGGTGCGGGGGCTGTGTAATGTAAAGGGGGCCAGAGGTGCGGGGGCTGTGTAATGTAAATGGGGCCAGATGTAAAGGGGGCCAGAGGTGCAGGGGCTGTGTAATGTAAAGGGGGCCAGAGGTGCGGGGGCTGTGTAATGGAAAGGGGGCCAGAGGTGCCGGGGCTGTGTAATGTAAAGGGGGCCAGAGGTGCGGGGGCTGTGTAATGTAAAGGGGGCCAGAGGTGCGGGGGCTGTGTAATGTAAAGGGGGCCAGAGGTACGGGGGCTGTGTAATGTAAAGGGGGCCAGAGGTGCGGGGGCTGTGTAATGTAAAGGTGTCCAGAGGTGTGGGGGCTGTGTAATGTAAAGGGGGCCAGAGGTGCGGGGGCTGTGTAATGTAAAAGTGTCCAGAGGTGCGGGGGCTGTGTAATGTAAAGGGGGCCAGAGGTGCGGGGGCTGTGTAATGTAAAGGGGGCCAGAGGTGCGGGGGCTGTGTAATGTAAAGGGGGCCAGAGGTGCGGGGGCTGTGTAATGTAAAGGGGGCCAGAGGTGCGGGGGCTGTGTAATGTAAAGGGGGCCAGAGGTGCGGGGGCTGTGTAATGTAAAGGGGGCCAGAGGTGCGGGGGCTGTGTAATGTAAATGGGCCAGAGGTGCGGGGGCTGTGTAATGTAAATGGGGCCAGATGTAAAGGGGGCCAGAGGTGCAGGGGCTGTGTAATGTAAAGGGGGCCAGAGGTATGGGGGCTGTGTAATGGAAAGGGGGCCAGAGGTGCGGGGGCTGTGTAATGTAAAGGGGGCAAGAGGTACGGGGGCTGTGTAATGTAAAGGGGGCCAGAGGTGCGGGGGCTGTGTAATGTAAAGGGGGCTAGAGGTGCGGGGGCTGTGTAATGTAAAGGGGGCCAGATGTGCGTGGGCTGTGTAATGTAAAGGGGGCCAGAGGTACGGGGGCTGTGTAATGTAAAGGGGGCCAGATGTAAAGGGGGCCAGAGGTGCGGGGGCTGTGTAATGTAAAGGGGGCCAGAGGTGCGGGGGCTGTGTAATGTAAAGGGGGCCAGATGTGCGTGGGCTGTGTAATGTAAAGGGGGCCAGAGGTACGGGGGCTGTGTAATGTAAAGGGGGCCAGATGTAAAGGGGGCCAGAGGTGTGGGGGCTGTGTAATGTAAAGAGGGCCAGAGGTGTGGGGGCTGTGTAATGTAAAGGGGGCCAGAGGTGCGGGGGCTGTGTAATGTAAAGGGGGCCAGAGGTGCGGGGGCTGTGTAATGTAAAGGGGGCCAGAGTTACGGGGGATGTGTAATGTAAAGGGGGCCAGAGGTGCAGGGGCTGTGTAATGTAAAGAGGGCCAGAGGTGCGGGGGCTGTGTAATGTAAAGGTGTCCAGAGGTGTGGGGGCTGTGTAATGTAAAGGGGGCCAGAGGTGCGGGGGCTGTGTAATGTAAAAGTGTCCAGAGGTGCGGGGGCTGTGTAATGTAAAGGGGGCCAGAGGTGCGGGGGCTGTGTAATGTAAAGGGGGCCAGAGGTGCGGGGGCTGTGTAATGTAAAGGGGGCCAGAGGTGCGGGGGCTGTGTAATGTAAAGGGGGCCAGAGGTGCGGGGGCTGTGTAATGTAAAGGGGGCCAGAGGTGCGGGGGCTGTGTAATGTAAAGGGGGCCAGAGGTGCGGGGGCTGTGTAATGTAAAGGGGGCCAGAGGTGCGGGGGCTGTGTAATGTAAAGGGGGCCAGAGGTGCGGGGGCTGTGTAATGTAAAGGGGGCCAGAGGTGCGGGGGCTGTGTAATGTAAAGGGGGCCAGAGGTGCGGGGGCTGTGTAATGTAAAGGGGGCCAGAGGTGCGGGGGCTGTGTAATGTAAAGGGGGCCAGAGGTGCGGGGCTGTGTAATGTAAAGGGGGCCAGAGGTACGGGGGCTGTGTAATGTAAAGGGGGCCAGAGGTGCGGGGGCTGTGTAATGTAAAGGAGGCCAGAGGTGCGGGGGCTGTGTAATGTAAAGGGGGCCAGATGTAAAGGGGCCAGAGGTGCGGGGGCTGTGTAATGTAAAGGTGTCCAGAGGTGCGGGGGCTGTGTAATGTAAAGGGGGCCAGAGGTGCAGGGGCTGTGTAATGTAAAGGGGGCCAGAGGTGCGGGGGCTGTGTAATGTAAAGGGGGCCAGAGGTGCGGGGGCTGTGTAATGTAAAGGGGGCCAGAGGTGCGGGGTCTGTGTAATGTAAAGGGGGCCAGAGGTGCGGGGGCTGTGTAATGTAAAGGGGGCCAGAGGTGCGGGGGCTGTGTAATGTAAAGGGGGCCAGAGGTGCGGGGGCTGTGTAATGTAAAGGGGGCCAGAGGTGCGGGGGCTGTGTAATGTAAAGGGGGCCAGAGGTGCGGGGGCTGTGTAATGTAAATGGGGCCAGATGTAAAGGGGGCCAGAGGTGCAGGGGCTGTGTAATGTAAAGGGGGCCAGAGGTGCGGGGGCTGTGTAATGGAAAGGGCGCCAGAGGTGCGGGGGCTGTGTAATGTAAAGGGGGCCAGAGGTGCGGGGGCTGTGTAATGTAAAGGGGGCCAGAGGTGCGGGGGCTGTGTAATGTAAAGGGGGCCAGAGGTACGGGGGCTGTGTAATGTAAAGGGGGCCAGAGGTGCGGGGGCTGTGTAATGTAAAGGTGTCCAGAGGTGTGGGGGCTGTGTAATGTAAAGGGGGCCAGAGGTGCGGGGGCTGTGTAATGTAAAAGTGTCCAGAGGTGCGGGGGCTGTGTAATGTAAAGGGGGCCAGAGGTGCGGGGGCTGTGTAATGTAAAGGGGGCCAGAGGTGCGGGGGCTGTGTAATGTAAAGGGGGCCAGAGGTGCGGGGGCTGTGTAATGTAAAGGGGGCCAGAGGTGCGGGGGCTGTGTAATGTAAAGGGGGCCAGAGGTGCGGGGGCTGTGTAATGTAAAGGGGGCCAGAGGTGCGGGGGCTGTGTAATGTAAATGGGGCCAGATGTAAAGGGGGCCAGAGGTGCAGGGGCTGTGTAATGTAAAGGGGGCCAGAGGTATGGGGGCTGTGTAATGGAAAGGGGGCCAGAGGTGCGGGGGCTGTGTAATGTAAAGGGGGCAAGAGGTACGGGGGCTGTGTAATGTAAAGGGGGCCAGAGGTGCGGGGGCTGTGTAATGTAAAGGGGGCTAGAGGTGCGGGGGCTGTGTATTGTAAAGGGGGCCAGATGTGCGTGGGCTGTGTAATGTAAAGGGGGCCAGAGGTACGGGGGCTGTGTAATGTAAAGGGGGCCAGATGTAAAGGGGGCCAGAGGTGCGGGGGCTGTGTAATGTAAAGGGGGCCAGAGGTGCGGGGGCTGTGTAATGTAAAGGGGGCCAGATGTGCGTGGGCTGTGTAATGTAAAGGGGGCCAGAGGTACGGGGGCTGTGTAATGTAAAGGGGGCCAGATGTAAAGGGGGCCAGAGGTGCGGGGGCTGTGTAATGTAAAGAGGGCCAGAGGTGCGGGGGCTGTGTAATGTAAAGGGGGCCAGAGGTGCGGGGGCTGTGTAATGTAAAGGGGGCCAGAGTTACGGGGATGTGTAATGTAAAGGGGGCCAGAGGTGCGGGGGCTGTGTAATGTAAAGAGGGCCAGAGGTGCGGGGGCTGTGTAATGTAAAGGTGTCCAGAGGTGTGGGGGCTGTGTAATGTAAAGGGGGCCAGAGGTGCGGGGGCTGTGTAATGTAAAAGTGTCCAGAGGTGCGGGGGCTGTGTAATGTAAAGGGGGCCAGAGGTGCGGGGGCTGTGTAATGTAAAGGGGGCCAGAGGTGCGGGGGCTGTGTAATGTAAAGGGGGCCAGAGGTGCGGGGGCTGTGTAATGTAAAGGGGGCCAGAGGTGCGGGGGCTGTGTAATGTAAAGGGGGCCAGAGGTGCGGGGGCTGTGTAATGTAAAGGGGGCCAGAGGTGCGGGGGCTGTGTAATGTAAAGGGGGCCAGAGGTGCGGGGGCTGTGTAATGTAAAGGGGGCCAGAGGTGCGGGGGCTGTGTAATGTAAAGGGGGCCAGAGGTGTGGGGGCTGTGTAATGTAAAGGGGGCCAGAGGTGCGGGGGCTGTGCAACGTAAAGGAGGCCAGAGGTGTGGGGGCTGTGTAATGTAAAGGGGGCCAGATGTAAAGGGGCCAGAGGTGCGGGGGCTGGGTAATGTAAAGGTGTCCAGAGGTGCGGGGGCTGTGTAATGTAAAGGGGGCCAGAGGTGCAGGGGCTGTGTAATGTAAAGGGGGCCAGAGGTGCGGGGGCTGTGTAATGTAAAGGGGGCCAGAGGTGCGGGGGCTGTGTAATGTAAAGGGGGCCAGAGGTGCGGGGTCTGTGTAATGTAAAGGGGGCCAGAGGTGCGGGGGCTGTGTAATGTAAAGGGGGCCAGAGGTGCGGGGGCTGTGTAATGTAAAGGGGGCCAGAGGTGCGGGGGCTGTGTAATGTAAAGGGGGCCAGAGGTGCGGGGGCTGTGTAATGTAAAGGGGGCCAGAGGTGCGGGGGCTGTGTAATGTAAAGGGGGCCAGAGGTGCGGGGGCTGTGTAATGTAAATGGGGCCAGATGTAAAGGGGGCCAGAGGTGCAGGGGCTGTGTAATGTAAAGGGGGCCAGAGGTGCGGGGGCTGTGTAATGGAAAGGGGGCCAGAGGTGCGGGGGCTGTGTAATGTAAAGGGGGCCAGAGGTGCGGGGGCTGTGTAATGTAAAGGGGGCCAGAGGTGCGGGGGCTGTGTAATGTAAAGGGGGCCAGAGGTACGGGGGCTGTGTAATGTAAAGGGGGCCAGAGGTGCGGGGGCTGTGTAATGTAAAGGTGTCCAGAGGTGTGGGGGCTGTGTAATGTAAAGGGGGCCAGAGGTGCGGGGGCTGTGTAATGTAAAAGTGTCCAGAGGTGTGGGGGCTGTGTAATGTAAAGGGGGCCAGAGGTGCGGGGGCTGTGTAATGTAAAGGGGGCCAGAGGTGCGGGGGCTGTGTAATGTAAAGGGGGCCAGAGGTGCGGGGGCTGTGTAATGTAAAGGGGGCCAGAGGTGCGGGGGCTGTGTAATGTAAAGGGGGCCAGAGGTGCGGGGGCTGTGTAATGTAAAGGGGGCCAGAGGTGCGGGGGCTGTGTAATGTAAATGGGGCCAGATGTAAAGGGGGCCAGAGGTGCAGGGGCTGTGTAATGTAAAGGGGGCCAGAGGTATGGGGGCTGTGTAATGGAAAGGGGGCCAGAGGTGCGGGGGCTGTGTAATGTAAAGGGGGCAAGAGGTACGGGGGCTGTGTAATGTAAAGGGGGCCAGAGGTGCGGGGGCTGTGTAATGTAAAGGGGGCTAGAGGTGCGGGGGCTGTGTAATGTAAAGGGGGCCAGATGTGCGTGGGCTGTGTAATGTAAAGGGGGCCAGAGGTACGGGGGCTGTGTAATGTAAAGGGGGCCAGATGTAAAGGGGGCCAGAGGTGCGGGGGCTGTGTAATGTAAAGGGGGCCAGATGTGCGTGGGCTGTGTAATGTAAAGGGGGCCAGAGGTACGGGGGCTGTGTAATGTAAAGGGGGCCAGATGTAAATGGGGCCAGAGGTGAGGGGGCTGTGTAATGTAAAGAGGGCCAGAGGTGCGGGGGCTGTGTAATGTAAAGGGGGCCAGAGGTGCGGGGGCTGTGTAATGTAAAGGGGGCCAGAGGTGCGGGGGCTGTGTAATGTAAAGGGGGCCAGAGTTACGGGGGATGTGTAATGTAAAGGGGGCCAGAGGTGCGGGGGCTGTGTAATGTAAAGAGGGCCAGAGGTGCGGGGGCTGTGTAATGTAAAGGTGTCCAGAGGTGTGGGGGCTGTGTAATGTAAAGGGGGCCAGAGGTGCGGGGGCTGTGTAATGTAAAAGTGTCCAGAGGTGCGGGGGCTGTGTAATGTAAAGGGGGCCAGAGGTGCGGGGGCTGTGTAATGTAAAGGGGGCAGAGGTGCGGGGGCTGTGTAATGTAAAGGGGGCCAGAGGTGCGGGGGCTGTGTAATGTAAAGGGGGCCAGAGGTGCGGGGGCTGTGTAATGTAAAGGGGGCCAGAGGTGCGGGGGCTGTGTAATGTAAAGGGGGCCAGAGGTGCGGGGGCTGTGTAATGTAAAGGGGGCCAGAGGTGCGGGGGCTGTGTAATGTAAAGGGGGCCAGAGGTGCGGGGGCTGTGTAATGTAAAGGGGGCCAGAGGTGCGGGGGCTGTGTAATGTAAAGGGGGCCAGAGGTGCGGGGGCTGTGTAATGTAAAGGGGGCCAGAGGTGCAGGGGCTGTGTAATGTAAAGGGGGCCAGAGGTGCGGGGGCTGTGTAATGTAAAGGGGGCCAGAGGTGCGGGGGCTGTGTAATGTAAAGGGGGCCAGAGGTACGGGGGCTGTGTAATGTAAAGGGGGCCAGAGGTGCGGGGGCTGTGTAACGTAAAGGAGGCCAGAGGTGCGGGGGCTGTGTAATGTAAAGGGGGCCAGATGTAAAGGGGCCAGAGGTGCGGGGGCTGTGTAATGTAAAGGTGTCCAGAGGTGCGGGGGCTGTGTAATGTAAAGGGGGCCAGAGGTGCAGGGGCTGTGTAATGTAAAGGGGGCCAGAGGTGCGGGGGCTGTGTAATGTAAAGGGGGCCAGAGGTGTGGGGGCTGTGTAATGTAAAGGGGGCCAGAGGTGCGGGGGCTGTGTAATGTAAAGGGGGCCAGAGGTGCGGGGGCTGTGTAATGTAAAGGGGGCCAGAGGTGCGGGGGCTGTGTAATGTAAAGGGGGCCAGAGGTGCGGGGGCTGTGTAATGTAAAGGGGGCCAGAGGTGCGGGGGCTGTGTAATGTAAAGGGGGCCAGAGGTGCGGGGGCTGTGTAATGTAAAGGGGGCCAGAGGTGCGGGGGCTGTGTAATGTAAAGGGGGCCAGAGGTGCGGGGGCTGTGTAATGTAAAGGGGGCCAGAGGTACGGGGGCTGTGTAATGTAAAGGGGGCCAGAGGTGCGGGGGCTGTGTAACGTAAAGGAGGCCAGAGGTGCGGGGGCTGTGTAATATAAAGGGGGCCAGATGTAAAGGGGCCAGAGGTGCGGGGGCTGTGTAATGTAAAGGGGGCCAGAGGTACGGGGGCTGTGTAATGTAAAGGGGGCCAGAGGTGCGGGGGCTGTGTAATGTAAAGGGGGCCAGAGGTGCGGGGGCTGTGTAATGTAAAGGGGGCCAGAGGTGTGGGGGCTGTGTAATGTAAAGGGGGCCAGAGGTGCGGGGGCTGTGTAATGTAAAGGGGGCCAGAGGTGCGGGGGCTGTGTAATATAAAGGGGGCCAGAGGTACGGGGCTGTGTAATGTAAAGGGGGCCAGAGGTGCGGGGGCTGTGTAATGTAAAGGAGGCCAGAGGTGCGGGGGCTGTGTAATGTAAAGGGGGCCAGATGTAAAGGGGCCAGAGGTGCTGGGGCTGTGTAATGTAAAGGGGGCCAGAGGTGCAGGGGCTGTGTAATGTAAAGGTGTCCAGAGGTGCGGGGGCTGTGTAATGTAAAGGGGGCCAGAGGTGCGGGGGCTGTGTAATGTAAAGGGGGCCAGAGGTGCAGGGGCTGTGTAATGTAAAGGGGGCCAGAGGTGCGGGGGCTGTGTAATGTAAAGGGGGCCAGAGGTGCGGGGGCTGTGTAATGTAAAGGGGGCCAGAGGTGCAGGGGCTGTGTAATGTAAAGGTGTCCAGAGGTGTGGGGGCTGTGTAATGTAAAGGGGGCCAGAGGTGCGGGGGCTGTGTAATGTAAAGGGGGCCAGAGGTGCGGGGGCTGTGTAATGTAAAGGGGGCCAGAGGTGTGGGGGCTGTGTAATGTAAAGGGGGCCAGAGGTGCGGGGGCTGTGTAATGTAAAGGGGGCCAGAGGTGCGGGGGCTGTGTAATGTAAAGGTGTCCAGAGGTGTGGGGGCTGTGTAATGTAAAGGGGGCCAGAGGTGCGGGGGCTGTGTAATGTAAAGGGGGCCAGAGGTGCGGGGGCTGTGTAATGTAAAGGGGGCCAGAGGTGCGGGGGCTGTGTAATGTAAAGGGGGCCAGAGGTGCGGGGGCTGTGTAATGTAAAGGGGGCCAGAGGTGCGGGGGCTGTGTAATGTAAAGGTGTCCAGAGGTGTGGGGGCTGTGTAATGTAAAGGGGGCCAGAGGTGCGGGGGCTGTGTAATGTAAAGGGGGCCAGAGGTGCGGGGGCTGTGTAATGTAAAGGGGGCCAGAGGTGCGGGGGCTGTGTAATGTAAAGGGGGCCAGAGGTGCGGGGGCTGTGTAATGTAAAGGGGGCCAGAGGTGCGGGGGCTGTGTAATGTAAAGGTGTCCAGAGGTGTGGGGGCTGTGTAATGTAAAGGGGGCCAGAGGTGCGGGGGCTGTGTAATGTAAAGGGGGCCAGAGGTGCGGGGGCTGTGTAATGTAAAGGGGGCCAGAGGTGCGGGGGCTGTGTAATGTAAAGGGGGCCAGAGGTGCGGGGGCTGTGTAATGTAAAGGGGGCCAGAGGTGCGGGGGCTGTGTAATGTAAAGGGGGCCAGAGGTGCGGGGGCTGTGTAATGTAAAGGGGGCCAGAGGTGCGGGGGCTGTGTAATGTAAAGGTGTCCAGAGGTGTGGGGGCTGTGTAATGTAAAGGGGGCCAGAGGTGCGGGGGCTGTGTAATGTAAAGGGGGCCAGAGGTGTGGGGGCTGTGTAATGTAAAGGGGGCCAGAGGTGCGGGGGCTGTGTAATGTAAAGGGGGCCAGAGGTGCGGGGGCTGTGTAATGTAAAGGGGGCCAGAGGTACGGGAGCTGTGTAATGTAAAGGGGGCCAGAGGTGCGGGGGCTGTGTAATGTAAAGGTGTCCAGAGGTGTGGGGGCTGTGTAATGTAAAGGGGGCCAGAGGTGCGGGGGCTGTGTAATGTAAAAGTGTCCAGAGGTGCGGGGGCTGTGTAATGTAAAGGGGGCCAGAGGTGCGGGGGCTGTGTAATGTAAAGGGGGCTAGAGGTGCGGGGGCTGTGTAATGTAAAGGGGGCCAGATGTGCGTGGGCTGTGTAATGTAAAGGGGGCCAGAGGTACGGGGGCTGTGTAATGTAAAGGGGGCCAGATGTAAAGGGGGCCAGAGGTGCGGGGGCTGTGTAATGTAAAGGGGGCCAGAGGTGCGGGGGCTGTGTAATGTAAAGGGGGCCAGATGTGCGTGGGCTGTGTAATGTAAAGGGGGCCAGAGGTACGGGGGCTGTGTAATGTAAAGGGGGCCAGATGTAAAGGGGGCCAGAGGTGCGGGGGCTGTGTAATGTAAAGAGGGCCAGAGGTGCGGGGGCTGTGTAATGTAAAGGGGGCCAGAGGTGCGGGGGCTGTGTAATGTAAAGGGGGCCAGAGGTGCGGGGGCTGTGTAATGTAAAGGGGGCCAGAGGTGCGGGGGCTGTGTAATGTAAAGGGGGCCAGAGTTACGGGTGATGTGTAATGTAAAGGGGGCCAGAGGTGCGGGGGCTGTGTAATGTAAAGAGGGCCAGAGGTGCGGGGGCTGTGTAATGTAAAGGTGTCCAGAGGTGTGGGGGCTGTGTAATGTAAGGGGGGCCAGAGGTGCGGGGGCTGTGTAATGTAAAAGTGTCCAGAGGTGCGGGGGCTGTGTAATGTAAAGGGGGCCAGAGGTGCGGGGGCTGTGTAATGTAAAGGGGGCCAGAGGTGCGGGGGCTGTGTAATGTAAAGGGGGCCAGAGGTGCGGGGGCCGTGTAATGTAAAGGGGGCCAGAGGTGCAGGGGCTGTGTAATGTAAAGGGGGCCAGAGGTGCGGGGGCTGTGTAATGTAAAGGGGGCCAGAGGTGCGGGGGCTGTGTAATGTAAAGGGGGCCAGAGGTGCGGGGGCTGTGTAATGTAAAGGGGGCCAGAGGTGCGGGGGCTGTGTAATGTAAAGGGGGCCAGAGGTACGGGGGCTGTGTAATGTAAAGGGGGCCAGAGGTGCGGGGGCTGTGTAACGTAAAGGAGGCCAGAGGTGCGGGGGCTGTGTAATGTAAAGGGGGCCAGATGTAAAGGGGCCAGAGGTGCGGGGGCTGTGTAATGTAAAGGGGGCCAGAGGTGCGGGGGCTGTGTAATGTAAAGGTGTCCAGAGGTGCGGGGGCTGTGTAATGTAAAGGGGGCCAGAGGTGCGGGGGCTGTGTAATGTAAAGGGGGCCAGAGGTGCGGGGGCTGTGTAATGTAAAGGGGGCCAGAGGTGCGGGGGCTGTGTAATGTAAAGGGGGCCAGAGGTGCGGGGGCTGTGTAATGTAAAGGGGGCCAGAGTTACGGGGGATGTGTAATGTAAAGGGGGCCAGAGGTGCGGGGGCTGTGTAATGTAAAGAGGGCCAGAGGTGCGGGGGCTGTGTAATGTAAAGGTGTCCAGAGGTGTGGGGGCTGTGTAATGTAAAGGGGGCCAGAGGTGCGGGGGCTGTGTAATGTAAAAGTGTCCAGAGGTGCGGGGGCTGTGTAATGTAAAGGGGGCCAGAGGTGCGGGGGCTGTGTAATGTAAAGGTGTCCAGAGGTGTGGGGGCTGTGTAATGTAAAGGGGGCCAGAGGTGTGGGGGCTGTGTAATGTAAAGAGGGCCAGAGGTGCGGGGGCTGTGTAATGTAAAGGGGGCCAGAGGTGCGGGGGCTGTGTAATGTAAAGGGGGCCAGAGGTGCGGGGGCTGTGTAATGTAAAGGGGGCCAGAGGTACGGGGGCTGTGTAATGTAAAGGGGGCCAGAGGTGCGGGGGCTGTGTAATGTAAAGGTGTCCAGAGGTGTGGGGGCTGTGTAATGTAAAGGGGGCCAGAGGTGCGGGGGCTGTGTAATGTAAAAGTGTCCAGAGGTGCGGGGGCTGTGTAATGTAAAGGGGGCCAGAGGTGCGGGGGCTGTGTAATGTAAAGGGGGCCAGAGGTGCGGGGTCTGTGTAATGTAAAGGGGGCCAGAGGTGCGGGGGCTGTGTAATGTAAAGGGGGCCAGAGGTGCGGGGGCTGTGTAATGTAAAGGGGGCCAGAGGTGCGGGGGCTGTGTAATGTAAAGGGGGCCAGAGGTGCGGGGGCTGTGTAATGTAAAGGGGGCCAGAGGTGCGGGGGCTGTGTAATGTAAATGGGGCCAGATGTAAAGGGGGCCAGAGGTGCAGGGGCTGTGTAATGTAAAGGGGGCCAGAGGTGCGGGGGCTGTGTAATGGAAAGGGGGCCAGAGGTGCGGGGGCTGTGTAATGTAAAGGGGGCCAGAGGTGCGGGGGCTGTGTAATGTAAAGGGGGCCAGAGGTGCGGGGGCTGTGTAATGTAAAGGGGGCCAGAGGTGCGGGGGCTGTGTAATGTAAAGGTGTCCAGAGGTGTGGGGGCTGTGTAATGTAAAGGGGGCCAGAGGTGCGGGGGCTGTGTAATGTAAAAGTGTCCAGAGGTGCGGGGGCTGTGTAATGTAAAGGGGGCCAGAGGTGCGGGGGCTGTGTAATGTAAAGGGGGCCAGAGGTGCGGGGGCTGTGTAATGTAAAGGGGGCCAGAGGTGCGGGGGCTGTGTAATGTAAAGGGGGCCAGAGGTGCGGGGGCTGTGTAATGTAAATGGGGCCAGATGTAAAGGGGGCCAGAGGTGCAGGGGCTGTGTAATGTAAAGGGGGCCAGAGGTATGGGGGCTGTGTAATGGAAAGGGGGCCAGAGGTGCGGGGGCTGTGTAATGTAAAGGGGGCAAGAGGTACGGGGGCTGTGTAATGTAAAGGGGGCCAGAGGTGCGGGGGCTGTGTAATGTAAAGGGGGCTAGAGGTGCGGGGGCTGTGTAATGTAAAGGGGGCCAGATGTGCGTGGGCTGTGTAATGTAAAGGGGGCCAGAGGTACGGGGGCTGTGTAATGTAAAGGGGTCCAGATGTAAAGGGGGCCAGAGGTGCGGGGGCTGTGTAATGTAAAGGGGGCCAGAGGTGCGGGGGCTGTGTAATGTAAAGGGGGCCAGATGTGCGTGGGCTGTGTAATGTAAAGGGGGCCAGAGGTACGGGGGCTGTGTAATGTAAAGGGAGCCAGATGTAAAGGGGGCCAGAGGTGCGGGGGCTGTGTAATGTAAAGAGGGCCAGAGGTGCGGGGGCTGTGTAATGTAAAGGGGGCCAGAGGTGCGGGGGCTGTGTAATGTAAAGGGGGCCAGAGGTGCGGGGGCTGTGTAATGTAAAGGGGGCCAGAGTTACGGGGGATGTGTAATGTAAAGGGGGCCAGAGGTGCGGGGGCTGTGTAATGTAAAGAGGGCCAGAGGTGCGGGGGCTGTGTAATGTAAAGGTGTCCAGAGGTGTGGGCGCTGTGTAATGTAAAGGGGGCCAGAGGTGCGGGGGCTGTGTAATGTAAAAGTGTCCAGAGGTGCGGGGGCTGTGTAATGTAAAGGGGGCCAGAGGTGCGGGGGCTGTGTAATGTAAAGGGGGCCAGAGGTGCGGGGGCTGTGTAATGTAAAGGGGGCCAGAGGTGCGGGGGCTGTGTAATGTAAAGGGGGCCAGAGGTGCGGGGGCTGTGTAATGTAAAGGGGGCCAGAGGTGCGGGGGCTGTGTAATGTAAAGGGGGCCAGAGGTGCGGGGGCTGTGTAATGTAAAGGGGGCCAGAGGTGCGGGGGCTGTGTAATGTAAAGGGGGCCAGATGTGCGTGGGCTGTGTAATGTAAAGGGGGCCAGAGGTACGGGGGCTGTGTAATGTAAAGGGGGCCAGATGTAAAGGGGGCCAGAGGTGCGGGGGCTGTGTAATGTAAAGAGGGCCAGAGGTGCGGGGGCTGTGTAATGTAAAGGGGGCCAGAGGTGCGGGGGCTGTGTAATGTAAAGGTGTCCAGAGGTGCGGGGGCTGTGTAATGTAAAGGGGGCCAGAGGTGCGGGGGCTGTGTAATGTAAAGGGGGCCAGAGTTACGGGGATGTGTAATGTAAAGGGGGCCAGAGGTGCGGGGGCTGTGTAATGTAAAGAGGGCCAGAGGTGCGGGGGCTGTGTAATGTAAAGGTGTCCAGAGGTGTGGGGGCTGTGTAATGTAAGGGGGGCCAGAGGTGCGGGGGCTGTGTAATGTAAAAGTGTCCAGAGGTGCGGGGGCTGTGTAATGTAAAGGGGGCCAGAGGTGCGGGGGCTGTGTAATGTAAAGGGGGCCAGAGGTGCGGGGGCTGTGTAATGTAAAGGGGGCCAGAGGTGCGGGGGCTGTGTAATGTAAAGGGGGCCAGAGGTGCGGGGGCTGTGTAATGTAAAGGGGGCCAGAGGTGCGGGGGCTGTGTAATGTAAAGGGGGCCAGAGGTGCGGGGGCTGTGTAATGTAAAGGGGGCCAGAGGTGCGGGGGCTGTGTAATGTAAAGGGGGCCAGAGGTGCGGGGGCTGTGTAATGTAAAGGGGGCCAGAGGTACGGGGGCTGTGTAATGTAAAGGGGGCCAGAGGTGCGGGGGCTGTGTAACGTAAAGGAGGCCAGAGGTGCGGGGGCTGTGTAATGTAAAGGGGGCCAGATGTAAAGGGGCCAGAGGTGCGGGGGCTGTGTAATGTAAAGGGGGCCAGAGGTGCGGGGGCTGTGTAATGTAAAGGTGTCCAGAGGTGCGGGGGCTGTGTAATGTAAAGGGGGCCAGAGGTGCGGGGGCTGTGTAATGTAAAGGGGGCCAGAGGTGCGGGGGCTGTGTAATGTAAAGGGGGCCAGAGGTGCGGGGGCTGTGTAATGTAAAGGGGGCCAGAGGTGCGGGGGCTGTGTAATGTAAAGGGGGCCAGAGTTACGGGGGATGTGTAATGTAAAGGGGGCCAGAGGTGCGGGGGCTGTGTAATGTAAAGAGGGCCAGAGGTGCGGGGGCTGTGTAATGTAAAGGTGTCCAGAGGTGTGGGGGCTGTGTAATGTAAAGGGGGCCAGAGGTGCGGGGGCTGTGTAATGTAAAAGTGTCCAGAGGTGCGGGGGCTGTGTAATGTAAAGGGGGCCAGAGGTGCGGGGGCTGTGTAATGTAAAGGTGTCCAGAGGTGTGGGGGCTGTGTAATGTAAAGGGGGCCAGAGGTGTGGGGGCTGTGTAATGTAAAGAGGGCCAGAGGTGCGGGGGCTGTGTAATGTAAAGGGGGCCAGAGGTGCGGGGGCTGTGTAATGTAAAGGGGGCCAGAGGTGCGGGGGCTGTGTAATGTAAAGGGGGCCAGAGGTACGGGGGCTGTGTAATGTAAAGGGGGCCAGAGGTGCGGGGGCTGTGTAATGTAAAGGTGTCCAGAGGTGTGGGGGCTGTGTAATGTAAAGGGGGCCAGAGGTGCGGGGGCTGTGTAATGTAAAAGTGTCCAGAGGTGCGGGGGCTGTGTAATGTAAAGGGGGCCAGAGGTGCGGGGGCTGTGTAATGTAAAGGGGGCCAGAGGTGCGGGGTCTGTGTAATGTAAAGGGGGCCAGAGGTGCGGGGGCTGTGTAATGTAAAGGGGGCCAGAGGTGCGGGGGCTGTGTAATGTAAAGGAGGCCAGAGGTGCGGGGGCTGTGTAATGTAAAGGGGGCCAGAGGTGCGGGGGCTGTGTAATGTAAAGGGGGCCAGAGGTGCGGGGGCTGTGTAATGTAAATGGGGCCAGATGTAAAGGGGGCCAGAGGTGCAGGGGCTGTGTAATGTAAAGGGGGCCAGAGGTGCGGGGGCTGGGTAATGGAAAGGGGGCCAGAGGTGCGGGGGCTGTGTAATGTAAAGGGGGCCAGAGGTGCGGGGGCTGTGTAATGTAAAGGGGGCCAGAGGTGCGGGGGCTGTGTAATGTAAAGGGGGCCAGAGGTGCAGGGGCTGTGTAATGTAAAGGGGGCCAGAGGTGTGGGGGCTGTGTAATGTAAAGGTGTCCAGAGGTGTGGGGGCTGTGTAATGTAAAGGGGGCCAGAGGTGCGGGGGCTGTGTAATGTAAAAGTGTCCAGAGGTGTGGGGGCTGTGTAATGTAAAGGGGGCCAGAGGTGCGGGGGCTGTGTAATGTAAAGGGGGCCAGAGGTGCGGGGGCTGTGTAATGTAAAGGGGGCCAGAGGTGCGGGGGCTGTGTAATGTAAAGGGGGCCAGAGGTGCGGGGGCTGTGTAATGTAAAGGGGGCCAGAGGTGCGGGGGCTGTGTAATGTAAAGGGGGCCAGAGGTGCGGGGGCTGTGTAATGTAAATGGGGCCAGATGTAAAGGGGGCCAGAGGTGCAGGGGCTGTGTAATGTAAAGGGGGCCAGAGGTATGGGGGCTGTGTAATGGAAAGGGGGCCAGAGGTGCGGGGGCTGTGTAATGTAAAGGGGGCAAGAGGTACGGGGGCTGTGTAATGTAAAGGGGGCCAGAGGTGCGGGGGCTGTGTAATGTAAAGGGGGCTAGAGGTGCGGGGGCTGTGTAATGTAAAGGGGGCCAGATGTGCGTGGGCTG
This sequence comes from Rana muscosa, assembly GCA_029206835.1. Lineage (NCBI taxonomy): Eukaryota > Metazoa > Chordata > Amphibia > Anura > Ranidae > Rana > Rana muscosa. Next base: position 351,215,288 of record CM055125.1, on the reverse strand, counting down.
TGTAATGTAAAGGGGGCCAGAGGTACGGGGGCTGTGTAATGTAAAGGGGGCCAGATGTAAAGGGGGCCAGAGGTGCGGGGGCTGTGTAATGTAAAGGGGGCCAGAGGTGCGGGGGCTGTGTAATGTAAAGGGGGCCAGATGTGCGTGGGCTGTGTAATGTAAAGGGGGCCAGAGGTACGGGGGCTGTGTAATGTAAAGGGGGCCAGATGTAAAGGGGGCCAGAGGTGCGGGGGCTGTGTAATGTAAAGAGGGCCAGAGGTGCGGGGGCTGTGTAATGTAAAGGGGGCCAGAGGTGCGGGGGCTGTGTAATGTAAAGGGGGCCAGAGGTGCGGGGGCTGTGTAATGTAAAGGGGGCCAGAGTTACGGGGGATGTGTAATGTAAAGGGGGCCAGAGGTGCGGGGGCTGTGTAATGTAAAGAGGGCCAGAGGTGCGGGGGCTGTGTAATGTAAAGGTGTCCAGAGGTGTGGGGGCTGTGTAATGTAAAGGGGGCCAGAGGTGCGGGGGCTGTGTAATGTAAAAGTGTCCAGAGGTGCGGGGGCTGTGTAATGTAAAGGGGGCCAGAGGTGTGGGGGCTGTGTAATGTAAAGGGGGCCAGAGGTGCGGGGGCTGTGTAATGTAAAGGGGGCCAGAGGTGCGGGGGCTGTGTAATGTAAAGGGGGCCAGAGGTGCGGGGGCTGTGTAATGTAAAGGGGGCCAGAGGTGCGGGGGCTGTGTAATGTAAAGGGGGCCAGAGGTGCGGGGGCTGTGTAATGTAAAGGGGGCCAGAGGTGCGGGGGCTGTGTAATGTAAAGGGGGCCAGAGGTGCGGGGGCTGTGTAATGTAAAGGGGGCCAGAGGTGCGGGGGCTGTGTAATGTAAAGGGGGCCAGAGGTGCGGGGGCTGTGTAATGTAAAGGGGGCCAGAGGTGCGGGGGCTGTGTAATGTAAAGGGGGCCAGAGGTACAGGGGCTGTGTAATGTAAAGGGGGCCAGAGGTGCGGGGGCTGTGTAATGTAAAGGAGGCCAGAGGTGCGGGGGCTGTGTAATGTAAAGGGGGCCAGATGTAAAGGGGCCAGAGGTGCGGGGGCTGTGTAATGTAAAGGTGTCCAGAGGTGCGGGGGCTGTGTAATGTAAAGGGGGCCAGAGGTACGGGGGCTGTGTAATGTAAAGAGGGCCAGAGGTGCGGGGGCTGTGTAACGTAAAGGAGGCCAGAGGTGCGGGGGCTGTGTAATGTAAAGGGGGCCAGAGGTGCGGGGGCTGTGTAATGTAAAGGGGGCCAGAGGTGCGGGGGCTGTGTAATGTAAAGGGGGCCAGAGGTGCGGGGGCTGTGTAATGTAAAGGGGGCCAGAGGTGCGGGGGCTGTGTAATGTAAAGGGGGCCAGAGGTGCGGGGGCTGTGTAATGTAAAGGGGGCCAGAGGTGCGGGGGCTGTGTAATGTAAAGGGGGCCAGAGGTGCGGGGGCTGTGTAATGTAAAGGGGGCCAGAGGTGCGGGGGCTGTGTAATGTAAAGGGGGCCAGAGGTGCGGGGGCTGTGTAATGTAAAGGGGGCCAGAGGTACAGGGGCTGTGTAATGTAAAGGGGGCCAGAGGTGCGGGGGCTGTGTAATGTAAAGGAGGCCAGAGGTGCGGGGGCTGTGTAATGTAAAGGGGGCCAGATGTAAAGGGGCCAGAGGTGCGGGGGCTGTGTAATGTAAAGGTGTCCAGAGGTGCGGGGGCTGTGTAATGTAAAGGGGGCCAGAGGTACGGGGGCTGTGTAATGTAAAGAGGGCCAGAGGTGCGGGGGCTGTGTAACGTAAAGGAGGCCAGAGGTGCGGGGGCTGTGTAATGTAAAGGGGGCCAGATGTAAAGGGGCCAGAGGTGCGGGGGCTGTGTAATGTAAAGGTGTCCAGAGGTGCGGGGGCTGTGTAATGTAAAGGGGGCCAGAGGTGCAGGGGCTGTGTAATGTAAAGGGGGCCAGAGGTGCGGGGGCTGTGTAATGTAAAGGGGGCCAGAGGTGCGGGGGCTGTGTAATGTAAAGGGGGCCAGAGGTGCGGGGCTGTGTAATGTAAAGGGGGCCAGAGGTGCGGGGGCTGTGTAATGTAAAGGGGGCCAGAGGTGCGGGGGCTGTGTAATGTAAAGGGGGCCAGAGGTACGGGGGATGTGTAATGTAAAGGGGGCCAGAGGTGCGGGGGCTGTGTAATGTAAAGGGGGCCAGAGGTGCGGGGGCTGTGTAATGTAAAGGGGGCCAGAGGTGCGGGGGCTGTGTAATGTAAAGGGGGCCAGAGGTGCGGGGGCTGTGTAATGTAAAGGGGGCCAGAGGTGCGGGGGCTGTGTAATGTAAAGGGGGCCAGAGGTGCGGGGGCTGTGTAATGTAAAGGGGGCCAGAGGTGCAGGGGCTGTGTAATGTAAAGGGGGCCAGAGGTGCGGGGGCTGTGTAATGTAAAGGGGGCCAGAGGTGCGGGGGCTGTGTAATGTAAAGGGGGCCAGAGGTGCGGGGGCTGTGTAATGTTAAGGGGGCCAGAGGTGCGGGGGCTGTGTAATGTAAAGGGGGCCAGAGGTGCGGGGGCTGTGTAATGTAAAGGGGGCCAGAGGTACGGGGGCTGTGTAATGTAAAGGGGGCCAGAGGTGCGGGGGCTGTGTAACGTAAAGGAGGCCAGAGGTGCGGGGGCTGTGTAATGTAAAGGGGGCCAGATGTAAAGGGGCCAGAGGTGCGGGGGGCTGTGTAATGTAAAGGTGTCCAGAGGTGCGGGGGCTGTGTAATGTAAAGGGGGCCAGAGGTGCAGGGGCTGTGTAATGTAAAGGGGGCCAGAGGTGCGGGGGCTGTGTAATGTAAAGGGGGCCAGAGGTGCGGGGGCTGTGTAATGTAAAGGGGGCCAGAGGTGCGGGGGCTGTGTAATGTAAAGGGGGCCAGAGGTGCGGGGCCTGTGTAATGTAAAGGGGGCCAGAGGTGCGGGGGCTGTGTAATGTAAAGGGGGCCAGAGGTACGGGGGCTGTGTAATGTAAAGGGGGCCAGAGGTGCGGGGGCTGTGTAATGTAAAGGGGGCCAGAGGTGCGGGGGCTGTGTAATGTAAAGGGGGCCAGAGGTGCGGGGGCTGTGTAATGTAAAGGGGGCCAGAGGTGCGGGGGCTGTGTAATGTAAAGGGGGCCAGAGGTACGGGGGCTGTGTAATGTAAAGGGGGCCAGAGGTGCGGGGGCTGTGTAACGTAAAGGAGGCCAGAGGTGCGGGGGCTGTGTAATGTAAAGGGGGCCAGATGTAAAGGGGCCAGAGGTGCGGGGGCTGTGTAATGTAAAGGGGGCCAGAGGTGCGGGGGCTGTGTAATGTAAAGGGGGCCAGACGTGCGGGGGCTGTGTAATGTAAAGGGGGCCAGAGGTGCGGGGGCTGTGTAATGTAAAGGGGGCCAGAGGTGCGGGGGCTGTGTAATGTAAAGGGGGCCAGAGGTGCGGGGGCTGTGTAATGTAAAGGGGGCCAGAGGTGTGGGGGCTGTGTAATGTAAAGGGGGCCAGAGGTGCGGGGGCTGTGTAATGTAAAGGGGGCCAGAGGTGCGGGGGCTGTGTAATGTAAAGGGGGCCAGAGGTGCGGGGGCTGTGTAATGTAAAGGGGGCCAGAGGTGCGGGGGCTGTGTAATGTAAAGGGGGCCAGAGGTGCGGGGGCTGTGTAATGTAAAGGTGTCCAGAGGTGTGGGGGCTGTGTAATGTAAAGGGGGCCAGAGGTGCGGGGGCTGTGTAATGTAAAGGGGGCCAGAGGTGCGGGGGCTGTGTAATGTAAAGGGGGCCAGAGGTGCGGGGGCTGTGTAATGTAAAGGGGGCCAGAGGTGCGGGGGCTGTGTAATGTAAAGGGGGCCAGAGGTGCGGGGGCTGTGTAATGTAAAGGTGTCCAGAGGTGTGGGGGCTGTGTAATGTAAAGGGGGCCAGAGGTGCGGGGGCTGTGTAATGTAAAGGGGGCCAGAGGTGCGGGGGCTGTGTAATGTAAAGGGGGCCAGAGGTGTGGGGGCTGTGTAATGTAAAGGGGGCCAGAGGTGCGGGGGCTGTGTAATGTAAAGGGGGCCAGAGGTGCGGGGGCTGTGTAATGTAAAGGTGTCCAGAGGTGTGGGGGCTGTGTAATGTAAAGGGGGCCAGAGGTGCGGGGGCTGTGTAATGTAAAGGGGGCCAGAGGTGCGGGGGCTGTGTAATGTAAAGGGGGCCAGAGGTGCGGGGGCTGTGTAATGTAAAGGGGGCCAGAGGTGCGGGGGCTGTGTAATGTAAAGGGGGCCAGAGGTGCGGGGGCTGTGTAATGTAAAGGGGGCCAGAGGTGCGGGGGCTGTGTAATGTAAAGGGGGCCAGAGGTGCGGGGGCTGTGTAATGTAAAGGTGTCCAGAGGTGTGGGGGCTGTGTAATGTAAAGGGGGCCAGAGGTGTGGGGGCTGTGTAATGTAAAGGGGGCCAGAGGTGCGGGGGCTGTGTAATGTAAAAGTGTCCAGAGGTGCGGGGGCTGTGTAATGTAAAGGGGGCCAGAGGTGCGGGGGCTGTGTAATGTAAAGGTGTCCAGAGGTGTGGGGGCTGTGTAATGTAAAGGGGGCCAGAGGTGCGGGGGCTGTGTAATGTAAAGGGGGCCAGAGGTGCGGGGGCTGTGTAATGTAAAGGGGGCCAGAGGTGTGGGGGCTGTGTAATGTAAAGGGGGCCAGAGGTGCGGGGGCTGTGTAATGTAAAGGGGGCCAGAGGTGCGGGGGCTGTGTAATGTAAAGGTGTCCAGAGGTGTGGGGGCTGTGTAATGTAAAGGGGGCCAGAGGTGCGGGGGCTGTGTAATGTAAAGGGGGCCAGAGGTGCGGGGGCTGTGTAATGTAAAGGGGGCCAGAGGTGCGGGGGCTGTGTAATGTAAAGGGGGCCAGAGGTGCGGGGGCTGTGTAATGTAAAGGGGGCCAGAGGTGCGGGGGCTGTGTAATGTAAAGGGGGCCAGAGGTGCGGGGGCTGTGTAATGTAAAGGGGGCCAGAGGTGCGGGGGCTGTGTAATGTAAAGGTGTCCAGAGGTGTGGGGGCTGTGTAATGTAAAGGGGGCCAGAGGTGTGGGGGCTGTGTAATGTAAAGGGGGCCAGAGGTGCGGGGGCTGTGTAATGTAAAAGTGTCCAGAGGTGCGGGGGCTGTGTAATGTAAAGGGGGCCAGAGGTGCGGGGGCTGTGTAATGTAAAGGGGGCCAGAGGTGCGGGGGCTGTGTAATGTAAAGGGGGCCAGAGGTGCGGGGGCTGTGTAATGTAAAGGGGGCCAGAGGTGCAGGGGCTGTGTAATGTAAAGGGGGCCAGAGGTGCGGGGGCTGTGTAATATAAAGGGGGCCAGAGGTGCGGGGGCTGTGTAATGTAAAGGGGGCCAGAGGTGCGGGGGCTGTGTAATGTAAATGGGGCCAGATGTAAAGGGGGCCAGAGGTGCAGGGGCTGTGTAATGTAAAGGGGGCCAGAGGTGCGGGGGCTGTGTAATGGAAAGGGGGCCAGAGGTGCGGGGGCTGTGTAATGTAAAGGGGGCAAGAGGTACGGGGGCTGTGTAATGTAAAGGGGGCCAGAGGTGCGGGGGCTGTGTAATGTAAAGGGGGCTAGAGGTGCGGGGGCTGTGTAATGTAAAGGGGGCCAGATGTGCGTGGGCTGTGTAATGTAAAGGGGGCCAGAGGTACGGGGGCTGTGTAATGTAAAGGGGGCCAGATGTAAAGGGGGCCAGAGGTGCGGGGGCTGTGTAATGTAAAGGGGGCCAGAGGTGCGGGGGCTGTGTAATGTAAAGGGGGCCAGATGTGCGTGGGCTGTGTAATGTAAAGGGGGCCAGAGGTACGGGGGTTGTGTAATGTAAAGGGGGCCAGATGTAAAGGGGGCCAGAGGTGCGGGGGCTGTGTAATGTAAAGAGGGCCAGAGGTGCGGGGGCTGTGTAATGTAAAGGGGGCCAGAGGTGCGGGGGCTGTGTAATGTAAAGGGGGCCAGAGGTGCGGGGGCTGTGTAATGTAAAGGGGGCCAGAGTTACGGGGGATGTGTAATGTAAAGGGGGCCAGAGGTGCGGGGGCTGTGTAATGTAAAGAGGGCCAGAGGTGCGGGGGCTGTGTAATGTAAAGGTGTCCAGAGGTGTGGGGGCTGTGTAATGTAAAGGGGGCCAGAGGTGCGGGGGCTGTGTAATGTAAAAGTGTCCAGAGGTGCGGGGGCTGTGTAATGTAAAGGGGGCCAGAGGTGCGGGGGCTGTGTAATGTAAAGGGGGCCAGAGGTGCGGGGGCTGTGTAATGTAAAGGGGGCCAGAGGTGCGGGGGCTGTGTAATGTAAAGGGGGCCAGAGGTGCGGGGGCTGTGTAATGTAAAGGGGGCCAGAGGTGCGGGGGCTGTGTAATGTAAAGGGGGCCAGAGGTGCGGGGGCTGTGTAATGTAAAGGGGGCCAGAGGTGCGGGGGCTGTGTAATGTAAAGGGGGCCAGAGGTGCAGGGGCTGTGTAATGTAAAGGGGGCCAGAGGTATGGGGGCTGTGTAATGTAAAGGGGGCCAGAGGTGCGGGGGCTGTGTAACATAAAGGAGGCCAGAGGTGCGGGGGCTGTGTAATGTAAAGGGGGCCAGATGTAAAGGGGCCAGAGGTGCGGGGGCTGTGTAATGTAAAGGGGGCCAGAGGTGCGGGGGCTGTGTAATGTAAAGGTGTCCAGAGGTGCGGGGGCTGTGTAATGTAAAGGGGGCCAGAGGTGCGGGGGCTGTGTAATGTAAAGGGGGCCAGAGGTGCGGGGGCTGTGTAATGTAAAGGGGGCCAGAGGTGCGGGGGCTGTGTAATGTAAAGGGGGCCAGAGGTGCGGGGGCTGTGTAATGTAAAGGGGGCCAGAGGTGCGGGGGCTGTGTAATGTAAAGGGGGCCAGAGGTGCGGGGGCTGTGTAATGTAAAGGGGGCCAGAGGTGCGGGGGCTGTGTAATGTAAAGGTGTCCAGAGGTGTGGGGGCTGTGTAATGTAAAGGGGGCCAGAGGTGCGGGGGCTGTGTAATGTAAAGGGGGCCAGAGGTGCGGGGGCTGTGTAATGTAAAGGGGGCCAGAGGTGCGGGGGCTGTGTAATGTAAAGGGGGCCAGAGGTGCGGGGGCTGTGTAATGTAAAGGGGGCCAGAGGTGCGGGGGCTGTGTAATGTAAAGGTGTCCAGAGGTGTGGGGGCTGTGTAATGTAAAGGGGGCCAGAGGTGCGGGGGCTGTGTAATGTAAAGGGGGCCAGAGGTGCGGGGGCTGTGTAATGTAAAGGGGGCCAGAGGTGCGGGGGCTGTGTAATGTAAAGGGGGCCAGAGGTGCGGGGGCTGTGTAATGTAAAGGGGGCCAGAGGTGCGGGGGCTGTGTAATGTAAAGGTGTCCAGAGGTGTGGGGGCTGTGTAATGTAAAGGGGGCCAGAGGTGCGGGGGCTGTGTAATGTAAAGGGGGCCAGAGGTGCGGGGGCTGTGTAATGTAAAGGGGGCCAGAGGTGCGGGGGCTGTGTAATGTAAAGGGGGCCAGAGGTGCGGGGGCTGTGTAATGTAAAGGGGGCCAGAGGTGCGGGGGCTGTGTAATGTAAAGGGGGCCAGAGGTGCGGGGGCTGTGTAATGTAAAGGGGGCCAGAGGTGCGGGGGCTGTGTAATGTAAAGGGGGCCAGAGGTGCGGGGGCTGTGTAATGTAAAGGGGGCCAGAGGTGCGGGGGCTGTGTAATGTAAAGGGGGCCAGAGGTGCGGGGGCTGTGTAATGTAAAGGGGGCCAGAGGTACGGGGGCTGTGTAATGTAAAGGGGGCCAGAGGTGCGGGGGCTGTGTAACGTAAAGGAGGCCAGAGGTGCGGGGGCTGTGTAATGTAAAGGGGGCCAGATGTAAAGGGGCCAGAGGTGCGGGGGCTGTGTAATGTAAAGGGGGCCAGAGGTGCGGGGGCTGTGTAATGTAAAGGTGTCCAGAGGTGCGGGGGCTGTGTAATGTAAAGGGGGCCAGAGGTGCGGGGGCTGTGTAATGTAAAGGGGGCCAGAGGTGCGGGGGCTGTGTAATGTAAAGGGGGCCAGAGGTGCGGGGGCTGTGTAATGTAAAGGGGGCCAGAGGTGCGGGGGCTGTGTAATGTAAAGGGGGCCAGAGGTGCGGGGGCTGTGTAATGTAAAGGGGGCCAGAGGTGCGGGGGCTGTGTAATGTAAAGGGGGCCAGAGGTGCGGGGGCTGTGTAATGTAAAGGGGGCCAGAGGTGCGGGGGCTGTGTAATGTAAAGGGGACCAGAGGTGCGGGGGCTGTGTAATGTAAAGGGGGCCAGAGGTGCGGGGGCTGTGTAATGTAAAGGGGGCCAGAGGTGCGGGGGCTGTGTAATGTAAAGGGGGCCAGAGGTGCGGGGGCTGTGTAATGTAAAGGTGTCCAGAGGTGCGGGGGCTGTGTAATGTAAAGGTGTCCAGAGGTGCGGGGGCTGTGTAATGTAAAGGGGGCCAGAGGTGCGGGGGCTGTGTAATGTAAAGGGGGCCAGAGGTGCGGGGGCTGTGTAATGTAAAGGGGGCCAGAGGTGCGGGGGCTGTGTAATGTAAAGGGGGCCAGAGGTGCGGGGGCTGTGTAATGTAAAGGGGGCCAGAGGTACGGGGGCTGTGTAATGTAAAGGGGGCCAGAGGTGCGGGGGCTGTGTAATGTAAAGGTGTCCAGAGGTGTGGGGGCTGTGTAATGTAAAGGGGGCCAGAGGTGCGGGGGCTGTGTAATGTAAAAGTGTCCAGAGGTGCGGGGGCTGTGTAATGTAAAGGGGGCCAGAGGTGCGGGGGCTGTGTAATGTAAAGGGGGCCAGAGGTGCGGGGGCTGTGTAATGTAAAGGGGGCCAGAGGTGCGGGGGCTGTGTAATGTAAAGGGGGCCAGAGGTGTGGGGGCTGTGTAATGTAAAGGGGGCCAGAGGTGCGGGGGCTGTGTAATGTAAAGGGGGCCAGAGGTGCGGGGGCTGTGTAATGTAAAGAGGGCCAGAGGTGCGGGGGCTGTGTAATGTAAAGGGGGCCAGAGGTGCGGGGGCTGTGTAATGTAAAGGGGGCCAGAGGTGCGGGGGCTGTGTAATGTAAAGGGGGCCAGAGGTGCGGGGGCTGTGTAATGTAAAGGGGGCCAGAGGTGCGGGGGCTGTGTAATGTAAAGGGGGCCAGAGGTGCGGGGGCTGTGTAATGTAAAGGGGGCCAGAGGTGCGGGGGCTGTGTAATGTAAAGGGGGCCAGAGGTACGGGGGCTGTGTAATGTAAAGGGGGCCAGAGGTGCGGGGGCTGTGTAACGTAAAGGAGGCCAGAGGTGCGGGGGCTGTGTAATGTAAAGGGGGCCAGATGTAAAGGGGCCAGAGGTGCGGGGGCTGTGTAATGTAAAGGGGGCCAGAGGTGCGGGGGCTGTGTAATGTAAAGGTGTCCAGAGGTGCGGGGGCTGTGTAATGTAAAGGGGGCCAGAGGTGCGGGGGCTGTGTAATGTAAAGGGGGCCAGAGGTGCGGGGGCTGTGTAATGTAAAGGGGGCCAGAGGTGCAGGGGCTGTGTAATGTAAAGGGGGCCAGAGGTGCGGGGGCTGTGTAATGTAAAGGGGGCCAGAGGTGCAGGGGCTGTGTAATGTAAAGGGGGCCAGAGGTGCGGGGGCTGTGTAATGTAAAGGGGGCCAGAGGTGCGGGGGCTGTGTAATGTAAAGGTGTCCAGAGGTGTGGGGGCTGTGTAATGTAAAGGGGGCCAGAGGTGCGGGGGCTGTGTAATGTAAAGGGGGCCAGAGGTGCGGGGGCTGTGTAATGTAAAGGGGGCCAGAGGTGCGGGGCTGTGTAATGTAAAGTTGTCCAGAGGTGTGGGGGCTGTGTAATGTAAAGGGGGCCAGAGGTGCAGGGGCTGTGTAATGTAAAGGGGGCCAGAGGTGCGGGGGCTGTGTAATGTAAAGGGGGCCAGAGGTGCGGGGGCTGTGTAATGTAAAGGGGGCCAGAGGTGCGGGGGCTGTGTAATGTAAAGGGGGCCAGAGGTGCGGGGGCTGTGTAATGTAAAGGGGGCCAGAGGTGCGGGGGCTGTGCAATGTAAAGGGGGCCAGAGGTGCGGGGGCTGTGTAATGTAAAGGTGTCCAGAGGTGTGGGGGCTGTGTAATGTAAAGGGGGCCAGAGGTGCGGGGGCTGTGTAATGTAAAGGGGGCCAGAGGTGCGGGGGCTGTGTAATGTAAAGGGGGCCAGAGGTGTGGGGGCTGTGTAATGTAAAGGGGGCCAGAGGTGCGGGGGCTGTGTAATGTAAAGGGGGCCAGAGGTGCGGGGGCTGTGTAATGTAAAGGTGTCCAGAGGTGTGGGGGCTGTGTAATGTAAAGGGGGCCAGAGGTGCGGGGGCTGTGTAATGTAAAGGGGGCCAGAGGTGCGGGGGCTGTGTAATGTAAAGGGGGCCAGAGGTGCGGGGGCTGTGTAATGTAAAGGGGGCCAGAGGTGCGGGGGCTGTGTAATGTAAAGGGGGCCAGAGGTGCGGGGGCTGTGTAATGTAAAGGGGGCCAGAGGTGCGGGGGCTGTGTAATGTAAAGGGGGCCAGAGGTGCGGGGGCTGTGTAATGTAAAGGTGTCCAGAGGTGTGGGGGCTGTGTAATGTAAAGGGGGCCAGAGGTGTGGGGGCTGTGTAATGTAAAGGGGGCCAGAGGTGCGGGGGCTGTGTAATGTAAAAGTGTCCAGAGGTGCGGGGGCTGTGTAATGTAAAGGGGGCCAGAGGTGCGGGGGCTGTGTAATGTAAAGGGGGCCAGAGGTGCGGGGGCTGTGTAATGTAAAGGGGGCCAGAGGTGCGGGGGCTGTGTAATGTAAAGGGGGCCAGAGGTGCAGGGGCTGTGTAATGTAAAGGGGGCCAGAGGTGCGGGGGCTGTGTAATATAAAGGGGGCCAGAGGTGCGGGGGCTGTGTAATGTAAAGGGGGCCAGAGGTGCGGGGGCTGTGTAATGTAAATGGGGCCAGATGTAAAGGGGGCCAGAGGTGCAGGGGCTGTGTAATGTAAAGGGGGCCAGAGGTGCGGGGGCTGTGTAATGGAAAGGGGGCCAGAGGTGCGGGGGCTGTGTAATGTAAAGGGGGCAAGAGGTACGGGGGCTGTGTAATGTAAAGGGGGCCAGAGGTGCGGGGGCTGTGTAATGTAAAGGGGGCTAGAGGTGCGGGGGCTGTGTAATGTAAAGGGGGCCAGATGTGCGTGGGCTGTGTAATGTAAAGGGGGCCAGAGGTACGGGGGCTGTGTAATGTAAAGGGGGCCAGATGTAAAGGGGGCCAGAGGTGCGGGGGCTGTGTAATGTAAAGGGGGCCAGAGGTGCGGGGGCTGTGTAATGTAAAGGGGGCCAGATGTGCGTGGGCTGTGTAATGTAAAGGGGGCCAGAGGTACGGGGGCTGTGTAATGTAAAGGGGGCCAGATGTAAAGGGGGCCAGAGGTGCGGGGGCTGTGTAATGTAAAGAGGGCCAGAGGTGCGGGGGCTGTGTAATGTAAAGGGGGCCAGAGGTGCGGGGGCTGTGTAATGTAAAGGGGGCCAGAGGTGCGGGGGCTGTGTAATGTAAAGGGGGCCAGAGTTACGGGGGATGTGTAATGTAAAGGGGGCCAGAGGTGCGGGGGCTGTGTAATGTAAAGAGGGCCAGAGGTGCGGGGGCTGTGTAATGTAAAGGTGTCCAGAGGTGTGGGGGCTGTGTAATGTAAAGGGGGCCAGAGGTGCGGGGGCTGTGTAATGTAAAAGTGTCCAGAGGTGCGGGGGCTGTGTAATGTAAAGGGGGCCAGAGGTGCGGGGGCTGTGTAATGTAAAGGGGGCCAGAGGTGCGGGGGCTGTGTAATGTAAAGGGGGCCAGAGGTGCGGGGGCTGTGTAATGTAAAGGGGGCCAGAGGTGCGGGGGCTGTGTAATGTAAAGGGGGCCAGAGGTGCGGGGGCTGTGTAATGTAAAGGGGGCCAGAGGTGCGGGGGCTGTGTAATGTAAAGGGGGCCAGAGGTGCGGGGGCTGTGTAATGTAAAGGGGGCCAGAGGTGCAGGGGCTGTGTAATGTAAAGGGGGCCAGAGGTATGGGGGCTGTGTAATGTAAAGGGGGCCAGAGGTGCGGGGGCTGTGTAACATAAAGGAGGCCAGAGGTGCGGGGGCTGTGTAATGTAAAGGGGGCCAGATGTAAAGGGGCCAGAGGTGCGGGGGCTGTGTAATGTAAAGGGGGCCAGAGGTGCGGGGGCTGTGTAATGTAAAGGTGTCCAGAGGTGCGGGGGCTGTGTAATGTAAAGGGGGCCAGAGGTGCGGGGGCTGTGTAATGTAAAGGGGGCCAGAGGTGCGGGGGCTGTGTAATGTAAAGGGGGCCAGAGGTGCGGGGGCTGTGTAATGTAAAGGGGGCCAGAGGTGCGGGGGCTGTGTAATGTAAAGGGGGCCAGAGGTGCGGGGGCTGTGTAATGTAAAGGGGGCCAGAGGTGCGGGGGCTGTGTAATGTAAAGGGGGCCAGAGGTGCGGGGGCTGTGTAATGTAAAGGTGTCCAGAGGTGTGGGGGCTGTGTAATGTAAAGGGGGCCAGAGGTGCGGGGGCTGTGTAATGTAAAGGGGGCCAGAGGTGCGGGGGCTGTGTAATGTAAAGGGGGCCAGAGGTGCGGGGGCTGTGTAATGTAAAGGGGGCCAGAGGTGCGGGGGCTGTGTAATGTAAAGGGGGCCAGAGGTGCGGGGGCTGTGTAATGTAAAGAGGGCCAGAGGTGTGGGGGCTGTGTAATGTAAAGGGGGCCAGAGGTGCGGGGGCTGTGTAATGTAAAGGGGGCCAGAGGTGCGGGGGCTGTGTAATGTAAAGGGGGCCAGAGGTGCGGGGGCTGTGTAATGTAAAGGGGGCCAGAGGTGCGGGGCTGTGTAATGTAAAGGGGGCCAGAGGTGCGGGGGCTGTGTAATGTAAAGGTGTCCAGAGGTGCGGGGGCTGTGTAATGTAAAGGGGGCCAGAGGTGCGGGGGCTGTGTAATGTAAAGGGGGCCAGAGGTGCGGGGGCTGTGTAATGTAAAGGGGGCCAGAGGTGCGGGGGCTGTGTAATGTAAAGGGGGCCAGAGGTGCGGGGGCTGTGTAATGTAAAGGGGGCAAGAGGTGCGGGGGCTGTGTAATGTAAAGGGGGCCAGAGGTGCGGGGGCTGTGTAATGTAAAGGGGGCCAGAGGTGCGGGGGCTGTGTAATGTAAAGGGGGCCAGAGGTGCGGGGGCTGTGTAATGTAAAGGGGGCCAGAGGTGCGGGGGCTGTGTAATGTAAAGGGGGCCAGAGGTGCGGGGGCTGTGTAATGTAAAGGGGGCCAGAGGTGCGGGGGCTGTGTAATGTAAAGGGGGCCAGAGGTGCGGGGGCTGTGTAATGTAAAGGGGGCCAGAGGTACGGGGGCTGTGTAATGTAAAGGGGGCCAGAGGTGCGGGGGCTGTGTAACGTAAAGGAGGCCAGAGGTGCGGGGGCTGTGTAATGTAAAGGGGGCCAGATGTAAAGGGGCCAGAGGTGCGGGGGCTGTGTAATGTAAAGGGGGCCAGAGGTGCGGGGGCTGTGTAATGTAAAGGTGTCCAGAGGTGCGGGGGCTGTGTAATGTAAAGGGGGCCAGAGGTGCGGGGGCTGTGTAATGTAAAGGGGGCCAGAGGTGCGGGGGCTGTGTAATGTAAAGGGGGCCAGAGGTGCGGGGGCTGTGTAATGTAAAGGGGGCCAGAGGTGCGGGGGCTGTGTAATGTAAAGGGGGCCAGAGGTGCGGGGGCTGTGTAATGTAAAGGGGGCCAGAGGTGCGGGGGCTGTGTAATGTAAAGGGGGCCAGAGGTGCGGGGGCTGTGTAATGTAAAGGGGGCCAGAGGTGCGGGGGCTGTGTAATGTAAAGGGGACCAGAGGTGCGGGGGCTGTGTAATGTAAAGGGGGCCAGAGGTGCGGGGGCTGTGTAATGTAAAGGGGGCCAGAGGTGCGGGAGCTGTGTAATGTAAAGGGGGCCAGAGGTGCGGGGGCTGTGTAATGTAAAGGGGGCCAGAGGTGCGGGGGCTGTGTAATGTAAAGGTGTCCAGAGGTGCGGGGGCTGTGTAATGTAAAGGTGTCCAGAGGTGCGGGGGCTGTGTAATGTAAAGGGGGCCAGAGGTGCGGGGGCTGTGTAATGTAAAGGGGGCCAGAGGTGCGGGGGCTGTGTAATGTAAAGGGGGCCAGAGGTGCGGGGGCTGTGTAATGTAAAGGGGGCCAGAGGTGCGGGGGCTGTGTAATGTAAAGGGGGCCAGAGGTACGGGGCTGTGTAATGTAAAGGGGGCCAGAGGTGCGGGGGCTGTGTAATGTAAAGGTGTCCAGAGGTGTGGGGGCTGTGTAATGTAAAGGGGGCCAGAGGTGCGGGGGCTGTGTAATGTAAAAGTGTCCAGAGGTGCGGGGGCTGTGTAATGTAAAGGGGGCCAGAGGTGCGGGGGCTGTGTAATGTAAAGGGGGCCAGAGGTGCGGGGGCTGTGTAATGTAAAGGGGGCCAGAGGTGCGGGGGCTGTGTAATGTAAAGGGGGCCAGAGGTGTGGGGGCTGTGTAATGTAAAGGGGGCCAGAGGTGCGGGGGCTGTGTAATGTAAAGGGGGCCAGAGGTGCGGGGGCTGTGTAATGTAAAGAGGGCCAGAGGTGCGGGGGCTGTGTAATGTAAAGGGGGCCAGAGGTGCGGGGGCTGTGTAATGTAAAGGGGGCCAGAGGTGCGGGGGCTGTGTAATGTAAAGGGGGCCAGAGGTGCGGGGGCTGTGTAATGTAAAGGGGGCCAGAGGTGCGGGGGCTGTGTAATGTAAAGGGGGCCAGAGGTGCGGGGGCTGTGTAATGTAAAGGGGGCCAGAGGTACGGGGGCTGTGTAATGTAAAGGGGGCCAGAGGTGCGGGGGCTGTGTAACGTAAAGGAGGCCAGAGGTGCGGGGGCTGTGTAATGTAAAGGGGGCCAGATGTAAAGGGGCCAGAGGTGCGGGGGCTGTGTAATGTAAAGGGGGCCAGAGGTGCGGGGGCTGTGTAATGTAAAGGTGTCCAGAGGTGCGGGGGCTGTGTAATGTAAAGGGGGCCAGAGGTGCGGGGGCTGTGTAATGTAAAGGGGGCCAGAGGTGCGGGGGCTGTGTAATGTAAAGGGGGCCAGAGGTGCAGGGGCTGTGTAATGTAAAGGGGGCCAGAGGTGCGGGGGCTGTGTAATGTAAAGGGGGCCAGAGGTGCAGGGGCTGTGTAATGTAAAGGGGGCCAGAGGTGCGGGGGCTGTGTAATGTAAAGGGGGCCAGAGGTGCGGGGGCTGTGTAATGTAAAGGTGTCCAGAGGTGTGGGGGCTGTGTAATGTAAAGGGGGCCAGAGGTGCGGGGGCTGTGTAATGTAAAGGGGGCCAGAGGTGCGGGGGCTGTGTAATGTAAAGGGGGCCAGAGGTGCAGGGGCTGTGTAATGTAAAGTTGTCCAGAGGTGTGGGGGCTGTGTAATGTAAAGGGGGCCAGAGGTGCAGGGGCTGTGTAATGTAAAGGGGGCCAGAGGTGCGGGGGCTGTGTAATGTAAAGGGGGCCAGAGGTGCGGGGGCTGTGTAATGTAAAGGGGGCCAGAGGTGCGGGGGCTGTGTAATGTAAAGGGGGCCAGAGGTGCGGGGGCTGTGTAATGTAAAGGGGGCCAGAGGTGCGGGGGCTGTGCAATGTAAAGGGGGCCAGAGGTGCAGGGGCTGTGTAATGTAAAGGTGTCCAGAGGTGTGGGGGCTGTGTAATGTAAAGGGGGCCAGAGGTGCGGGGGCTGTGTAATGTAAAGGGGGCCAGAGGTGCGGGGGCTGTGTAATGTAAAGGGGGCCAGAGGTGCGGGGGCTGTGTAATGTAAAGGGGGCCAGAGGTGCGGGGGCTGTGTAATGTAAAGGGGGCCAGAGGTACGGGGGCTGTGTAATGTAAAGGGGGCCAGAGGTGCGGGGGCTGTGTAATGTAAAGGTGTCCAGAGGTGTGGGGGCTGTGTAATGTAAAGGGGGCCAGAGGTGCGGGGGCTGTGTAATGTAAAAGTGTCCAGAGGTGCGGGGGCTGTGTAATGTAAAGGGGGCCAGAGGTGCGGGGGCTGTGTTATGTAAAGGGGGCCAGAGGTGCGGGGGCTGTGTAATGTAAAGGGGGCCAGAGGTGCAGGGGCTGTGTAATGTAAAGGGGGCCAGAGGTGCGGGGGCTGTGTAATGTAAAGGGGGTCAGAAGTGCGGGGGCTGTGTAATGTAAAGGGGGCCAGAGGTGCGGGGGCTGTGTAATGTAAAGGGGGCCAGAGGTGCGGGGGCTGTGTAATGTAAAGGGGGCCAGAGGTGCGGGGGCTGTGTAATGTAAAGGTGTCCAGAGGTGTGGGGGCTGTGTAATGTAAAGGGGGCCAGAGGTGTGGGGGCTGTGTAATGTAAAGGGGGCCAGAGGTGCGGGGGCTGTGTAATGTAAAGGGGGCCAGAGGTGCGGGGGCTGTGTAATGTAAAGGGGGCCAGAGGTGCGGGGGCTGTGTAATGTAAAGGGGGCCAGAGGTACGGGGGCTGTGTAATGTAAAGGGGGCCAGAGGTGCGGGGGCTGTGTAATGTAAAGGTGTCCAGAGGTGTGGGGGCTGTGTAATGTAAAGGGGGCCAGAGGTGCGGGGGCTGTGTAATGTAAAAGTGTCCAGAGGTGCGGGGGCTGTGTAATGTAAAGGGGGCCAGAGGTGCGGGGGCTGTGTAATGTAAAGGGGGCCAGAGGTGCGGGGGCTGTGTAATGTAAAGGGGGCCAGAGGTGCGGGGGCTGTGTAATGTAAAGGGGGCCAGAGGTGCGGGGGCTGTGTAATGTAAGGGGGGCCAGAGGTGCGGGGGCTGTGTAATGTAAAGGGGGCCAGAGGTGCGGGGGCTGTGTAATGCAAATGGGGCCAGATGTAAAGGGGGCCAGAGGTGCAGGGGCTGTGTAATGTAAATGGGGCCAGATGTAAAGGGGGCCAGAGGTGCGGGGGCTGTGTAATGTAAAGGGGGCCAGATGTGTGTGGGCTGTGTAATGTAAAGGGGGCCAGAGGTATGGGGGCTGTGTAATGTAAAGGGGGCCAGATGTAAAGGGGGCCAGAGGTGCGGGGGCTGTGTAAGGTAAAGGGGGCCAGAGGTGCGGGGGCTGTGTAATGTAAAGGGGGCCAGAGGTGTGGGGGCTGTGTAATGTAAAGGGGGCCAGAGGTGCGGGGGCTGTGTAATGTAAAGGGGGCCAGAGGTGCGGGGGCTGTGTAATGTAAAGGGGGCCAGAGGTGCGGGGGCTGTGTAATGTAAAGGGGGCCAGAGGTGCGGGGGCTGTGTAATGTAAAGGGGGCCAGAGGTACGGGGGCTGTGTAATGTAAAGGGGGCCAGAGGTGCGGGGGCTGTGTAACGTAAAGGAGGCCAGAGGTGCGGGGGCTGTGTAATGTAAAGGGGGCCAGATGTAAAGGGGCCAGAGGTGCGGGGGCTGTGTAATGTAAAGGGGGCCAGAGGTGCGGGGGCTGTGTAATGTAAAGGTGTCCAGAGGTGCGGGGGCTGTGTAATGTAAAGGGGGCCAGAGGTGCGGGGGCTGTGTAATGTAAAGGGGGCCAGAGGTGCGGGGGCTGTGTAATGTAAAGGGGGCCAGAGGTGCGGGGGCTGTGTAATGTAAAGGGGGCCAGAGGTGCGGGGGCTGTGTAATGTAAAGGGGGCCAGAGGTGCGGGGGCTGTGTAATGTAAAGGGGGCCAGAGGTGCGGGGGCTGTGTAATGTAAAGGTGTCCAGAGGTGTGGGGGCTGTGTAATGTAAAGGGGGCCAGAGGTGCGGGGGCTGTGTAATGTAAAGGGGGCCAGAGGTGCGGGGGCTGTGTAATGTAAAGGGGGCCAGAGGTGCGGGGGCTGTGTAATGTAAAGTTGTCCAGAGGTGTGGGGGCTGTGTAATGTAAAGGGGGCCAGAGGTGCGGGGGCTGTGTAATGTAAAGGGGGCCAGAGGTGCGGGGGCTGTGTAATGTAAAGGGGGCCAGAGGTGCGGGGGCTGTGTAATGTAAAGGGGGCCAGAGGTGCGGGGGCTGTGTAATGTAAAGGGGGCCAGAGGTGCGGGGGCTGTGTAATGTAAAGGGGGCCAGAGGTGCGGGGGCTGTGTAATGTAAAGGGGGCCAGAGGTGCGGGGGCTGTGTAATGTAAAGGTGTCCAGAGGTGTGGGGGCTGTGTAATGTAAAGGGGGCCAGAGGTGCGGGGGCTGTGTAATGTAAAGGGGGCCAGAGGTGCGGGGGCTGTGTAATGTAAAGGGGGCCAGAGGTGCGGGGGCTGTGTAATGTAAAGGGGGCCAGAGGTACGGGGGCTGTGTAATGTAAAGGGGGCCAGAGGTGCGGGGGCTGTGTAATGTAAAGGTGTCCAGAGGTGTGGGGGCTGTGTAATGTAAAGGGGGCCAGAGGTGCGGGGGCTGTGTAATGTAAAAGTGTCCAGAGGTGCGGGGGCTGTGTAATGTAAAGGGGGCCAGAGGTGCGGGGGCTGTGTTATGTAAAGGGGGCCAGAGGTGCGGGGGCTGTGTAATGTAAAGGGGGCCAGAGGTGCGGGGGCTGTGTAATGTAAAGGGGGCCAGAGGTGCGGGGGCTGTGTAATGTAAAGGGGGCCAGAGGTGCGGGGGCTGTGTAATGTAAAGGTGTCCAGAGGTGTGGGGGCTGTGTAATGTAAAGGGGGCCAGAGGTGCGGGGGCTGTGTAATGTAAAGGGGGCCAGAGGTGCGGGGGCTGTGTAATGTAAAGGGGGCCAGAGGTGCGGGGGCTGTGTAATGTAAAGGGGGCCAGAGGTGCGGGGGCTGTGTAATGTAAAGGGAGCCAGAGGTACAGGGGCTGTGTAATGTAAAGGGGGCCAGAGGTGCGGGGGCTGTGTAATGTAAAGGTGTCCAGAGGTGTGGGGGCTGTGTAATGTAAAGGGGGCCAGAGGTACGGGGGCTGTGTAATGTAAAAGTGTCCAGAGGTGCGGGGGCTGTGTAATGTAAAGGGGGCCAGAGGTGCGGGGGCTGTGTTATGTAAAGGGGGCCAGAGGTGCGGGGGCTGTGTAATGTAAAGGGGGCCAGAGGTGCGGGGGCTGTGTAATGTAAAGGGGGCCAGAGGTGCGGGGGCTGTGTAATGTAAAGGGGGCCAGAAGTGCGGGGGCTGTGTAATGTAAAGGGGGCCAGAGGTGCGGGGGCTGTGTAATGTAAAGGGGGCCAGAGGTGCGGGGGCTGTGTAATGTAAAGGGGGCCAGAGGTGCGGGGGCTGTGTAATGTAAAGGTGTCCAGAGGTGTGGGGGCTGTGTAATGTAAAGGGGGCCAGAGGTGTGGGGGCTGTGTAATGTAAAGGGAGCCAGAGGTGCGGGGGCTGTGTAATGTAAAGGGGGCCAGAGGTGCGGGGGCTGTGTAATGTAAAGGGGGCCAGAGGTGCGGGGGCTGTGTAATGTAAAGGGGGCCAGAGGTACGGGGGCTGTGTAATGTAAAGGGGGCCAGAGGTGCGGGGGCTGTGTAATGTAAAGGGGGCCAGAGGTGCGGGGGCTGTGTAATGTAAAGGGGGCCAGAGGTGCGGGGGCTGTGTAATGTAAAGGGGGCCAGAGGTGCGGGGGCTGTGTAATGTAAAGGGGGCCAGAGGTGCGGGGGCTGTGTAATGTAAAGGGGGCCAGAGGTGCGGGGGCTGTGTAATGTAAATGGGGCCAGATGTAAAGGGGGCCAGAGGTGCAGGGGCTGTGTAATGTAAATGGGGCCAGATGTAAAGGGGGCCAGAGGTGCGGGGGCTGTGTAATGTAAAGGGGGCCAGATGTGCGTGGGCTGTGTAATGTAAAGGGGGCCAGAGGTACGGGGGCTGTGTAATGTAAAGGGGGCCAGATGTAAAGGGGGCCAGAGGTGCGGGGGCTGTGTAATGTAAAGGGGGCCAGAGGTGCGGGGGCTGTGTAATGTAAAGGGGGCCAGAGGTGCGGGGGCTGTGTAATGTAAAGGGGGCCAGAGGTGCGGGGGCTGTGTTATGTAAAGGGGGCCAGAGGTGTGGGGGCTGTGTAATGTAAAGGGGGCCAGAGGTGCGGGGGCTGTGTAATGTAAAGGGGGCCAGAGGTGCGGGGGCTGTGTAATGTAAAGGGGGCCAGAAGTGCGGGGGCTGTGTAATGTAAAGGGGGCCAGAGGTGCGGGGGCTGTGTAATGTAAAGGGGGCCAGAGGTGCAGGGGCTGTGTAATGTAAAGGGGGCCAGAGGTGTGGGGGCTGTGTAATGTAAAGGTGTCCAGAGGTGTGGGGGCTGTGTAATGTAAAGGGGGCCAGAGGTGTGGGGGCTGTGTAATGTAAAGGGGGCCAGAGGTGCGGGGGCTGTGTAATGTAAAGGGGGCCAGAGGTGCGGGGGCTGTGTAATGTAAAGGGGGCCAGAGGTGCGGGGGCTGTGTAATGTAAAGGGGGCCAGAGGTACGGGGGCTGTGTAATGTAAAGGGGGCCAGAGGTGCGGGGGCTGTGTAATGTAAAGGTGTCCAGAGGTGTGGGGGCTGTGTAATGTAAAGGGGGCCAGAGGTGCGGGGGCTGTGTAATGTAAAAGTGTCCAGAGGTGCGGGGGCTGTGTAATGTAAAGGGGGCCAGAGGTGCGGGGGCTGTGTAATGTAAAGGGGGCCAGAGGTGCGGGGGCTGTGTAATGTAAAGGGGGCCAGAGGTGCGGGGGCTGTGTAATGTAAAGGGGGCCAGAGGTGCGGGGGCTGTGTAATGTAAAGGGGGCCAGAGGTGCGGGGGCTGTGTAATGTAAAGGGGGCCAGAGGTGCGGGGGCTGTGTAATGTAAATGGGGCTAGATGTAAAGGGGGCCAGAGGTGCAGGGGCTGTGTAATGTAAATGGGGCCAGATGTAAAGGGGGCCAGAGGTGCGGGGGCTGTGTAATGTAAAGGGGGCCAGATGTGCGTGGGCTGTGTAATGTAAAGGGGGCCAGAGGTACGGGGGCTGTGTAATGTAAAGGGGGCCAGATGTAAAGGGGGCCAGAGGTGCGGGGGCTGTGTAATGTAAAGGGGGCCAGAGGTGCGGGGGCTGTGTAATGTAAAGGGGGCCAGAGGTGCGGGGGCTGTGTAATGTAAAGGGGGCCAGAGGTGCGGGGGCTGTGTTATGTAAAGGGGGCCAGAGGTGTGGGGGCTGTGTAATGTAAAGGGGGCCAGAGGTGCGGGGGCTGTGTAATGTAAAGGGGGCCAGAGGTGCGGGGGCTGTGTAATGTAAAGGGGGCCAGAAGTGCGGGGGCTGTGTAATGTAAAGGGGGCCAGAGGTGCGGGGGCTGTGTAATGTAAAGGGGGCCAGAGGTGCAGGGGCTGTGTAATGTAAAGGGGGCCAGAGGTGCGGGGGCTGTGTAATGTAAAGGTGTCCAGAGGTGTGGGGGCTGTGTAATGTAAAGGGGGCCAGAGGTGTGGGGGCTGTGTAATGTAAAGGGGGCCAGAGGTGCGGGGGCTGTGTAATGTAAAGGGGGCCAGAGGTGCGGGGGCTGTGTAATGTAAAGGGGGCCAGATGTGCGGGGGCTGTGTAATGTAAAGGGGGCCAGAGGTACGGGGGCTGTGTAATGTAAAGGGGGCCAGAGGTGCGGGGGCTGTGTAATGTAAAGGTGTCCAGAGGTGTGGGGGCTGTGTAATGTAAAGGGGGCCAGAGGTGCGGGGGCTGTGTAATGTAAAAGTGTCCAGAGGTGCGGGGGCTGTGTAATGTAAAGGGGGCCAGAGGTGCGGGGGCTGTGTAATGTAAAGGGGGCCAGAGGTGCGGGGGCTGTGTAATGTAAAGGGGGCCAGAGGTGCGGGGGCTGTGTAATGTAAAGGGGGCCAGAGGTGCGGGGGCTGTGTAATGTAAAGGGGGCCAGAGGTGCGGGGGCTGTGTAATGTAAAGGGGGCCAGAGGTGCGGGGGCTGTGTAATGTAAATGGGGCCAGATGTAAAGGGGGCCAGAGGTGCAGGGGCTGTGTAATGTAAATGGGGCCAGATGTAAAGGGGGCCAGAGGTGCGGGGGCTGTGTAATGTAAAGGGGGCCAGATGTGCGTGGGCTGTGTAATGTAAAGGGGGCCAGAGGTACGGGGGCTGTGTAATGTAAAGGGGGCCAGATGTAAAGGGGGCCAGAGGTGCGGGGGCTGTGTAATGTAAAGGGGGCCAGAGGTGCGGGGGCTGTGTAATGTAAAGGGGGCCAGAGGTGCGGGGGCTGTGTAATGTAAAGGGGGCCAGAGGTGCGGGGGCTGTGTAATGTAAAGGGGGCCAGAGGTGCGGGGGCTGTGTAATGTAAAGGGGGCCAGAGGTGCGGGGGCTGTGTAATGTAAAGGGGGCCAGAGGTACGGGGGCTGTGTAATGTAAAGGGGGCCAGAGGTGCGGGGGCTGTGTAACGTAAAGGAGGCCAGAGGTGCGGGGGCTGTGTAATGTAAAGGGGGCCAGATGTAAAGGGGCCAGAGGTGCGGGGGCTGTGTAATGTAAAGGGGGCCAGAGGTGCGGGGGCTGTGTAATGTAAAGGTGTCCAGAGGTGCGGGGGCTGTGTAATGTAAAGGGGGCCAGAGGTGCGGGGGCTGTGTAATGTAAAGGGGGCCAGAGATGCGGGGGCTGTGTAATGTAAAGGGGGCCAGAGGTGCGGGGGCTGTGTAATGTAAAGGGGGCCAGAGGTGCGGGGGCTGTGTAATGTAAAGGGGGCCAGAGGTGCGGGGGCTGTGTAATGTAAAGGGGGCCAGAGGTGCGGGGGCTGTGTAATGTAAAGGGGGCCAGAGGTGCGGGGGCTATGTAATGTAAAGGTGTCCAGAGGTGTGGGGGCTGTGTAATGTAAAGGGGGCCAGAGGTGCGGGGGCTGTGTAATGTAAAGGGGGCCAGAGGTGCGGGGGCTGTGTAATGTAAAGGGGGCCAGAGGTGCGGGGGCTGTGTAATGTAAAGTTGTCCAGAGGTGTGGGGGCTGTGTAATGTAAAGGGGGCCAGAGGTGCGGGGGCTGTGTAATGTAAAGGGGGCCAGAGGTGCGGGGGCTGTGTAATGTAAAGGGGGCCAGAGGTGCGGGGGCTGTGTAATGTAAAGGGGGCCAGAGGTGCGGGGGCTGTGTAATGTAAAGGGGGCCAGAGGTGCGGGGGCTGTGTAATGTAAAGGGGGCCAGAGGTGCGGGGGCTGTGTAATGTAAAGGGGGCCAGAGGTGCGGGGGCTGTGTAATGTAAAGGGGGCCAGAGGTGCGGGGGCTGTGTAATGTAAAGGTGTCCAGAGGTGCGGGGGCTGTGTAATGTAAAGGGGGCCAGAGGTGCGGGGGCTGTGTAATGTAAAGGGGGCCAGAGGTGCGGGGGCTGTGTAATGTAAAGGGGGCCAGAGGTGCGGGGGCTGTGTAATGTAAAGGGGGCCAGAGGTACGGGGGCTGTGTAATGTAAAGGGGGCCAGAGGTGCGGGGGCTGTGTAATGTAAAGGTGTCCAGAGGTGTGGGGGCTGTGTAATGTAAAGGGGGCCAGAGGTGCGGGGGCTGTGTAATGTAAAAGTGTCCAGAGGTGCGGGGGCTGTGTAATGTAAAGGGGGCCAGAGGTGCGGGGGCTGTGTTATGTAAAGGGGGCCAGAGGTGCGGGGGCTGTGTAATGTAAAGGGGGCCAGAGGTGCGGGGGCTGTGTAATGTAAAGGGGGCCAGAGGTGCGGGGGCTGTGTAATGTAAAGGGGGCCAGAGGTGCGGGGGCTGTGTAATGTAAAGGGGACCAGAGGTGCGGGGGCTGTGTAATGTAAAGGGGGCCAGAGGTGCGGGGGCTGTGTAATGTAAATGGGGCCAGATGTAAAGGGGGCCAGAGGTGCAGGGGCTGTGTAATGTAAAGGGGGCCAGAGGTGCGGGGGCTGTGTAATGGAAAGGGGGCCAGAGGTGCGGGGGCTGTGTAATGTAAAGGGGGCAAGAGGTACGGGGGCTGTGTAATGTAAAGGGGGCCAGAGGTGCGGGGGCTGTGTAATGTAAAGGGGGCTAGAGGTGCGGGGGCTGTGTAATGTAAAGGGGGCCAGATGTGCGTGGGCTGTGTAATGTAAAGGGGGCCAGAGGTACGGGGGCTGTGTAATGTAAAGGGGGCCAGAGGTGCGGGGGCTGTGTAATGTAAAGGGGGCCAGATGTGCGTGGGCTGTGTAATGTAAAGGGGGCCAGAGGTACGGGGGCTGTGTAATGTAAAGGGGGCCAGATGTAAAGGGGGCCAGAGGTGCGGGGGCTGTGTAATGTAAAGAGGGCCAGAGGTGCGTGGGCTGTGTAATGTAAAGGGGGCCAGAGGTGTGGGGGCTGTGTAATGTAAAGGGGGCCAGAGGTGCGGGGGCTGTGTAATGTAAAGGGGGCCAGAGTTACGGGGGATGTGTAATGTAAAGGGGGCCAGAGGTGCGGGGGCTGTGTAATGTAAAGAGGGCCAGAGGTGCGGGGGCTGTGTAATGTAAAGGTGTCCAGAGGTGTGGGGGCTGTGTAATGTAAAGGGGGCCAGAGGTGCGGGGGCTGTGTAATGTAAAAGTGTCCAGAGGTGCGGGGGCTGTGTAATGTAAAGGGGGCCAGAGGTGCGGGGGCTGTGTAATGTAAAGGGGGCCAGAGGTGCGGGGGCTGTGTAATGTAAAGGGGGCCAGAGGTGCGGGGGCTGTGTAATGTAAAGGGGGCCAGAGGTGCGGGGGCTGTGTAATGTAAAGGGGGCCAGAGGTGCGGGGGCTGTGTAATGTAAAGGGGGCCAGAGGTGCGGGGGCTGTGTAATGTAAAGGGGGCCAGAGGTGCGGGGGCTGTGTAATGTAAAGGGGGCCAGAGGTGCGGGGGCTGTGTAATGTAAAGGGGGCCAGAGGTGCGGGGGCTGTGTAACGTAAAGGAGGCCAGAGGTGCGGGGGCTGTGTAATGTAAAGGGGGCCAGATGTAAAGGGGCCAGAGGTGCGGGGGCTGTGTAATGTAAAGGTGTCCAGAGGTGCGGGGGCTGTGTAATGTAAAGGGGGCCAGAGGTGCAGGGGCTGTGTAATGTAAAGGGGGCCAGAGGTGCGGGGGCTGTGTAATGTAAAGGGGGCCAGAGGTGCGGGGGCTGTGTAATGTAAAGGGGGCCAGAGGTGCGTGGGCTGTGTAATGTAAAGGGGGCCAGAGGTACGGGGGCTGTGTAATGTAAAGGGGGCCAGATGTAAAGGGGGCCAGAGGTGCGGGGGCTGTGTAATGTAAAGGGGGCCAGAGGTGCGGGGGCTGTGTAATGTAAAGGGGGCCAGAGGTGCGGGGGCTGTGTAATGTAAAGGTGTCCAGAGGTGTGGGGGCTGTGTAATGTAAAGGGGGCCAGAGGTGTGGGGGCTGTGTAATGTAAAGGGGGCCAGAGGTGCGGGGGCTGTGTAATGTAAAGGGGGCCAGAGGTGCGGGGGCTGTGTAATGTAAAGGGGGCCAGAGGTGCGGGGGCTGTGTAATGTAAAGGGGGCCAGAGGTACGGGGGCTGTGTAATGTAAAGGGGGCCAGAGGTGCGGGGGCTGTGTAATGTAAAGGTGTCCAGAGGTGTGGGGGCTGTGTAATGTAAAGGGGGCCAGAGGTGCGGGGGTTGTGTAATGTAAAAGTGTCCAGAGGTGCGGGGGCTGTGTAATGTAAAGGGGGCCAGAGGTGCGGGGGCTGTGTAATGTAAAGGGGGCCAGAGGTGCGGGGGCTGTGTAATGTAAAGGGGGCCAGAGGTGCGGGGGCTGTGTAATGTAAAGGTGTCCAGAGGTGTGGGGGCTGTGTAATGTAAAGGGGGCCAGAGGTGTGGGGGCTGTGTAATGTAAAGGGGGCCAGAGGTGCGGGGGCTGTGTAATGTAAAGGGGGCCAGAGGTGCGGGGGCTGTGTAATGTAAAGGGGGCCAGAGGTGCGGGGGCTGTGTAATGTAAAGGGGGCAAGAGGTACGGGGGCTGTGTAATGTAAAGGGGGCCAGAGGTGCGGGGGCTGTGTAATGTAAAGGGGGCCAGAGGTGCGGGGGCTGTGTAATGTAAAGGGGGCCAGAGGTGCGGGGGCTGTGTAATGTAAAGGGGGCCAGAGGTGCGGGGGCTGTGTAATGTAAAGGGGGCCAGAGGTGCGGGGGCTGTGTAATGTAAAGGGGGCCAGAGGTGCGGGGGCTGTGTAATGTAAATGGGGCCAGATGTAAAGGGGGCCAGAGGTGCAGGGGCTGTGTAATGTAAATGGGGCCAGATGTAAAGGGGGCCAGAGGTGCGGGGGCTGTGTAATGTAAAGGGGGCCAGATGTGCGTGGGCTGTGTAATGTAAAGGGGGCCAGAGGTACGGGGGCTGTGTAATGTAAAGGGGGCCAGATGTAAAGGGGGCCAGAGGTGCGGGGGCTGTGTAATGTAAAGGGGGCCAGAGGTGCGGGGGCTGTGTAATGTAAAGGGGGCCAGAGGTGCGGGGGCTGTGTAATGTAAAGGGGGCCAGAGGTGCGGGGGCTGTGTTATGTAAAGGGGGCCAGAGGTGTGGGGGCTGTGTAATGTAAAGGGGGCCAGAGGTGCGGGGGCTGTGTAATGTAAAGGGGGCCAGAGGTGCGGGGGCTGTGTAATGTAAAGGGGGCCAGAAGTGCGGGGGCTGTGTAATGTAAAGGGGGCCAGAGGTGCGGGGGCTGTGTAATGTAAAGGGGGCCAGAGGTGCAGGGGCTGTGTAATGTAAAGGGGGCCAGAGGTGCGGGGGCTGTGTAATGTAAAGGTGTCCAGAGGTGTGGGGGCTGTGTAATGTAAAGGGGGCCAGAGGTGTGGGGGCTGTGTAATGTAAAGGGGGCCAGAGGTGCGGGGGCTGTGTAATGTAAAGGGGGCCAGAGGTGCGGGGGCTGTGTAATGTAAAGGGGGCCAGAGGTGCGGGGGCTGTGTAATGTAAAGGGGGCCAGAGGTACGGGGGCTGTGTAATGTAAAGGGGGCCAGAGGTGCGGGGGCTGTGTAATGTAAAGGTGTCCAGAGGTGTGGGGGCTGTGTAATGTAAAGGGGGCCAGAGGTGCGGGGGCTGTGTAATGTAAAAGTGTCCAGAGGTGCGGGGGCTGTGTAATGTAAAGGGGGCCAGAGGTGCGGGGGCTGTGTAATGTAAAGGGGGCCAGAGGTGCGGGGGCTGTGTAATGTAAAGGGGGCCAGAGGTGCGGGGGCTGTGTAATGTAAAGGGGGCCAGAGGTGCGGGGGCTGTGTAATGTAAAGGGGGCCAGAGGTGCGGGGGCTGTGTAATGTAAAGGGGGCCAGAGGTGCGGGGGCTGTGTAATGTAAATGGGGCCAGATGTAAAGGGGGCCAGAGGTGCAGGGGCTGTGTAATGTAAATGGGGCCAGATGTAAAGGGGGCCAGAGGTGCGGGGGCTGTGTAATGTAAAGGGGGCCAGATGTGCGTGGGCTGTGTAATGTAAAGGGGGCCAGAGGTACGGGGGCTGTGTAATGTAAAGGGGGCCAGATGTAAAGGGGGCCAGAGGTGCGGGGGCTGTGTAATGTAAAGGGGGCCAGAGGTGCGGGGGCTGTGTAATGTAAAGGGGGCCAGAGGTGCGGGGGCTGTGTAATGTAAAGGGGGCCAGAGGTGCGGGGGCTGTGTAATGTAAAGGGGGCCAGAGGTGCGGGGGCTGTGTAATGTAAAGGGGGCCAGAGGTGCGGGGGCTGTGTAATGTAAAGGGGGCCAGAGGTGCGGGGGCTGTGTAATGTAAAGGGGGCCAGAGGTACGGGGGCTGTGTAATGTAAAGGGGGCCAGAGGTGCGGGGGCTGTGTAACGTAAAGGAGGCCAGAGGTGCAGGGGCTGTGTAATGTAAAGGGGGCCAGATGTAAAGGGGCCAGAGGTGCGGGGGCTGTGTAATGTAAAGGGGGCCAGAGGTGCGGGGGCTGTGTAATGTAAAGGTGTCCAGAGGTGCGGGGGCTGTGTAATGTAAAGGGGGCCAGAGGTGCGGGGGCTGTGTAATGTAAAGGGGGCCAGAGGTGCGGGGGCTGTGTAATGTAAAGGGGGCCAGAGGTGCGGGGGCTGTGTAATGTAAAGGGGGCCAGAGGTGCGGGGGCTGTGTAATGTAAAGGGGGCCAGAGGTGCGGGGGCTGTGTAATGTAAAGGGGGCCAGAGGTGCGGGGGCTGTGTAATGTAAAGGGGGCCAGAGGTGCGGGGGCTGTGTAATGTAAAGGTGTCCAGAGGTGTGGGGGCTGTGTAATGTAAAGGGGGCCAGAGGTGCGGGGGCTGTGTAATGTAAAGGGGGCCAGAGGTGCGGGGGCTGTGTAATGTAAAGGGGGCCAGAGGTGCGGGGGCTGTGTAATGTAAAGGGGGCCAGAGGTGTGGGGGCTGTGTAATGTAAAGGGGGCCAGAGGTGCGGGGGCTGTGTAATGTAAAGGGGGCCAGAGGTGCGGGGGCTGTGTAATGTAAAGGGGGCCAGAGGTGCGGGGGCTGTGTAATGTAAAGGGGGCCAGAGGTGCGGGGGCTGTGTAATGTAAAGGGGGCCAGAGGTGCGGGGGCTGTGTAATGTAAAGGGGGCCAGAGGTGCGGGGGCTGTGTAATGTAAAGGGGGCCAGAGGTGCGGGGGCTGTGTAATGTAAAGGGGGCCAGAGGTGCGGGGGCTGTGTAATGTAAAGGGGGCCAGAGGTGCGGGGGCTGTGTAATGTAAAGGTGTCCAGAGGTGCGGGGGCTGTGTAATGTAAAGGGGGCCAGAGGTGCGGGGGCTGTGTAATGTAAAGGGGGCCAGAGGTGCGGGGGCTGTGTAATGTAAAGGGGGCCAGAGGTGCGGGGGCTGTGTAATGTAAAGGGGGCCAGAGGTGCGGGGGCTGTGTAATGTAAAGGGGGCCAGAGGTACGGGGGCTGTGTAATGTAAAGGGGGCCAGAGGTGCGGGGGCTGTGTAATGTAAAGGTGTCCAGAGGTGTGGGGGCTGTGTAATGTAAAGGGGGCCAGAGGTGCGGGGGCTGTGTAATGTAAAAGTGTCCAGAGGTGCGGGGGCTGTGTAATGTAAAGGGGGCCAGAGGTGCGGGGGCTGTGTTATGTAAAGGGGGCCAGAGGTGCGGGGGCTGTGTAATGTAAAGGGGGCCAGAGGTGCGGGGGCTGTGTAATGTAAAGGGGGCCAGAGGTGCGGGGGCTGTGTAATGTAAAAGTGTCCAGAGGTGCGGGGGCTGTGTAATGTAAAAGTGTCCAGAGGTGCGGGGGCTGTGTAATGTAAAGGGGGCCAGAGGTGCGGGGGCTGTGTTATGTAAAGGGGGCCAGAGGTGCGGGGGCTGTGTAATGTAAAGGGGGCCAGAGGTGCGGGGGCTGTGTAATGTAAAGGGGGCCAGAGGTGCGGGGGCTGTGTAATGTAAAGGGGGCCAGAGGTGCGGGGGCTGTGTAATGTAAAGGGGACCAGAGGTGCGGGGGCTGTGTAATGTAAAGGGGGCCAGAGGTGCGGGGGCTGTGTAATGTAAATGGGGCCAGATGTAAAGGGGGCCAGAGGTGCAGGGGCTGTGTAATGTAAAGGGGGCCAGAGGTGCGGGGGCTGTGTAATGGAAAGGGGGCCAGAGGTGCGGGGGCTGTGTAATGTAAAGGGGGCAAGAGGTACGGGGGCTGTGTAATGTAAAGGGGGCCAGAGGTGCGGGGGCTGTGTAATGTAAAGGGGGCTAGAGGTGCGGGGGCTGTGTAATGTAAAGGGGGCCAGATGTGCGTGGGCTGTGTAATGTAAAGGGGGCCAGAGGTACGGGGGCTGTGTAATGTAAAGGGGGCCAGAGGTGCGGGGGCTGTGTAATGTAAAGGGGGCCAGATGTGCGTGGGCTGTGTAATGTAAAGGGGGCCAGAGGTACGGGGGCTGTGTAATGTAAAGGGGGCCAGATGTAAAGGGGGCCAGAGGTGCGGGGGCTGTGTAATGTAAAGAGGGCCAGAGGTGCGTGGGCTGTGTAATGTAAAGGGGGCCAGAGGTGCGGGGGCTGTGTAATGTAAAGGGGGCCAGAGGTGCGGGGGCTGTGTAATGTAAAGGGGGCCAGAGTTACGGGGGATGTGTAATGTAAAGGGGGCCAGAGGTGCGGGGGCTGTGTAATGTAAAGAGGGCCAGAGGTGCGGGGGCTGTGTAATGTAAAGGTGTCCAGAGGTGTGGGGGCTGTGTAATGTAAAGGGGGCCAGAGGTGCGGGGGCTGTGTAATGTAAAAGTGTCCAGAGGTGCGGGGGCTGTGTAATGTAAAGGGGGCCAGAGGTGCGGGGGCTGTGTAATGTAAAGGGGGCCAGAGGTGCGGGGGCTGTGTAATGTAAAGGGGGCCAGAGGTGCGGGGGCTGTGTAATGTAAAGGGGGCCAGAGGTGCGGGGGCTGTGTAATGTAAAGGGGGCCAGAGGTGCGGGGGCTGTGTAATGTAAAGGGGGCCAGAGGTGCGGGGGCTGTGTAATGTAAAGGGGGCCAGAGGTGCGGGGGCTGTGTAATGTAAAGGGGGCCAGAGGTGCGGGGGCTGTGTAATGTAAAGGGGGCCAGAGGTGCGGGGGCTGTGTAACGTAAAGGAGGCCAGAGGTGCGGGGGCTGTGTAATGTAAAGGGGGCCAGATGTAAAGGGGCCAGAGGTGCGGGGGCTGTGTAATGTAAAGGTGTCCAGAGGTGCGGGGGCTGTGTAATGTAAAGGGGGCCAGAGGTGCAGGGGCTGTGTAATGTAAAGGGGGCCAGAGGTGCGGGGGCTGTGTAATGTAAAGGGGGCCAGAGGTGCGGGGGCTGTGTAATGTAAAGGGGGCCAGAGGTGCGTGGGCTGTGTAATGTAAAGGGGGCCAGAGGTACGGGGGCTGTGTAATGTAAAGGGGGCCAGATGTAAAGGGGGCCAGAGGTGCGGGGGCTGTGTAATGTAAAGGGGGCCAGAGGTGCGGGGGCTGTGTAATGTAAAGGGGGCCAGAGGTGCGGGGGCTGTGTAATGTAAAGGTGTCCAGAGGTGTGGGGGCTGTGTAATGTAAAGGGGGCCAGAGGTGTGGGGGCTGTGTAATGTAAAGGGGGCCAGAGGTGCGGGGGCTGTGTAATGTAAAGGGGGCCAGAGGTGCGGGGGCTGTGTAATGTAAAGGGGGCCAGAGGTGCGGGGGCTGTGTAATGTAAAGGGGGCCAGAGGTACGGGGGCTGTGTAATGTAAAGGGGGCCAGAGGTGCGGGGGCTGTGTAATGTAAAGGTGTCCAGAGGTGTGGGGGCTGTGTAATGTAAAGGGGGCCAGAGGTGCGGGGGTTGTGTAATGTAAAAGTGTCCAGAGGTGCGGGGGCTGTGTAATGTAAAGGGGGCCAGAGGTGCGGGGGCTGTGTAATGTAAAGGGGGCCAGAGGTGCGGGGGCTGTGTAATGTAAAGGGGGCCAGAGGTGCGGGGGCTGTGTAATGTAAAGGGGGCCAGAGGTGCGGGGGCTGTGTAATGTAAAGGGGGCCAGAGGTGCGGGGGCTGTGTAATGTAAAGGGGGCCAGAGGTGTGGGGGCTGTGTAATGTAAATGGGGCCAGATGTAAAGGGGGCCAGAGGTGCAGGGGCTGTGTAATGTAAAGGGGGCCAGAGGTGCGGGGGCTGTGTAATGGAAAGGGGGCCAGAGGTGCGGGGGCTGTGTAATGTAAAGGGGGCAAGAGGTACGGGGGCTGTGTAATGTAAAGGGGGCCAGAGGTGCGGGGGCTGTGTAATGTAAAGGGGGCTAGAGGTGCGGGGGCTGTGTAATGTAAAGGGGGCCAGATGTGCGTGGGCTGTGTAATGTAAAGGGGGCCAGAGGTACGGGGGCTGTGTAATGTAAAGGGGGCCAGATGTAAAGGGGGCCAGAGGTGCGGGGGCTGTGTAATGTAAAGGGGGCCAGAGGTGCGGGGGCTGTGTAATGTAAAGGGGGCCAGATGTGCGTGGGCTGTGTAATGTAAAGGGGGCCAGAGGTACGGGGGCTGTGTAATGTAAAGGGGGCCAGATGTAAAGGGGGCCAGAGGTGCGGGGGCTGTGTAATGTAAAGAGGGCCAGAGGTGTGTGGGCTGTGTAATGTAAAGGGGGCCAGAGGTGTGGGGGCTGTGTAATGTAAAGGGGGCCAGAGGTGCGGGGGCTGTGTAATGTAAAGGGGGCCAGAGTTACGGGGGATGTGTAATGTAAAGGGGGCCAGAGGTGCGGGGGCTGTGTAATGTAAAGAGGGCCAGAGGTGCGGGGGCTGTGTAATGTTAAGGTGTCCAGAGGTGTGGGGGCTGTGTAATGTAAAGGGGGCCAGAGGTGCGGGGGCTGTGTAATGTAAAAGTGTCCAGAGGTGCGGGGGCTGTGTAATGTAAAGGGGGCCAGAGGTGCGGGGGCTGTGTAATGTAAAGGGGGCCAGAGGTGCGGGGGCTGTGTAATGTAAAGGGGGCCAGAGGTGCGGGGGCTGTGTAATGTAAAGGGGGCCAGAGGTGCGGGGGCTGTGTAATGTAAAGGGGGCCAGAGGTGCGGGGGCTGTGTAATGTAAAGGGGGCCAGAGGTGCGGGGGCTGTGTAATGTAAAGGGGGCCAGAGGTGCGGGGGCTGTGTAATGTAAAGGGGGCCAGAGGTACGGGGGCTGTGTAATGTAAAGGGGGCCAGAGGTGCGGGGGCTGTGTAACGTAAAGGAGGCCAGAGGTGCGGGGGCTGTGTAATGTAAAGGGGGCCAGATGTAAAGGGGCCAGAGGTGCGGGGGCTGTGTAATGTAAAGGGGGCCAGAGGTGCGGGGGCTGTGTAATGTAAAGGTGTCCAGAGGTGCGGGGGCTGTGTAATGTAAAGGGGGCCAGAGGTGCGGGGGCTGTGTAATGTAAAGGGGGCCAGAGGTGCGGGGGCTGTGTAATGTAAAGGGGGCCAGAGGTGC
Source organism: Rana muscosa (assembly GCA_029206835.1). Lineage (NCBI taxonomy): Eukaryota > Metazoa > Chordata > Amphibia > Anura > Ranidae > Rana > Rana muscosa. Next base: position 351,183,000 of record CM055125.1, on the reverse strand, counting down.
GGGGGCTGTGTAATGTAAAGGGGGCCAGAGGTGCGGGGGCTGTGTAATGTAAAGGGGGCCAGAGGTGCGGGGGCTGTGTAATGTAAAGGGGGCCAGAGGTGCGGGGGCTGTGTAATGTAAAGGGGGCCAGAGGTGCGGGGGCTGTGTAATGTAAAGGTGTCCAGAGGTGCGGGGGCTGTGTAATGTAAAGGGGGCCAGAGGTGCGGGGGCTGTGTAATGTAAAGGGGGCCAGAGGTGCGGGGGCTGTGTAATGTAAAGGGGGCCAGAGGTGCGGGGGCTGTGTAATGTAAAGGGGGCCAGAGGTGCGGGGGCTGTGTAATGTAAAGGGGGCCAGAGGTGCGGGGGCTGTGTAATGTAAAGGTGTCCAGAGGTGCGGGGGCTGTGTAATGTAGAGGGGGCCAGAGGTGTGGGGGCTGTGTAATGTAAAGGGGGCCAGAGGTGCGGGGGCTGTGTAATGTAAAGGGGGCCAGAGGTGCGGGGGCTGTGTAATGTAAAGGGGGCCAGAGGTGCGGGGGCTGTGTAATGTAAAGGGGGCCAGAGGTGCGGGGGCTGTGTAATGTAAAGGGGGCCAGAGGTGCGGGGGCTGTGTAATGTAAAGGTGTCCAGAGGTGTGGGGGCTGTGTAATGTAAAGGGGGCCAGAGGTGCGGGGGCTGTGTAATGTAAAGGGGGCCAGAGGTGCGGGGCTGTGTAATGTAAAGGGGGCCAGAGGTGCGGGGGCTGTGTAATGTAAAGGGGGCCAGAGGTGCGGGGGCTGTGTAATGTAAAGGGGGCCAGAGGTGCGGGGGCTGTGTAATGTAAAGGGGGCCAGAGGTGCGGGGGCTGTGTAATGTAAAGGGGGCCAGAGGTGCGGGGGCTGTGTAATGTAAAGGGGGCCAGAGGTGCGGGGGCTGTGTAATGTAAAGGGGGCCAGAGGTGCGGGGGCTGTGTAATGTAAAGGGGGCCAGAGGTGCGGGGGCTGTGTAATGTAAAGGGGGCCAGAGGTACGGGGGCTGTGTAATGTAAAGGGGGCCAGAGGTGCGGGGGCTGTGTAACGTAAAGGAGGCCAGAGGTGCGGGGGCTGTGTAATGTAAAGGGGGCCAGATGTAAAGGGGCCAGAGGTGCGGGGGCTGTGTAATGTAAAGGTGTCCAGAGGTGCGGGGGCTGTGTAATGTAAAGGGGGCCAGAGGTGCAGGGGCTGTGTAATGTAAAGGGGGCCAGAGGTGCGGGGGCTGTGTAATGTAAAGGGGGCCAGAGGTGCGGGGGCTGTGTAATGTAAAGGGGGCCAGAGGTGCGGGGGCTGTGTAATGTAAAGGGGGCCAGAGGTGCGGGGGCTGTGTAATGTAAAGGTGTCCAGAGGTGTGGGGGCTGTGTAATGTAAAGGGGGCCAGAGGTGCGGGGGCTGTGTAATGTAAAGGGGGCCAGAGGTGCGGGGGCTGTGTAATGTAAAGGGGGCCAGAGGTGCGGGGGCTGTGTAATGTAAAGGGGGCCAGAGGTGCGGGGGCTGTGTAATGTAAAGGGGGCCAGAGGTGCGGGGGCTGTGTAATGTAAAGGGGGCCAGACGTGCGGGGGCTGTGTAATGTAAAGGGGGCCAGAGGTGCGGGGGCTGTGTAATGTAAAGGTGTCCAGAGGTGTGGGGGCTGTGTAATGTAAAGGGGGCCAGAGGTGCGGGGGCTGTGTAATGTAAAGGGGGCCCGAGGTGCGGGGGCTGTGTAATGTAAAGGGGGCCAGAGGTGCGGGGGCTGTGTAATGTAAAGGGGGCCAGAGGTGCGGGAGCTGTGTAATGTAAAGGGGGCCAGAGGTACGCGGCTGTGTAATGTAAAGGGGGCCAGAGGTGCGGGGGCTGTGTAATGTAAAGGTGTCCAGAGGTGTGGGGGCTGTGTAATGTAAAGGGGGCCAGAGGTGCGGGGGCTGTGTAATGTAAAAGTGTCCAGAGGTGCGGGGGCTGTGTAATGTAAAGGGGGCCAGAGGTGCGGGGGCTGTGTAATGTAAAGGGGGCCAGAGGTGCGGGGGCTGTGTAATGTAAAGGGGGCCAGAGGTGCGGGGGCTGTGTAATGTAAAGGGGGCCAGAGGTGCGGGGGCTGTGTAATGTAAATGGAGCCAGATGTAAAGGGGACAAGAGGTGCTGGGGCTGTGTAATGTAAAGGGGGCCAGAGGTGCGGGGGCTGTGTAATGGAAAGGGGGCCAGAGGTGCGGGGGCCGTGTAATGTAAAGGGGGCAAGAGGTACGGGGGCTGTGTAATGTAAAGGGGGCCAGAGGTGCGGGGGCTGTGTTATGTAAAGGGGGCCAGATGTAAAGAGGGCCAGAGGTGCGGGGGCTGTGTAATGTAAAGGGGGCCAGAGGTGCGGGGGCTGTGTAATGTAAAGGGGGCCAGATGTGCGTGGGCTGTGTAATGTAAAGGGGGCCAGAGGTACGGGGGCTGTGTAATGTAAAGGGGGCCAGATGTAAAGGGGGCCAGAGGTGCGGGGGCTGTGTAATGTAAAGAGGGCCAGAGGTGCGGGGGCTGTGTAATGTAAAGGGGGCTAGAGGTGCGGGGGCTGTGTAATGTAAAGGGGCCAGAGGTGCGGGGGCTGTGTAATGTAAAGGGGGCCAGAGTTACGGGGGATGTGTAATGTAAAGGGGGCCAGAGGTGCGGGGGCTGTGTAATGTAAAGGTGTCCAGCGGTGCGGGGGCTGTGTAATGTAAAGGGGGCCAGAGGTGCGGGGGCTGTGTAATGTAAAGGGGGCCAGAGGTACGGGGGCTGTGTAATGTAAAGGGGGCCAGATGTAAAGGGGGCCAGAGGTGCGGGGGCTGTGTAATGTAAAGAGGGCCAGAGGTGCGGGGGCTGTGTAATGTAAAGGGGGCTAGAGGTGCGGGGGCTGTGTAATGTAAAGGGGGCCAGAGGTGTGGGGGCTGTGTAATGTAAAGGGGACCAGAGGTGCGGGGGCTGTGTAATGTAAAGGGGGCCAGAGGTGCAGGGGCTGTGTAATGTAAAGGGGGCCAGAGGTGCGGGGGCTGTGTAATGTAAAGGGGGCCAGAGGTGCAGGGGCTGTGTTATGTAAAGGGGGCCAGAGGTGCGGGGGCTGTGTAATGTAAAGGGGGCCAGAGGTTCGGGGGCTGTGTAATGTAAAGGGGGCCAGAGGTGCGGGGGCTGTGTAATGTAAAGGGGGCCAGAGGTACGGGGGCTGTGTAATGTAAAGGGGGCCAGAGGTGCGGGGGCTGTGTAATGTAAAGGTGTCCAGAGGTGCGGGGGCTGTGTAATGTAAAGGGGGCCAGAGGTGCGGGGGCTGTGTAATGTAAATGGGGCCAGATGTAAAGGGGACAAGAGGTGCTGGGGCTGTGTAATGTAAAGGGGGCCAGAGGTGCGGGGGCTGTGTAATGGAAAGGGGGCCAGAGGTGCGGGGGCTGTGTAATGTAAAGGGGGCAAGAGGTACGGGGGCTGTGTAATGTAAAGGGGGCCAGAGGTGCGGGGGCTGTGTTATGTAAAGGGGGCCAGATGTAAAGAGGGCCAGAGGTGCGGGGGCTGTGTAATGTAAAGGGGGCCAGAGGTGCGGGGGCTGTGTAATGTAAAGGGGGCCAGATGTGCGTGGGCTGTGTAATGTAAAGGGGGCCAGAGGTACGGGGGCTGTGTAATGTAAAGGGGGCCAGATGTAAAGGGGGCCAGAGGTGCGGGGGCTGTGTAATGTAAAGAGGGCCAGAGGTGCGGGGGCTGTGTAATGTAAAGGGGGCTAGAGGTGCGGGGGCTGTGTAATGTAAAGGGGGCCAGAGGTGCGGGGGCTGTGTAATGTAAAGGGGGCCAGAGTTACGGGGGATGTGTAATGTAAAGGGGGCCAGAGGTGCGGGGGCTGTGTAATGTAAAGGTGTCCAGAGGTGCGGGGGCTGTGTAATGTAAAGGGGGCCAGAGGTGCGGGGGCTGTGTAATGTAAAGGGGGCCAGAGGTACGGGGGCTGTGTAATGTAAAGGGGGCCAGATGTAAAGGGGGCCAGAGGTGCGGGGGCTGTGTAATGTAAAGGGGGCCAGAGGTGTGGGGGCTGTGTAATGTAAAGGGGACCAGAGGTGCGGGGGCTGTGTAATGTAAAGGGGGCCAGAGGTGCAGGGGCTGTGTAATGTAAAGGGGGCCAGAGGTGCGGGGGCTGTGAAATGTAAAGGGGGCCAGAGGTGCGGGGGCTGTGTAATGTAAAGGGGGCCAGGGGTGCAGGGGCTGTGTTATGTAAAGGGGGCCAGAGGTGCGGGGGCTGTGTAATGTAAAGGGGGCCAGAGGTTCGGGGGCTGTGTAATGTAAAGGGGGCCAGAGGTGCGGGGGCTGTGTAATGTAAAGTGGGCCAGAGGTACGGGGGCTGTGTAATGTAAAGGGGGCCAGAGGTGCGGGGGCTGTGTAATGTAAAGGTGTCCAGAGGTGCGGGGGCTGTGTAATGTAAAGGGGGCCAGAGGTGCGGGGGCTGTGTAATGTAAAGGGGGCCAGAGGTACGGGGCTGTGTAATGTAAAGGGGGCCAGATGTAAAGGGGGCCAGAGGTGCGGGGGCTGTGTAATGTAAAGGGGGCCAGAGGTACGGGGGCTGTGTAATGTAAAGGGGGCCAGATGTAAAGAGGGCTAGAGGTGCGGGGGCTGTGTAATGTAAAGGGGGCCAGAGGTGCGGGGGCTGTGTAATGTAAAGGGGGCCAGAGGTGCGGGGGCTGTGTAATGTAAAGGGGGCCAGAGGTGCGGGGGCTGTGTAATGTAAAGGGGGCCAGAGGTGCGGGGCTGTGTAATGTAAAGGGGGCCAGAGGTGCAGGGGCTGTGTAATGTAAAGGGGGCCAGATGTAAAGGGGGCCAGAGGTGCGGGGGCTGTGTAATGTAAAGGGGGCCAGAGGTACGGGGGCTGTGTAATGTAAAGGGGGCCAGAGGTGCGGGGGCTGTGTAATGTAAAGGGGGCAAGAGGTGCGGGGCTGTGTAATGTAAAGGGGGCCAGAGGTGCGGGGGCTGTGTAATGTAAAGGGGGCCAGAGGTGCAGGGCTGTGTAATGTAAAGGGGGCCAGAGGTACGGGGGCTGTGTAATGTAAAGGGGGCCAGATGTAAAGGGGGCCAGAGGTGCGGGGGCTGTGTAATGTAAAGGGGGCCAGAGGTACGGGGGCTTTGTAATGTAAAGGGGGCCAGATGTAAAGGGGGCCAGAGGTGCAGGGGCTGTGTAATGTAAAGGGGGCTAGAGGTGTGGGGGCTGTGTAATGTAAAGGGGGCCAGAGGTGCGGGAGCTGTGTAATGTAAAGGGGGCCAGATGTGCGGGGGCTGTGTAATGTAAAGGGGGCCTGAGGTACGGGGGCTGTGTAATGTAAAGGGGGCCAGATGTAAAGGGGGCCAGAGGTGCGGGGGCTGTATAATGTAAAGGGGGCCAGAGGTGCGGGGGCTGTGTAATGTAAAGGGGGCCAGAGGTACGGGGGCTGTGTAATGTAAAGGGGGCCAGAGGTGCGGGGGCTGTGTAATGTAAAGGTGTCCAGAGGTGCGGGGGCTGTGTAATGTAAAGGGGGCCAGAGGTGCAGGGGCTGTGTAATGTAAAGGGGGCCAGAGGTACGGGGGCTGTGTAATGTAAAGGGGGCCAGATGTAAAGGGGGCCAGAGGTGCAGGGGCTGTGTAATGTAAAGGGGGCCAGAGGTGCGGGGGCTGTGTAATGTAAAGGGGGCCAGAGGTTCGGGGGCTGTGTAATGTAAAGGGGGCCAGAGGTGCAGGGGCTGTGTAATGTAAAGGGGGCCAGAGGTGCGGGGGCTGTGTAATGTAAAGGGGCCAGAGTTGCGGGGGCTGTGTAATGTAAAGGAGGCCAGTGGTGCGGGGGCTGTGTAATGTAAAGGGGGCCAGAGGTGCGGGGGCTGTGTAATGTAAAGGGGGCCAGAGGTTCGGGGGCTGTGTAATGTAAAGGGGGCCAGAGGTGCGGGGGCTGTGTAATGTAAAGGGGGCCAGAGGTACGGGGGCTGTGTAATGTAAAGGGGGCCAGAGGTGCGGGGGCTGTGTAATGTAAAGGGGGCCAGAGGTTCGGGGGCTGTGTAATGTAAAGGGGGCCAGAGGTGCGGGGGCTGTGTAATGTAAAGGGGGCCAGAGGTGCGGGGGCTGTGTAATGTAAAGGGGGCCAGAGGTGTGGGGGCTGTGTAATGTAAAGGGGGTCAGAGGTGCGGGGGCTGTGTAATGTAAAGGGGGCCAGAGGTACGGGGGCTGTGTAATGTAAAGGGGGCCAGATGTAAAGGGGGCCAGAGGTGCGGGGGCTGTGTAATGTAAAGGGGGCCAGAGGTACGGGGGCTTTGTAATGTAAAGGGGGCCAGATGTAAAGGGGGCCAGAGGTGCGGGGGCTGTGTAATGTAAAGGGGGCTAGAGGTGCGGGGGCTGTGTAATGTAAAGGGGGCCAGAGGTGCGGGAGCTGTGTAATGTAAAGGGGGCCAGATGTGCGGGGGCTGTGTAATGTAAAGGGGGCCAGAGGTACAGGGGCTGTGTAATGTAAAGGGGGCCAGATGTAAAGGGGGCCAGAGGTGCGGGGGCTGTATAATGTAAAGGGGGCCCGAGGTGCGGGGCTGTGTAATGTAAAGGGGGCCAGAGGTGCGGGGGCTGTGTAATGTAAAGGGGGCCAGAGGTACGGGGGCTGTGTAATGTAAAGGGGGCCAGAGGTGCGGGGGCTGTGTAATGTAAAGGTGTCCAGAGGTGCGGGGGCTGTGTAATGTAAAGGGGGCCAGAGGTGCAGGGGCTGTGTAATGTAAAGGGGGCCAGAGGTACGGGGGCTGTGTAATGTAAAGGGGGCCAGATGTAAAGGGGGCCAGAGGTGCAGGGGCTGTGTAATGTAAAGGGGGCCAGAGGTGCGGGGGCTGTGTAATGTAAAGGGGGCCAGAGGTGCGGGGGCTGTGTAATGTAAAGGGGGCCAGAGGTGCAGGGGCTGTGTAATGTAAAGGGGGCCAGAGGTGCGGGGGCTGTGTAATGTAAAGGGGGCCAGAGTTGCGGGGGCTGTGTAATGTAAAGGAGGCCAGAGGTGCGGGGGCTGTGTAATGTAAAGGGGGCCAGAGGTGCGGGGGCTGTGTAATGTAAAGGGGGCCAGAGGTTTGGGGGCTGTGTAATGTAAAGGGGGCCAGAGGTGCGGGGGCTGTGTAATGTAAAGGGGGCCAGAGGTACGGGGGCTGTGTAATGTAAAGGGGGCCAGAGATGCGGGGGCTGTGTAATGTAAAGGTGTCCAGAGGTGCGGGGGCTGTGTAATGTAAAGGGGGCCAGAGGTGCGGGGGCTGTGTAATGTAAAGGGGGCCAGAGGTACGGGGGCTGTGTAATGTAAAGGGGGCCAGATGTAAAGGGGGCCAGAGGTGCGGGGGCTGTGTAATGTAAAGGGGGCCAGAGTTACGGGGGCTGTGTAATGTAAAGGGGGCCAGATGTAAAGGGGGCCAGAGGTGCGGGGGCTGTGTAATGTAAAGGGGGCCAGAGGTGCGGGGGCTGTGTAATGTAAAGGGGGCCAGAGGTGCGGGGGCTGTGTAATGTAAAGGGGGCCAGAGGTGCGGGGGCTGTGTAATGTAAAGGGGGCCAGAGGTGCGGGGGCTGTGTAATGTTATCTTCATTTATTATCAGGTGAATGCGGCCCTTAAGTGGGAAAAGGTTGCTGACCCCGACAATAACTCATTGAATGGAACTTCCCTGTCATAGACCCATTTATGTCTGGAAGGCGACCTAAACACCTCCCCCTACCATAGACTACGTTCAATCCTACCTACCTGCCCTTTCCTTAATAAAACATGAAGAGATGTCTACCAATATCTATCGGGCCGCTTTAACCATCCATCCATCCATACATGTCTCCATCCATCCATCCATCCATGTCTCCATCCATCCATCCATCCATGTCTCCATCCATCCATGTCTCCATCCATCCATGTCTCCATCCATCCATCCATCCATGTCTCCATCCATCCATCCATGTCTCCATCCATCCATCCATGTCTTCATCCATCCATGTCTCCATCCATCCATGTCTCCATCCATCCATCCATCCATGTCTCCATCCATCCATCCATGTCTCCATCCATCCATGTCTCCATGTTTATTTCGCTAAGAAATCATGTTGAGAATCCCCCCCCCAGCCCCTGGCATTTTTAAGCTGTGGAAATCTTGAGTAAGGGCAGATGATTCATGCAGCATTTACTTCCTGGAATCCATCTACCCTTAGCTCAGGCATGCAGGCAGGAGGGTGTGCTTAGCGCGGAAAGACCCCCCCCCCCATGAAGACTCCTGGGATGGATGACATGATTATGGCCTAGGCCAGAAACCAGGAAGTAAGTGAAGAAATATAAAAGTATGAATCCAGTAGTAGATCTGCTCTCCCTTCCTATCTCCGTAGTAATACTAGCAGGATGAGGAGTGCGGGGAATGTGGATTGAGAGTGAAGTTCCGCTGTAATTCATGTAGTCCATGCTGAGTCAGTGCTCTGGCCAGCGTTTGGCTGCAGATCCTCTGGCAACAGAAAATCACCAATTATTTCCTTCATGTATTTGTAGCCCGAGGTTGTTCCTTTCTTTCCTCCAATCCATAGAATACGGAGATAAGGCCCTGCTGCTTATTACTACAAGCAGAGGAGTCAACCGCCCGGCAGGTGCTCAACTCTACATCCCCTCCCAGAAAACCATGAGAGGATCTCAAGGCTGATATGGTCAGTCCTGTGTGTCTCCAACTATATAATATATGGGTCATAGCATGGCTCTGGGGACTATGTGATGTCATAGCGTGGCTCTGGGAGTATCAATGTGATGTCATAGCGTGGCTCTGGGACTATCAATGTGATGTCATAGCGTGGCTCTGGGACTATCAATGTGATGTCATAGCGTGGCTCTGGGGACTATGTGATGTCATAGCGTGGCTCTGGGACTATCAATGTGATGTCATAGCGTGGCTCTGGGACTATCAATGTGATGTCATAGCGTGGCTCTGGGACTATCAATGTGATGTCATAGCGTGGCTCTGGGACTATCAATGTGATGTCATAGCGTGGCTCTGGGACTATCAATGTGATGTCATAGCGTGGCTCTGGGAGTATCAATGTGATGTCATAGCGTGGCTCTGGAGACTATCAATGTGATGTCATAGCGTGGCTCTGGAGACTATCAATGTGATGTCATAGCGTGGCTCTGGAGACTATCAATGTGATGTCATAGCGTGGCTCTGGGAGTATCAATGTGATGTCATAGCGTGGCTCTGGGTGTATCAATGTGATGTCATAGCGTGGCTCTGGGACTATCAATGTGATGTCATAGCGTGGCTCTGGGACTATCAATGTGATGTCATAGCGTGGCTCTGGGACTATCAATTTGATGTCATAGCGTGGCTCTGGGACTATCAATGTGATGTCATAGCGTGGCTCTGGGGACTATCAATGTGATGTCATAGCGTGGCACTGGGAGTATCAATGTGATGTCATAGCGTGGCTCTGGGACTATCAATGTGATGTCATAGCGTGGCTCTGGGACTATCAATGTGATGTCATAGCGTGGCTCTGGGACTATCAATGTGATGTCATAGCGTGGCTCTGGGACTATCAATGTGATGTCATAGCGTGGCTCTGGGACTATCAATGTGATGTCATAGCGTGGCTCTGGGACTATCAATGTGACATCTAATAACTGGGATCACTATAGCTCAGGTTGTCGCTGTGACATGGGAAGTTCAGGAGAAGAACATTTGGCACATGGAAGTTGTTCTACGGGGGGGTCTACAAGACATTGACATACACAGTCGGACCCGCTATGGGTGTTTTTTCCGATTTTCCGGATGTCCAGAATATAAATCTCGTCTTGTGAAACTCTGAAGGATTATGCAGTTTGTATTGTTGTATGGTAATGACCAGCCAAGCGGTGCCAATCGGTGCCAAGCCTTCAGATCTAGGAGCTCATTAGGCCGCGATAAGCGCCCGGCTCCATTTACACGGTGACCTCGTTATGGGAGGAGAGGAGAAGGAGAAGTTGGCAGGACTGGCGGGTTGTACTCACCCTTGGCAGGTGTCCCTTCAGCTTCCACACATTTGTTGTCTTTGTTTCTGGTGGGAGATGAGAGGCACCAGATGCCTTGGCCTGACCTTTTATTAGCGCCCCCCCCCCCCCCCTTCTCACCATGTGCCCCCCTCTCATCCTCCTAAAATAGATCACAAATAAATGACCTCTTTGTGCCAATTCTGGGTGGGAGGTATGGGGGGTGGGGGGGGGGCTACTTTTTCTCCTGAATGAGGAAACCTGAGTCTTTCCCAAATTGGGGTTTATGTGGTCAATGTGAGCTAAAGACACGCTGACCTCCACCATGGGCCGAGCTGCTCCATGACCTCATTCAGCCAAGAGCCAATCAGAAGGCTTCCTTCCGCTGCCAAACGATGAAGTCATTGGATTTAATTGTACCAGTTGGCACCAGATCAAGGGGAAGGTTGTGCCAAGTGGCACAGAGTGAAAGTGATGTGATTTACACCCAATTAAAGAGGGTGATGTGGGGGGAGGACACAAAAGAGCTCAGAATTGAGGAGATCTGAAGATGGACAACAATCCTCCCGATATCTTCTCAGTACTAATGATTTCTACTTCTATAGGGAATCTGCCTGAGGACTTCTTCTGTAGCCCCCAGTGGCCAATCAGTTGTCCTTTTTATACTGGTTTGCAGTTGGGATCCTAATTGCTTTAGGCTTCTAATGATCAGTGCTGCCGGCTTACTACTAGAAGTAAAGCCAGAAGCAGGCTGAGGTCCTCCTGGCATAGACACACGTAGGTTGGGTGAAGGTAAAGACCTGACCAATGTAGCAAATGGTCGTTCGTTTCGAGGATTCGTAATCTGATTAGCACTAGATGGCCCTCCAAAAATCCTAATCATTTTCAGGTCTCAGGGAACCCTTCCAAAAACCAATTCATTGGTAGCTAGTGGGGGAAAAATGAGCCCCTTATGGTGGTGGTCGTGACGCCACCTTTGCAGACCGCTAAAAATATTAATGGTGTCATGCAGCTAGCTCTGCAAAGTGCCATTGAGCCATAGGCATGCGCACAGGGTGTGACGGTTGTGCCTAGGTACCAGTCCATACGGGGCGCAGGGTTGCTGCCCCCCCTAATCCATGTGCCCAGCCCCTAATTTACATGCAGGGGGCCGGACGCATGGATTTTAATGTTGTTTTTTTTCGTTAGAAGCACATGATTATAGCGGGAGGCTGTAATTGGCTTCAAAAAAGGGTGGGCTCAGGACGTAGAGCACTGAGCCCACCCAGTTGTGCGACAATAGCAAAGTAATATGCGCCATTGTTTTCCTAATTCTCCTCCCGGCCAATCAAGAAGCGGGTCCTGAGACCTGTCACTCGATTGGCCGAGAGGAGAAGCGATCCTATTGGCCGTCTAGGAGGAGAAGGGAGGAGATGCAGGGAAAGCCGCTGCCCAGAGGAAGCGCTGCCCGAGACCTTGATTGGGTAAGTGCGGGGCTGGTGACCGACCAACCGGGGTGGATGGGTGTGGGTGACCCGACCGGGGGTGCCTGTGAGTATCAAGTCACAGTGGCTGTGGGTACGGGTAACCCAACCAACCAAAGGGTGACTGTAGGTACAGGTGATCCGACCGACCAGGGGTGGCTGTGGGTACGGGTGACCCGACCGACCAGGGAGTGACTATGGGTACATGTGACCCGACCGACCAGGGGGTGATTGTGGGTATCGGGTCACGGTGGCTGTGGGTACGGGTAACCCGACCGGGGTGACTGTGGGTATGGGTAACCTGACCGACCGGGGGGTGACACTGGGTACAGGCGACCCGACCAAACAGGAAGTGACTGTGGGTACGGGTAACCCGACCAACTGGGGATGACTGATCGACCAGGGAGTGACTGTGGGTACAGGTAACCCGACCGACCGGGGGTTGATTGTGGGTATCGGGTCACGGTGGCTGTGGGTATGGGTAACCCGACCGACCGGGGGTTGATTGTGGGTATCGGGTCACGGTGGCTGTGGGTATGGGTAACCCGACCGACCGGGGGTGACTGTGGGTACAGGCGACCCGACCAACCAGGAAGTGACTGTGGTACAGGTGACCCGATCGACCAGGGAGTGACTGTGGGTACGGGTAACCCGACTGACCGGGGATGACTGTGGGTAGAGGTGACCCGACCGACCGGGGGGTGATTGTGGGTACAGGTGGCCCGACCGACCAGGGGGTGATTGTGGGTACAGGTGACCCGACCGACCGGGGGTGACTGTGGGTACGGGTGACCCGACCGACAAGGAAGGGGGGGTGTGGGTATCGGGTCACGGTGGGGTATCGGGTCACGGTGGCTGTGGGTACGGGTAACCCGACCGACCGGGGGGTGACTGTGAGTACAGGTGACCTGACCGACCGGGGGTGACTGTGGGTGCATTGTTTGCCACCCCTCCCCAAAAAAATACACCACAAGCCGCCACTGCAAGGCACACTCTAATCACCCCATGTTCTGCCAGCTTCTCTTCTCTCCGGGACAGGGAATGGGCTGGTAAATATTTCATTAACCGGCCCCTTCCTTTTCCGAATGAACGCAATGAGTGATCTGTACCAATCGCTCTTGTCTTCATTCTTAACTGAAGCATAGTAAACTATGTTGGCTGCAAAGAAAAGGACTGGGGAATCTCTGTCTCAAAAGTGAGACATCGGGGGTCTGTTATTTCACTAAATAACGGGGCTCCGAAAAACAATTGTAATAAAAAATAAAAGACGTCTGACACCGTCCACTCCTCTGCTGATATACACACACGTGTGTTTGTGCTTTGGGGTGCACACCCTATGCGTTGACCCTTGACCTATGGAGGCTCCATCAAATGGGAAGTCAATCAGCCACAGCTCAATGAACCCGTGGCAACCTCTGGAGGAACCCCTGGCAACCTCTAGAGAAACCCCTGGCAACCTCTGGAGGAACCCCTGGCAACCTCTGGAGGAACCCCTGGCAACCCCTGGAGAAACCCCTGGCAACCTCTGGAGGAACCCCTGGGAACCTCTGGAGGAACCTTGGCGGTGAAGAACCGCTCTACTAGGGGATGGTAAAAGCTCCTTTTCCTGACCCTCGGCTTCCTTGGCAGGTGGGGCTCCCTTACCATTCAGCAGTGGACTCCCCCTTGGCAGCCTCACATGCACAATTTTCAGGACAAATTTGGGGGTGCCTTCTAAAGTCCAACCAGTATGAGAAGGGGGGGGTGGACTCTTCCAAAAGTTTGTCCTGAAATTCTAACTATTAAATAAAATGCATCCCATGGACAGAACTCGGCTGTGTTGGTGCCAGCGCACTTATACGACTACAATCACCTTCTTCACCATAAACCTAACCCAACACTATGTGGCCCCTCATTCTGCTGGCCCCTCGTTCTGCTGGCCCCTCGTTCTGCTGGCCCCTCGTTCTGCTGGCCCGTCGTTCTGCTGGCCCCTCGTTCTGCTGGCCCCTCGTTCTGCTGGCCCCTCGTTCTGCTGGCCCCTCGTTCTGCTGGCCCCTCGTTCTGCTGGCCCGTCGTTCTGCTGGCCCGTCGTTCTGCTGGCCCCTCGTTCTGCTGGCCCCTCGTTCTGCTGGCCCCTCGTTCTGCTGGCCCGTCGTTCTGCTGGCCCCTCGTTCTGCTGGCCCCTCGTTCTGCTGGCCCCTCGTTCTGCTGGCCCGTTGTTCTGCTGGACCGTCGTTCTGCTGGCCCCTCGTTCTGCTGGCCCCTCGTTCTGAGGATGGATCCTGTGTGTCCATGGCACCCATCCCCCTATGCGAAAATCACGCAGGCCCCGGATACATTGATTGACATTGCAGTAACTCATATCCGGCGTACGTGTCCAGAAATAATGGCGTATTTTTACGAGGGACGAAAGAATGGACATTCATTGTCGTCTGGCGAGGTGGTGGCGTGTAAACCTGCGAAGGTCACGACAAGGTGGGTCGTCATCCATAACTAAAGTCAAACAAGTTTGGCGCTACGCAGGCTTTGAAGTCTGCGCTCCCCAAATTATAGGCTTATAAACCGAGCAAAACAGGTGTACAGGTGCCTCCATCTCCGTGACCTTTACCTTCAACAAAACAGTTGTCAGAGTTGTCGTCGCACCCTCCCCCCTCCCCCAGGCATAGTACTTATTTATGTCCAATAAATCTACTGAGGGAACGGAAGTCACACAACTGGGTCACCTCAGCAGGCAAAGTGTCCACCGAGGAGGAACCCTGGAGGAACATTTGTCTGTGACGTGCAGGAAATATCTGAGACGGGTTGTCACCTCCGGGCTCTCTAAGTTCTAATGTCTTTGAGGGAAAGTTCACACCGGGGAAACTTTTACTCTCCAGGCAGATTGTTGTATAAAGAACCCTCCACCAGCCTATCCTGGGTATTATCTGGGGCCAGGCAAGGTGCTACCACTAGGCAAACTAGACAGCCGCCTAGGGCGCCCAGCCACTGGGGTTCCTATTCTCTGCTTTCTGCAGCAAGCAAATAGGTCTCATCATCAGCAGGCAGCTGCCTCTCCATTCACACATAGTGTCAGAGGCGCAGTGGCGGCAGAGGACTTTGTCTGTGTCCCAACTCCTGAATGAATGGAAGCAAGTGTAGCGGGTATTTGAATTTATGTTAGGACTATGGTGGTGTGAGGTTCCTTGGGGTCCCTGGGTGGCGCTGTTGCCTGGGGCCGGAGTTGAACTCGCACCTCGAACCGTGCCTTTTTGTCCTCCCCTGGAGCTGGTACAGAGGGGCCGGGAACCCGCTGTGATGCAAAGGGAGAGGTCATAAAAGGGGTGGACGCCCTGTTTTTGGGAGAGAGAGTTGGAGGACGTGGCCGCGCCCAGGCACCTTCAGCTTGGGTGCTGGCGTTCCGGTGTTCCAGGCCTAGGTGCCCTTGGCCTAGCTGGAGCAGGGATGGAGTCCATCTCAGGCACCTTTAGCCTGGTGTGAGGTACTATGGCGGATGCCTGGGGCTCAGTACCTTCGACTGAGTTCCGCGAGGGTGGAGGAATCCGAGGGGGCCCTAACTCCTTGGGTGCCCGTGTCTGAGGTCGTGAGGACTGGTGCTCAGTAACTTCTCCGAAGAGCCCGGCGCAGCATCGCTGGTGACGGAGAGGCCTCCATTTCCCCCTTGGACGGATTTCTTCCTCTGACAGGGGCAAAGTGAGCGAAGGTAATTCACGTTCTATATTACTTAGTCAGTGGCGGTGACTATTCACCACTGGTGACAGCACAGTGGGCAGCAGCAAAAAGGGAAAGGATTGTGCCTCGATCTGTCCCCCATTATTCCCAAGGAAAGATTGTTTTATTGCTTGGCAAGAAGAATAAAACTGAGTTGGACCTACTAACTGTGTGGAACTCGGGTTACTAAAGCAAAGGAGTCAGGGAGGAAGGACTGGACTTGACTCTAGGACACCTACACAAAACTCAATCTTCTGGCCTTCACCTCCCAGTTACGGAGGACATGGGCCGTGGGGTGTATCATCTCTCTCTCCCAGGTACCCCTAGACAACAGCCATATAACCGACAAAGCAAGGGAGAGGGGTGAGGCCGCTACACAAGCAAACATTCATTGATGGGCGCTGGTAGGCTGCATTGATGGGCGCTGGTAGGCTGCATTGATGGGTGCTGGTGAGGCTTCATTGATGGGCGCTGGTATGACTGCACGTGATGGGCGCTGGTGAGGCTGCATTTGATGGGCGCTGGTGAGGCTGCATTGATGGGCGCTGGTAGGCTGCATTGATGGGCGCTCCACCAAACACCATAATCCCCCCTCCCCCACACCATAATCCCCCCCCACACCATAATCCCCCCTCCCCCCACACCATAATCCCCCCTCCACCAAACACCATAATTCCCCCTCCCCCCAAACCATAATCCCCCACACACCATAATCCCCCCTCCCCCCACAAACCATAATTCCCCCCTAAATGATTTGGAGGGGTGGTCCAATACTTTTGGCAATCTGGTGTGTATAGAAGTGACTCTGGACTATGACAGGTCCTCCTGACATATATATTCTCATAGTATTCTACGGAATATATCATGAGGACCTGTCATAGTCCAGAGTGCCCCATATACAGTGCCTGGAAAAAGTATTTATACCCCTTGACATTTCCCACATTTTCTCATGTTACAACCAAAGACATAAATGTATTTTATTGGGATTTTATGTGATGGACCAACACAAAGTGTCACATAATTGTGAAGTGGAAGGAAAATAATAAATGATACAAAGAAATATGTGAAAAGTGTGGGTTAGGGGCATTTGTATTCAGCCCCCTTTCCTCTGATAACTAAATTCTAGTGGAACCAATTCCCCTTCAGAAGTCACCTAATTAGTAAATAGAGTCCACCTGTGTGTCATTTAATCTCAGTATAAATACAGCTGTTCTGTGAAGCCCTCAGAGATTTGTTAGAGAACCTTAGTGAACAAACAGTATCATGAAGGCCAAGGAACACACCAGACAGGTCAGGGATAAAGTTGTGGAGAAGTATAAAGCAGGGTTAGGTAATAAATAAAATCTCCCAAGCTTTGAAGATCTCACGGAGCTCTGTTCAATCCATCATCGGAAAATGGAAAGAGTATGGCACAACTGCAAACCTACCAAGACATGGCCGTCCACCTAAACTGACCGGGCCGGGCAAGGAGAGCATTCATCAGAGAAGCAGCCAAGAGGCCCCATGGTAACTCTGGAGGAAGTGCAGAGATTTATCATTTCCCTTCCCCTTTGTGTTGGTCCATCACATAAAATCCCAATAAAATACATTTACGTTTTTGGTTGTAACATGAGAAGATGTGGGGAAATGTCATGGGGTATGAATACTTTTTCCAGGCACGGTATATCCTCCTCGTATTGTACAGTATATATGACTCAGGACTATGACGGGTTCTCTTGACAGATAAACTCATCCACAGAATAAATCTCATTGTCAGCATTTCAGATGTTTGTCTTTAGTCCTCGCAGAGCTATAATCTACATCCCAGCTATCATTATCATGTCATTCCATCCACATTCTCTGGGGGGGGGAGGGGGTATAACCCGTCTTATTAAGGGATGACTCAGTATGAAAAGTGAAGATTTATAAAGATTAGTTGGGTCAGAACCAGTACCTTAAATCTACATTTTATGTGGATTTTTTTTCCTGCACCAACACCTATTATTACTATATTTCCTGTGCCTAGGCACTCCTCATGGTGCCCTTCCTGTGCCTAGGCACTCTGTATGGTGCCCTTCCTGTGCCTAGTCACTCCTCATGGTGCCCTTCCTGTGCCTAGGCGCTCCTCATGGTGCCTTTCCTGTGCTCAGGCACTCCTCATGGTGCCCTTTCTGTGCCTAGGCACTCCTCATGGTGCCCTTCCTGTGCCTAGGCACTCCTCATGGTGCCCTTTCTGTGCCTAGGCACTCCTCATGGTGCCCTTTCTGTGCCTAGGCACTCCTCATGGTGCCCTTCCTCTTCTCAGGCACTCCTCATGGTGCCCTTCCTGTGCCTAGGCACTCCTCATGGTGCCCTTCCTGTGCATAGGCACTCTTCATGGTGCCCTTCCTGTGCCTAGGCGCAACTCATGGTGCCCTTCCTGTGCCTAGGCACTCCACATGGTGCACTTCCTGTGCCTAGGCACTCCTCATGGTGCCCCTCCTGTGCCTAGGCACTCCTCATGGTGCCCTTTCTGTGCCTAGGCACTCCTCATGGTGCCCTTTCTGTTCTCAGGCACTCCTCATGGTGCCCTTCCTGTGCCTAGGCACTCCTCATGGTGCCCTTTCTGTGCCTAGGCACTCCTCATGGTGCACTTCCTGTGCCTAGGCACTCCTCATGGTGCCCTTCCTGTTCTCAGGCACTCCTCATGGTGCCCTTCCTGTGCCTAGGCACTCCTCATTGTGCCCTTTCTGTGCCTAGGCACTCCTCATGGTGCCCTTCCTGTTCTCAGGCACTCCTCATGGTGCCCTTCCTGTTCTCAGGCACTCCTCATGGTGCCCTTTCTGTGCCTAGGCACTCCTCATGGTGCCCTTCCTGTTCTCAGGCACTCCTCATGGTGCCCTTCCTGTGCCTAGGCACTCCTCATGGTGCCCTTCCTGTTCTCAGGCACTCCTCATGGTGCCCTTACTGTGCCTAGGCACTCCTCATGGTGCCCTTTCTGTGCCTAGGCACTCCTCATGGTGCCCTTCCTGTTCTCAGGCACTCCTCATGGTGACCTTCCTGTTCTCAGGCACTCCTCATGGTGACCTTCCTGTTCTCAGGCACTCCTCATGGTGCCCTTCCTGTGCCTAGGCACTCCTCATGGTGCCCTTCCTGTGCCTAGGCACTCCTCATGGTGCCCTTTCTGTGCCTAGGCACTCCTCATGGTGCCCTTCCTGTTCTCAGGCACTCCTCATGGTGACCTTCCTGTTCTCAGGCACTCCTCATGGTGCCCTTTCTGCGCCTAGGCACTCCTCATGGTGCCCTTCCTCTGCCTAGGCACTCCTGTTCTGTAGCCTCATAGCTGTATATCTGCAGTGTGAGATCATCTAAGGCACTACTGGTGAGAAGAGCACAGCTGTCCATATTGTGTCTGTATGTAGCGGGGTCTTCAAACCTAGAGGAATGTTTGAGTGGTAGTTGTACTCAGACACATTATTTGATAGGGCTTTGCTAAACCATTTTATACCGCAGGTAAAATACTGGTGTGTAGTTCCCTGTGGCCTGTGGATGGCGCTGCCATCAGGGGCTACGGTTGAACTGCTGGTATAGTGCTGTGCCTTGGATGTCCCCTCTCGGCGGTGGTATGGTGGCCGTGTCGGCCTGCTGTGCATGCCGGGACAGGATATAAAAGGGGCAGACACTGCCTGTGGGGGGGAATTCCCGGGGGTCTGACCCCGGGGAGTGTGTTGTTCTGTTCGTTGGCCACCCCGGGCACCTTTAGCCCTGGGGTGGGGTTCCTGGCCCGGTTCATTGGCGGATCAGTCCCAGGAACCTTTAGCCCTGGGGCTGCAACTGAAGGCCTTGGGTCCAGCACCTTTGGCTGGAGCCCACGGAGGGAGGAGGATTCCCAGGGTGCTGCCTTGCGAGGAAACCCGTATCTGGAAGAGGAGGCCGGGGGAGGACCGTTCCGAGGGACTGGTGAGAGATCACAGTGAAGGAAGGGGCCCAGTAACTCCCAGGAGGGATGTCATCTCCCTGTTAGAGGCCTAATACCAGAACCAACATTCACCAGGTCTGTGGCAGAGACTCAAAGTTCACCAGGTCTGTGGAAGAGACCCAACGTTCACCAGGTCTGTGGAAGAGACCCAAAGTTCACCAGGTCTGTGGCAGAGACCCAAAGTTCACCAGGTCTGTGGCAGAGACCCAAAGTTCACCAGGTCTGTGGCAGAGACCCAAAGTTCACCAGGTCTGTGGAAGAGACCCAAAGTTCACCAGGTCTGTGGAAGAGACCCAAAGTTCACCAGGTCTGTGGCAGAGACCCAAAGTTCACCAGGTCTGTGGCAGAGACCCAAAGTTCACCAGGTCTGTGGCAGAGACCCAAAGTTCACCAGGTCTGTGGCAGAGACCCAAAGTTCACCAGGTCTGTGTCAGAGACCCAAAGTTCACCAGGTCTGTGGCAGAGACCCAAAGTTCACCAGGTCTGTGGCAGAGACCCAAAGTTCACCAGGTCTGTGGAAGAGACCCAAAGTTCACCAGGTCTGTGGAAGAGACCCAAAGTTCACCAGGTCTGTGGCAGAGACCCAAAGTTCACCAGGTCTGTGGAAGAGACCCAAAGTTCACCAGGTCTGTGGCAGAGACCCAAAGTTCACCAGGTCTGTGGCAGAGACCCAAAGTTCACCAGGTCTGTGGAAGAGACCCAAAGTTCACCAGGTCTGTGGAAGAGACCCAAAGTTCACCAGGTCTGTGGCAGAGACCCAAAGTTCACCAGGTCTGTGGCAGAGACCCAAAGTTCACCAGGTCTGTGGCAGAGAAACAAAGTTCACCAGGTCTGTGGCAGAGACCCAAAGTTCACCAGGTCTGTGGCAGAGACCCAAAGTTCACCAGGTCTGTGGCAGAGACCCAAAGTTCACCAGGTCTGTGGAAGAGACCCAAAGTTCACCAGGTCTGTGGAAGAGACCCAAAGTTCACCAGGTCTGTGGCAGAGACCCAAAGTTCACCAGGTCTGTGGCAGAGACCCAAAGTTCACCAGGTCTGTGGCAGAGACCAAAGTTCACCAGGTCTGTGGCAGAGACCCAAAGTTCACCAGGTCTGTGGCAGAGACCCAAAGTTCACCAGGTCTGTGGCAGAGACCCAAAGTTCACCAGGTCTGTGGCAGAGACTCAAAGTTCACCAGGTCTGTGGCAGAGACCCAAAGTTCACCAGGTCTGTGGCAGAGACCCAAATTCACCCATAACAGTTTGTGCAGAGACTGTGTGTAAATTAATTTGAGCGTCACTCCGGCTGCTAGGATCCACTCTAATGGGAGACTATCCGGGTGAGCTGAGCCTACTTGAAGATACAGGTAGTGAATAGTAAATTTGTGCCTGGACCTCCTCCAACACCAGGTCTGTGGCAGAGACCCAAAGTTCACCAGGTCTGTGGCAGAGACCCAAAGTTCACCAGGTCTGTGGCAGAGACCCAAAGTTCACCAGGTCTGTGGCAGAGACCCAAAGTTCACCAGGTCTGTGGCAGAGACCAAAGTTCACCAGGTCTGTGGCAGAGACCCAAAGTTCACCAGGTCTGTGGCAGAGACCCAAAGTTCACCAGGTCTGTGGCAGAGACCCAAAGTTCACCAGGTCTGTGGCAGAGACCCAAAGTTCACCAGGTCTGTGGCAGAGACCCAAAGTTCACCAGGTCTGTGGCAGAGACCCAAAGTTCACCAGGTCTGTGGCAGAGACCCAAAGTTCACCAGGTCTGTGGCAGAGACCCAAAGTTCACCAGGTCTGTGGCAGAGACCCAAATTCACCCATAACAGTTTGTGCAGAGACTGTGTGTAAATTAATTTGAGCGTCACTCCGGCTGCTAGGATCCACTCTAATGGGAGACTATCCGGGTGAGCTGAGCCTACTTGAAGATACAGGTAGTGAATAGTAAATTTGTGCCTGGACCTCCTCCAACACCTTTTGCTGTCCTGTTCTCCATCCATCCTTTCCTATGTGCATATGAGAAAATAAACTCTTAGTTGGAGTTGCAGTTGGTGTGGACCTTGGAGTTATTGGGGGAAAATAGAGACTTGTCTTTATTGCAGTGAAGACGGGAGCCATTCTCTGGAGAACCTTGCTGTGGAGACCCAGGTACATTACACCGCTCAGCCTCTTCACACAGGAGGGTATGGGCATGTGGCATGGTGTGCCCCTTTTCCTACCAGTGAGCCAAAGGTAGGGAAAAGGGGTCCGGTTGCTACATGTATGATATGGAGACACCTGAACTCCGGGTGGGGGGTGTCAGTGATGTAGGTAAGATGTACAATGGTCAGGTATCCACATGCTTTTCAGTAATGTGACCCCCTCCCCCCCTTTCTGTGTCTGATGCACTTTTTTTGGAAACTCGACTTGAATCCAATGTAAAGTTCCCTTTGAGGTTCTTTCCTCTCTTCTGATGCCAGAAATGTGCGGCGAGTTCCCGGCTGGATCCAATCATATCAAAGACAATGGAAGCGTTTTCCTCCCCGGAGTCGCTAAACATTCCTTTTCAGGAGATTCTTCTCCTCGTGTGAAATGAAATAAAAGAGAGAAACCCCCGAGGACATCATCATCATCGCCTATAAACTCTTCATTGCTGAGCGACGAGGAGTCAGAAATAGACTGAGCTCCGCCCAATCACAGGGGGGGGGGCTACTTCTCCGGAATATTCTCTCTTTTTTTTATATATTAAAAAAATTTCATTTCTTCTTTATTAAGAATTAAGACAGTGATAGATGAAGTACAACTGACACCAACAAGGGCCCCCCCCTCCCCCATACAGGTGATTGGCCCTGAGCATGGCGCCAGCGACATCAACAAACCCTCATTCACATCCCGCCTTTTATTTTTTACAGTTTTTTTATTTTATTCTTTTTTACATTTAATTATTATTATTATTATTGGGGGGGGGGGTTCTTTGGTGAAATATTGGGGCTCTAAACACACCCCCGATGTCTCAGTTTTAAGACGGAGAAAGTGACTGAGGACGGATCCCCGATCTTTCCTCTGAGGCCTCTGAGGTCTCAGCTGTACAGGAGAATGAATGAACAAGAGGAACTCTGTGTAGAGGCTTCCTGTTCATTCACAGTTCAGCACACTTTACTATGCTTCAGTTAGGAATGAACAAAGGAGCGACTGGTACGATCACTCAATGGGTCCATTCAGGAAGGAAGGGGCCGGTAAACACGACCACTCCCACTTTCCATCATGAACTGATCCCACAGCAGTTTACATCTGAGAAAGAAAGAG
The DNA here is from genome assembly GCA_029206835.1 of Rana muscosa. Classification (NCBI taxonomy): domain Eukaryota; kingdom Metazoa; phylum Chordata; class Amphibia; order Anura; family Ranidae; genus Rana; species Rana muscosa. Next base: position 351,160,756 of record CM055125.1, on the reverse strand, counting down.
GAGAAGAAGCCTGGGGGGGGGGGCAGAGGAGGATCGAACTGCAGAGGGAAGGGGATCTTGGACAGGAGAGGAGGTAAATCGAGTAACAAGGATGGTGGGGGGGGGGGCATTCCCTAAAACCGATCCCCCTGTGGCTCCGCATGCAGCAGCTGCTGACAGCCAGCAGGAAGGAGAGGACAAAAAGCCAGCAGCACTGCAGGAGGAGGGAGGGGGCAGAGGAGGATCGAAGCTGCGGGGGAAGGGGATCTTGGACAGGAGAGGGGGTGACTGGAGTAGTGGGGAGGGGGGACAATCCCTGAAACCATTCCCTCTGTGGCTCTGCCTGAAGCAGCTGCTGACAGCCAGCAGAAGGGAGAGGAGGAGAAGCCAGCAGTCCAGCAGGAGGAGGGGAGGGCAGAGGAAGATCGAAGCTGCGGGGGAGGGGGATCTTGGACAGGGGAGGGGGTAAATGGAGTAACAGGGATGGCGGTAGGGTGACCACGTGTCCCGGATTGCAGGTCTGTCCCGGGCACATTCATTCCAGGACAATACAGTGTCCCGGAATGAAACTGACACAGCTACCCCCCTGGGGAAAATCAGGTCCCCCCCCCAAAAAAGGCCGCCACTTCACCGCTTTACTCACTGACAGTACTTGTCCTGGCCGGGAATGCCTGGAGGAGCACAATCCCCGCCCCCTGCTTGTGATTGGAGAAATCATAAATCACTGTGCTGTGATTCGTTACAGCTCAAGCTGATTTTTGGGAAGGGGGAGTCTCCCTGAATGGTAGTTTGGAAACGTGGTCACCCTAGACGGCAGCGGGGGGGGGGGTCATTCCAAACCAATCCTCCTGTGGCTCCGCCTGAAGCAGCTGCTGACAGCCAGTAGGAGGGAGAGGAGGAGAAGCCGAAAGCACAACAGGAGGAGGGGGGGGGGAGGGGGCAGAGGAGGATTGAAGCAGTGGGGGAGGGGGATCTTGGACAGAAGAGGGGGTGACTGGAGTGGTGGGGAGGGGGGGTGGGCAATCCCTGAAATCCATCCCCCTGTCTCTGCCTGCAGCAGGAGGGAGAGGAGGAGAAGCCAACTGTGATTGCAAGGGAAGGGGGCGCTGAGCTGTGATCAGCAACATTTGGAACCGCATGCACCATAAAATACGTTGAACTGATGGGGCCCCATATAGGAGGGCCAGTCCTACCCCCTTATTGGTGGCCATGGATCTCGTTGAAGAGCATTTTGCAAATGTGAATAACTCCAAAAACCCAAGGATCTTGGTGTGGGGGAGGGGTGAATGTGAGGACAACCGGTGCAGATGAACACATTAAATATCAGTAATGGAGAATAATAAGTAAAGGGTATAATTTAACGGGGGGAGGGGGGGGAATCATCGAGCAGTGGACTGGCCGGGTCAGTAATAAAAGGGATGAAGAGGTAGGTGGTCAGAGTTATGTTGCCTGGAGGTTATGGGTCTGAAGTTCAATAATTAAGGTGGTTGGTTGGCCACTGAGGTAATTTGGCTTTGGTGGTACATCCAGGATGCCCGGGTCTCATACAGTTTCATATTTATCCTTTGGAGAGAAGAAGCATCACTCGGCCTCCATATTAGGATTGACCTTTCTTTAGTCCATTCTTGAACAGCCGGTGGTCGGGGCTTCTTCCAAAAGGCTGGAATGAGATCTTTGATTTCATCAGGAAGATGTAGCAATACACATCTCTTGTAAGATTTGATTGGTTGAGATGTATTGTAGGAGGGATCACCGAGGACTTGCGAGCCTTGACTCCCTGTCACTCCTCAGTGGCCCAGTTTGGAAAAGATGTCTCACGCTTATTCAGTTCCAGCAAACACTACATATTCTTGAGCTGAAAACAATTGGGTTCCACAAGAGTGATATTCATCCACATGTTCTCCTGAGGAAGATCAGGAAGATCATTCGAAATGCGTTGAGTCCACATGTGGATCATTGGATGAAATCATGTGTGAACCTCACAATGGACATGGTGTTACAAATTATTAAAATGTTATGTTTAATACATTTTGTGGGTTTACATAATTATTCTGTGGTGTTTATTTCTATATGTTCTAAAAACTCCATGGCTGCAACAAAGACGAAGACGGAGTTGGCGGAAGTGTTTAGGCGGAGACGGAGTTGGCGGAAGCGTTTAGGCGGAGACGGAGTTGGCGGAAGCGTTTAGGCGAAGACGGAGTTGGTGGAAGCGTTTAGGCGGAGACGGAGTTGGTGGAAGTGTTTAGGCGGAGATGGAGTTGGCGGAAGTGTTTAGGCGGAGACGGAGTTGGCGGAAGTGTTTAGGCGGAGACGGAGTTGGCAGAAGTGTTTAGGCGGAGACGGAGTTGGCGGAAGTGTTTAGGCGGAGACGGAGTTGGCGGAAGTGTTTAGGCGGAGACGGAGTTGGCGGAAGTGTTTAAAAGGAAACGGAGTTGGCGGAAGTGTTTAGGCGGAGACGGAGTTGGCGGAAGTGTTTAGGCGGAGACGGAGTTGGCGGAAGTGTTTAGGCGGAGACGGAGTTGGCGGAAGTGTTTAGGCGGAGACGGAGTTGGCGGAAGTGTTTAGGTGGAGACGGAGTTGGTGGAAGTGTTTAGGTGGAGACGGAGTTGGCGGTTGGTTGTTACTCACCTACGAGCACCATTCCTTGGTTTCACCCCTTACCTACCACCTCCCAGTACTGTAATTTGTATGAAATTGGTATGGAATTTGGTAATGATAACAAGAAAAGCACTAAAATAGATCCCCTGCAGCCAGTAACAATAGAGTCCCCCCCCCCCCCCACCCAGAAAGAATAGATTCCCCCTGGCAACAATGGACCACCCACAAAAAAATTCCCCCCAAGCAACAGTAGACTCCTGGCATCAACACCACATCTCTCACAGCCAGCATCAATAGACTTTACGGCAGTCAGCGACAATAGACCCCCTCCCTCAACAGTAGATCTCTCCCAACAACTGACCCCAGCAGTATAAGACCCATCCCTAGCAACAATAGACCTCCTCAACAACAATAGACCCCTAGTGCTGGAAGTGCCGGAACTGCGTTCCCGCTGGAAAAAAGCCCTGGTTTTAACACTTTACGATGAGAAGGGACTCGGGGAGCGCTAAATGTCTGTGGGTTAGGGGCCCAAATTACAGTACTTGTCTTGCCACGCAAATAATTTTACTGTTAGGGGTCCCCACAACTTGGGAAATTTTATCAAGGGGTCACGGCGCTAGAAGGTTGAGAACCTCTGGTTTAGGTGGAGACGGAGTTGGCGGAAGTGTTCAGGCGCAGACGGAGTTTGCGGAAGTGTTCAGTCAGAGACGGAGTTGGTGGAAGTGTTTAGGTGGAAACGGAGTTGGAAGTGTTTAGGCGGAGACGGAGTTGGTGGAAGTGTTTAGGTGGAGACGGAGTTGGTGGAAGTGTTTAGGTGGAGACGGAGTTGGAAGTGTTTAGGCGGAGATGGAGTTGGTGGAAGTGTTTAGGTGAAGACGGAGTTGGTGGAAGTGTTTAGGTGGAGACGGAGTTGGAAGTGTTTAGGTGGAGACGGAGTTGGTGGAAGTGTTTAGGTGGAGACGGAGTTGGTGGAAGTGTTTAGGTGGAGACGGAGTTGGAAGTGTTTAGGCGGAGATGGAGTTGGTGGAAGTGTTTAGGTGAAGACGGAGTTGGTGGAAGTGTTTAGGTGGAGACGGAGTTGGAAGTGTTTAGGTGGAGACGGAGTTGGTGGAAGTGTTTAGGTGGAGACGGAGTTGGTGGAAGTGTTTAGGTGGAGATGGAGTGGGTGGAGACGGAGTTGGTGGAAACGTTGAGACGGAGTTGGTGGAAGTGTTTAGGTGGAGACGGAGTTGGTGGAAGTGTTTAGGTGGAGATGGAGTGGGTGGAGACGGAGTTGGTGGAAACGTTGAGACGGAGTTGGTGGAAGTGTTTAGGTGGAGATGGAGTTGGTGGAAGTGTTTAGGTGGAGACGGAGTTGGTGGAAGTGTTTAGGTGGAGACTGAGTTGGTGGAAGCGTTTAGGTGGAGACTGAGTTGGTGGAAGCGTTGAGACGGAGTTGGTGGAAGTGTTTAGGTGGAGACTGAGTTGGTGGAAGCGTTTAGATGGAGACTGAGTTGGTGGAAGCGTTTAGGTGGAGACTGAGTTGGTGGAAGCGTTTAGGTGGAGACTGAGTTGGTGGAAGCGTTTAGGTGGAGACTGAGTTGGTGGAAGCGTTTAGGTGGAGACTGAGTTGGTGGAAGCGTTTAGGTGGAGACTGAGTTGGTGGAAGCGGTTAGGTGGAGACTGAGTTGGTGGAAGCGTTGAGACGGAGTTGGTGGAAGTGTTTAGGTGGAGACTGAGTTGGTGGAAGCGTTGAGACGGAGTTGGTGGAAGTGTTTATGTGGAGACAGAGTTGGTGGAAGTGTTTAGGTGGAGACGGAGTTGGTGGAAGTGTTTAGGTGGAGACGGAGTTGGTGGAAGTGTTTAGGTGGAGACTGAGTTGGTGGAAGCGTTTAGGTGGAGACTGAGTTGGTGGAAGCATTTAGGTGGAGACTGAGTTGGTGGAAGCGTTGAGACGGAGTTGATGGAAGTGTTTAGGTGGAGACTGAGTTGGTGGAAGCGTTTAGATGGAGACTGAGTTGGTGGAAGCGTTTAGGTGGAGACTGAGTTGGTGGAAGCGTTTAGGTGGAGACTGAGTTGGTGGAAGCGTTTAGGTGGAGACTGAGTTGGTGGAAGCGTTTAGGTGGAGACTGAGTTGGTGGAAGCATTTAGGTGGAGACTGAGTTGGTGGAAGCGTTGAGACGGAGTTGGTGGAAGTGTTTAGGTGGAGACTGAGTTGGTGGAAGCGTTTAGATGGAGACTGAGTTGGTGGAAGCATTTAGGTGGAGACTGAGTTGGTGGAAGCGTTTAGGTGGAGACTGAGTTGGTGGAAGCGTTTAGGTGGAGACAGAGTTGGTGGAAGCGTTGAGACGAAGTTGGTGGAAGTGTTTAGGTGGAGACGGAGTTGGTGGAAGTGTTTAGGTGGAGATGGAGTTGGTGGAAGTGTTTAGGTGGAGACGGAGTTGGTGGAAGTGTTTAGGTGGAGACGGAGTTGGTGGAAGTGTTTAGGTGGAGACGGAGTTGGTGGAAGTGTTTAGGTGGAGATGGAGTGGGTGGAGACGGAGTTGGTGGAAACGTTGAGACGGAGTTGGTGGAAGTGTTTAGGTGGAGACAGAGTTGGTGGAAGTGTTTAGGTGGAGACGGAGTTGGTGGAAGTGTTTAGGTGGAGACGGAGTTGGTGGAAGTGTTTAGGTGGAGACTGAGTTGGTGGAAGCGTTTAGGTGGAGACTGAGTTGGTGGAAGCATTTAGGTGGAGACTGAGTTGGTGGAAGCGTTGAGACGGAGTTGGTGGAAGTGTTTAGGTGGAGACTGAGTTGGTGGAAGCGTTTAGATGGAGACTGAGTTGGTGGAAGCGTTTAGGTGGAGACTGAGTTGGTGGAAGCGTTTAGGTGGAGACTGAGTTGGTGGAAGCGTTTAGGTGGAGACTGAGTTGGTGGAAGCGTTTAGGTGGAGACTGAGTTGGTGGAAGCATTTAGGTGGAGACTGAGTTGGTGGAAGCGTTGAGACGGAGTTGGTGGAAGTGTTTAGGTGGAGACGGAGTTGGTGGAAGTGTTTAGGTGGAGATGGAGTTGGTGGAAGTGTTTAGGTGGAGACGGAGTTGGTGGAAGTGTTTAGGTGGAGACGGAGTTGGTGGAAGTGTTTAGGTGGAGATGGAGTGGGTGGAGACAGAGTTGGTGGAAGCGTTGAGACGAAGTTGGTGGAAGTGTTTAGGTGGAGACGGAGTTGGTGGAAGTGTTTAGGTGGAGATGGAGTGGGTGGAGACGGAGTTGGTGGAAACGTTGAGACGGAGTTGGTGGAAGTGTTTAGGTGGAGATGGAGTTGGTGGAAGTGTTTAGGTGGAGACGGAGTTGGTGGAAGCGTTGAGACGGAGTTGGTGGAAGTGTTTATGTGGAGACGGAGTTGGTGGAAGTGTTTAGGTGGAGATGGAGTGGGTGGAGACGGAGTTGGTGGAAACGTTGAGACGGAGTTGGTGGAAGTGTTTAGGTGGAGACGGAGTTGGTGGAAGTGTTTAGGTGGAGATGGAGTGGGTGGAGACGGAGTTGGTGGAAACGTTGAGACGGAGTTGGTGGAAGTGTTTAGGTGGAGACGGAGTTGGTGGAAGTGTTTAGGTGGAGACGGAGTTGGTGGAAGCGTTTAGGTGGAGACGGAGTTGGTGGAAGCGTTGAGACGGAGTTGGTGGAAGTGTTTATGTGGAGACAGAGTTGGTGGAAGTGTTTAGGTGGAGACAGAGTTGGTGGAAGCGTTGAGACGAAGTTGGTGGAAGTGTTTAGGTGGAGACGGAGTTGGTGGAAGTGTTTAGGTGGAGATGGAGTGGGTGGAGACGGAGTTGGTGGAAACGTTAAGACGGAGTTGGTGGAAGTGTTTAGGTGGAGATGGAGTTGGTGGAAGTGTTTAGGTGGAGACGGAGTTGGTGGAAGTGTTTAGGTGGAGACGGAGTTGGTGGAAGTGTTTAGGTGGAGATGGAGTGGGTGGAGACGGAGTTGGTGGAAGCGTTGAGACGGAGTTGGTGGAAGTGTTTATGTGGAGACGGAGTTGGTGGAAGTGTTTAGGTGGAGACAGAGTTGGTGGAAGCGTTGAGACGGAGTTGGTGGAAGTGTTTAGGTGGAGACAGAGTTGGTGGAAGTGTTTATGTGGAGACAGAGTTGGTGGAAGTGTTTAGGTGGAGACAGAGTTGGTGGAAGCGTTTAGGTGGAGATGGAGTGGGTGGAGACGGAGTTGGTGGAAGCGTTGAGACAGAGTTGGTGGAAGTGTTTAGGTGGAGACAGAGTTGGTGGAAGTGTTGAGACAGAGTTGGTGGAAGTGTTTAGGTGGAGATGGAGTTGGTGGAAGTGTTTAGGTGGAGACGGAGTTGGTGGAAGTGTTTAGGTGGAGACGGAGTTGGTGGAAGTGTTTAGGTGGAGATGGAGTGGGTGGAGACGGAGTTGGTGGAAGCGTTGAGACGGAGTTGGTGGAAGTGTTTAGGTGGAGATGGAGTGGGTGGAGACGGAGTTGGTGGAAGCGTTGAGACAGAGTTGGTGGAAATGTTTAGGTGGAGATGGAGTGGGTGGAGACGGAGTTGGTGGAAGCGTTGAGACAGAGTTGGTGGAAGTGTTTAGGTGGAGACGGAGTGGGTGGAGACGGAGTTGGTGGAAGCGTTGAGACAGAGTTGGTGGAAGTGTTTAGGTGGAGACGGAGTTGGTGGAAGTGTTTAGGTGGAGATGGAGTTGGTGGAAGTGTTTAGGTGGAGACGGAGTTGGTGGAAGTGTTTAGGTGGAGACGGAGTTGGTGGAAGTGTTTAGGTGGAGATGGAGTGGGTGGAGACGGAGTTGGTGGAAGCGTTGAGACGGAGTTGGTGGAAGTGTTTAGGTGGAGATGGAGTGGGTGGAGACGGAGTTGGTGGAAGCGTTGAGACAGAGTTGGTGGAAGTGTTTAGGTGGAGATGGAGTGGGTGGAGACGGAGTTGGTGGAAGCGTTGAGACAGAGTTGGTGGAAGTGTTTAGGTGGAGACGGAGTGGGTGGAGACGGAGTTGGTGGAAGCGTTGAGACAGAGTTGGTGGAAGTGTTTAGGTGGAGACGGAGTTGGTGGAAGTGTTTAGGTGGAGATGGAGTGGGTGGAGACTGAGTTGGTGGAAGCGTTGAGACGGAGTTGGTGGAAGTGTTTAGGTGGAGACGGAGTTGGTGGAAGTGTTTAGGTGGAGATGGAGTGGGTGGAGACGGAGTTGGTGGAAGCGTTGAGACGGAGTTGGTGGAAGTGTTTAGGTGGAGATGGAGTTGGTGGAAGTGTTTAGGTGGAGATGGAGTGGGTGGAGACGGAGTTGGTGGAAGCGTTGAGACGGAGTTGGTGGAAGTGTTTAGGTGGAGACAGAGTTGGTGGAAGAGTTTAGGTGGAGACTGAGTTGGTGGAAGTGTTTAGGTGGAGACGGAGTTGGTGGAAGTGTTTAGGTGGAGATGGAGTGGGTGGAGACGGAGTTGGTGGAAACGTTGAGACGGAGTTGGTGGAAGTGTTTAGGTGGAGACGGAGTTGGTGGAAGTGTTTAGGTGGAGATGGAGTGGGTGGAGACGGAGTTGGTGGAAACGTTGAGACGGAGTTGGTGGAAGTGTTTAGGTGGAGATGGAGTTGGTGGAAGTGTTTAGGTGGAGACGGAGTTGGTGGAAGTGTTTAGGTGGAGACTGAGTTGGTGGAAGCGTTTAGGTGGAGACTGAGTTGGTGGAAGCATTTAGGTGGAGACTGAGTTGGTGGAAGCGTTGAGACGGAGTTGGTGGAAGTGTTTAGGTGGAGACTGAGTTGGTGGAAGCGTTTAGGTGGAGACTGAGTTGGTGGAAGCGTTTAGGTGGAGACTGAGTTGGTGGAAGCGTTTAGGTGGAGACTGAGTTGGTGGAAGCGTTTAGGTGGAGACTGAGTTGGTGGAAGCGTTTAGGTGGAGACTGAGTTGGTGGAAGCATTTAGGTGGAGACTGAGTTGGTGGAAGCGTTGAGACGGAGTTGGTGGAAGTGTTTATGTGGAGACAGAGTTGGTGGAAGTGTTTAGGTGGAGACAGAGTTGGTGGAAGCGTTGAGACGAAGTTGGTGGAAGTGTTTAGGTGGAGACGGAGTTGGTGGAAGTGTTTAGGTGGAGATGGAGTTGGTGGAAGTGTTTAGGTGGAGATGGAGTTGGTGGAAGTGTTTAGGTGGAGACGGAGTTGGTGGAAGTGTTTAGGTGGAGACGGAGTTGGTGGAAGTGTTTAGGTGGAGACGGAGTTGGTGGAAGTGTTTAGGTGGAGATGGAGTGGGTGGAGACGGAGTTGGTGGAAACGTTGAGACGGAGTTGGTGGAAGTGTTTAGGTGGAGATGGAGTGGGTGGAGACGGAGTTGGTGGAAACGTTGAGACGGAGTTGGTGGAAGTGTTTAGGTGGAGATGGAGTTGGTGGAAGTGTTTAGGTGGAGACGGAGTTGGTGGAAGTGTTTAGGTGGAGATGGAGTGGGTGGAGACGGAGTTGGTGGAAACGTTGAGACGGAGTTGGTGGAAGTGTTTAGGTGGAGACGGAGTTGGTGGAAGTGTTTAGGTGGAGATGGAGTGGGTGGAGACGGAGTTGGTGGAAACGTTAAGACGGAGTTGGTGGAAGTGTTTAGGTGGAGATGGAGTTGGTGGAAGTGTTTAGGTGGAGACGGAGTTGGTGGAAGTGTTTAGGTGGAGACGGAGTTGGTGGAAGTGTTTAGGTGGAGATGGAGTGGGTGGAGACGGAGTTGGTGGAAGCGTTGAGACGGAGTTGGTGGAAGTGTTTAGGTGGAGATGGAGTGGGTGGAGACGGAGTTGGTGGAAGCGTTGAGACAGAGTTGGTGGAAGTGTTTAGGTGGAGATGGAGTGGGTGGAGACGGAGTTGGTGGAAGCGTTGAGACAGAGTTGGTGGAAGTGTTTAGGTGGAGACGGAGTGGGTGGAGACGGAGTTGGTGGAAGCGTTGAGACGGAGTTGGTGGAAGTGTTTATGTGGAGACGGAGTTGGTGGAAGTGTTTAGGTGGAGACGGAGTTGGTGGAAGTGTTTAGGTGGAGACAGAGTTGGTGGAAGCGTTGAGACGGAGTTGGTGGAAGTGTTTAGGTGGAGACAGAGTTGGTGGAAGTGTTGAGACAGAGTTGGTGGAAGTGTTTAGGTGGAGACGGAGTTGGTGGAAGTGTTTAGGTGGAGGTGGAGTGGGTGGAGACGGAGTTGGTGGAAACGTTGAGACGGAGTTGGTGGAAGTGTTTAGGTGGAGATGGAGTTGGTGGAAGTGTTTAGGTGGAGACGGAGTTGGTGGAAGCGTTTAGGTGGAGACTGAGTTGGTGGAAGCATTTAGGTGGAGACTGAGTTGGTGGAAGCGTTGAGACGGAGTTGGTGGAAGTGTTTAGGTGGAGACTGAGTTGGTGGAAGCGTTTAGGTGGAGACTGAGTTGGTGGAAGCGTTTAGGTGGAGACTGAGTTGGTGGAAGCGTTTAGGTGGAGACTGAGTTGGTGGAAGCGTTTAGGTGGAGACTGAGTTGGTGGAAGCGTTTAGGTGGAGACTGAGTTGGTGGAAGCGTTTAGGTGGAGACTGAGTTGGTGGAAGCGTTTAGGTGGAGACTGAGTTGGTGGAAGCGTTTAGGTGGAGACTGAGTTGGTGGAAGCATTTAGGTGGAGACTGAGTTGGTGGAAGCGTTGAGACGGAGTTGGTGGAAGTGTTTATGTGGAGACAGAGTTGGTGGAAGTGTTTAGGTGGAGACAGAGTTGGTGGAAGCGTTGAGACGAAGTTGGTGGAAGTGTTTAGGTGGAGACGGAGTTGGTGGAAGTGTTTAGGTGGAGACGGAGTTGGTGGAAGTGTTTAGGTGGAGATGGAGTGGGTGGAGACGGAGTTGGTGGAAGCGTTGAGACAGAGTTGGTGGAAGTGTTTAGGTGGAGATGGAGTTGGTGGAAGTGTTTAGGTGGAGATGGAGTGGGTGGAGACAGAGTTGGTGGAAGCGTTGAGACGGAGTTGGTTCAAGTGTTTAGGTGGAGACGGAGTTGGTGGAAGTGTTTAGGTGGAGACAGAGTTGGTGGAAGAGTTTAGGTGGAGACAGAGTTGGTGGAAGTGTTTAGGTGGAGACGGAGTTAGTGGAAGTGTTTAGGTGGAGACTGAGTTGGTGGAAGTGTTTAGGTGGAGACTGAGTTGGTGGAAGAGTTTAGGTGGAGACGGAGTTGGTGGAAGTGTTTAGGTGGAGACGGAGTTGGTGGAAGTGTTTAGGTGGAGATGGAGTGGGTGGAGACGGAGTTGGTGGAAGCGTTGAGACGGAGTTGGTGGAAGTGTTTAGGTGGAGATGGAGTTGGTGGAAGTGTTTAGGTGGAGATGGAGTTGGTGGAAGCGTTGAGACGGAGTTGGTGGAAGTGTTTAGGTGGAGACGGAGTTGGTGGAAGTGTTTAGGTGGAGACAGAGTTGGTGGAAGAGTTTAGGTGGAGACTGAGTTGGTGGAAGTGTTTAGGTGGAGACTGAGTTGGTGGAAGTGTTTAGGTGGAGACGGAGTTAGTGGAAGTGTTTAGGTGGAGACAGAGTTGGTGGAAGTGTTTAGGTGGAGACGGAATTGGTGGAAGTGTTTAGGTGGAGACGGAATTGGTGGAAGTGTTTAGGTGGAGATGGAGTGGGTGGAGACGGAGTTGGTGGAAGCGTTGAGACGGAGTTGGTGGAAGTGTTTAGGTGGAGATGGAGTTGGTGGAAGTGTTTAGGTGGAGATGGAGTGGGTGGAGACGTAGTTGGTGGAAGCGTTGAGACGGAGTTGGTGGAAGTGTTTAGGTGGAGACGGAGTTGGTGGAAGTGTTTAGGTGGAGATGGAGTGGGTGGAGACGGAGTTGGTGGAAGCGTTGAGACGGAGTTGGTGGACGTGTTTAGGTGGAGATGGAGTTGGTGGAAGTGTTTAGGTGGAGATGGAGTGGGTGGAGACGTAGTTGGTGGAAGCGTTGAGACGGAGTTGGTGGAAGTGTTTAGGTGGAGATGGAGTTGGTGGAAGTGTTTAGGTGGAGATGGAGTGGGTGGAGACGGAGTTGGTGGAAGCGTTGAGACGGAGTTGGTGGAAGTGTTTATGTGGAGACGGAGTTGGTGGAAGTGTTTAGGTGGAGACGGAGTTGGTGGAAGTGTTTAGGTGGAGACAGAGTTGGTGGAAGCGTTGAGACAGAGTTGGTGGAAGCGTTGAGACGGAGTTGGTGGAAGTGTTTAGGTGGAGACAGAGTTGGTGGAAGTGTTTAGGTGGAGACAGAGTTGGTGGAAGCGTTGAGACGGAGTTGGTGGAAGCGTTTAGGTGGAGACTGAGTTGGTGGAAGCGTTTAGGTGGAGACTGAGTTGGTGGAAGCGTTTAGGTGGAGACAGAGTTGGTGGAAGCGTTGAGACGAAGTTGGTGGAAGTGTTTAGGTGGAGACGGAGTTGGTGGAAGTGTTTAGGTGGAGACGGAGTTGGTGGAAGTGTTTAGGTGGAGGTGGAGTGGGTGGAGACGGAGTTGGTGGAAACGTTGAGACGGAGTTGGTGGAAGTGTTTAGGTGGAGATGGAGTTGGTGGAAGTGTTTAGGTGGAGACGGAGTTGGTGGAAGCGTTTAGGTGGAGACTGAGTTGGTGGAAGCATTTAGGTGGAGACTGAGTTGGTGGAAGCGTTGAGACGGAGTTGGTGGAAGTGTTTAGGTGGAGACTGAGTTGGTGGAAGTGTTTAGGTGGAGACTGAGTTGGTGGAAGCGTTTAGGTGGAGACTGAGTTGGTGGAAGCGTTTAGGTGGAGACTGAGTTGGTGGAAGCGTTTAGGTGGAGACTGAGTTGGTGGAAGCGTTTAGGTGGAGACTGAGTTGGTGGAAGCGTTTAGGTGGAGACTGAGTTGGTGGAAGCGTTTAGGTGGAGACTGAGTTGGTGGAAGCGTTTAGGTGGAGACTGAGTTGGTGGAAGCGTTTAGGTGGAGACTGAGTTGGTGGAAGCGTTTAGGTGGAGACTGAGTTGGTGGAAGCGTTTAGGTGGAGACTGAGTTGGTGGAAGCGTTTAGGTGGAGACTGAGTTGGTGGAAGCATTTAGGTGGAGACTGAGTTGGTGGAAGCGTTGAGACGGAGTTGGTGGAAGTGTTTAGGTGGAGACGGAGTTGGTGGAAGTGTTTAGGTGGAGATGGAGTTGGTGGAAGTGTTTAGGTGGAGACGGAGTTGGTGGAAGTGTTTAGGTGGAGACGGAGTTGGTGGAAGTGTTTAGGTGGAGATGGAGTGGGTGGAGACAGAGTTGGTGGAAGCGTTGAGACGAAGTTGGTGGAAGTGTTTAGGTGGAGACGGAGTTGGTGGAAGTGTTTAGGTGGAGATGGAGTGGGTGGAGACGGAGTTGGTGGAAACGTTGAGACGGAGTTGGTGGAAGTGTTTAGGTGGAGACAGAGTTGGTGGAAGTGTTTAGGTGGAGACGGAGTTGGTGGAAGTGTTTAGGTGGAGACGGAGTTGGTGGAAGTGTTTAGGTGGAGACTGAGTTGGTGGAAGCGTTTAGGTGGAGACTGAGTTGGTGGAAGCATTTAGGTGGAGACTGAGTTGGTGGAAGCGTTGAGACGGAGTTGGTGGAAGTGTTTAGGTGGAGACTGAGTTGGTGGAAGCGTTTAGATGGAGACTGAGTTGGTGGAAGCGTTTAGGTGGAGACTGAGTTGGTGGAAGCGTTTAGGTGGAGACTGAGTTGGTGGAAGCGTTTAGGTGGAGACTGAGTTGGTGGAAGCGTTTAGGTGGAGACTGAGTTGGTGGAAGCATTTAGGTGGAGACTGAGTTGGTGGAAGCGTTGAGACGGAGTTGGTGGAAGTGTTTAGGTGGAGACGGAGTTGGTGGAAGTGTTTAGGTGGAGATGGAGTTGGTGGAAGTGTTTAGGTGGAGACGGAGTTGGTGGAAGTGTTTAGGTGGAGATGGAGTGGGTGGAGACAGAGTTGGTGGAAGCGTTGAGACGAAGTTGGTGGAAGTGTTTAGGTGGAGACGGAGTTGGTGGAAGTGTTTAGGTGGAGATGGAGTGGGTGGAGACGGAGTTGGTGGAAACGTTGAGACGGAGTTGGTGGAAGTGTTTAGGTGGAGATGGAGTTGGTGGAAGTGTTTAGGTGGAGACGGAGTTGGTGGAAGCGTTGAGACGGAGTTGGTGGAAGTGTTTATGTGGAGACGGAGTTGGTGGAAGTGTTTAGGTGGAGATGGAGTGGGTGGAGACGGAGTTGGTGGAAACGTTGAGACGGAGTTGGTGGAAGTGTTTAGGTGGAGACGGAGTTGGTGGAAGTGTTTAGGTGGAGTTGGAGTGGGTGGAGACGGAGTTGGTGGAAACGTTGAGACGGAGTTGGTGGAAGTGTTTAGGTGGAGACGGAGTTGGTGGAAGTGTTTAGGTGGAGACGGAGTTGGTGGAAGCGTTTAGGTGGAGACGGAGTTGGTGGAAGCGTTGAGACGGAGTTGGTGGAAGTGTTTATGTGGAGACGGAGTTGGTGGAAGTGTTTAGGTGGAGATGGAGTGGGTGGAGACGGAGTTGGTGGAAGCGTTGAGACGGAGTTGGTGGAAGTGTTTAGGTGGAGATGGAGTGGGTGGAGACGGAGTTGGTGGAAGCGTTGAGACAGAGTTGGTGGAAGTGTTTAGGTGGAGATGGAGTGGGTGGAGACGGAGTTGGTGGAAGCGTTGAGACAGAGTTGGTGGAAGTGTTTAGGTGGAGACGGAGTGGGTGGAGACGGAGTTGGTGGAAGCGTTGAGACAGAGTTGGTGGAAGTGTTTAGGTGGAGATGGAGTGGGTGGAGACGGAGTTGGTGGAAGCGTTGAGACAGAGTTGGTGGAAGTGTTTAGGTGGAGATGGAGTGGGTGGAGACGGAGTTGGTGGAAACGTTGAGACGGAGTTGGTGGAAGTGTTTAGGTGGAGACGGAGTTGGTGGAAGTGTTTAGGTGGAGATGGAGTGGGTGGAGACGGAGTTGGTGGAAACGTTAAGACGGAGTTGGTGGAAGTGTTTAGGTGGAGATGGAGTTGGTGGAAGTGTTTAGGTGGAGACGGAGTTGGTGGAAGTGTTTAGGTGGAGACGGAGTTGGTGGAAGTGTTTAGGTGGAGATGGAGTGGGTGGAGACGGAGTTGGTGGAAGCGTTGAGACGGAGTTGGTGGACGTGTTTATGTGGAGACGGAGTTGGTGGAAGTGTTTAGGTGGAGACAGAGTTGGTGGAAGCGTTGAGACGGAGTTGGTGGAAGTGTTTAGGTGGAGACAGAGTTGGTGGAAGTGTTGAGACAGAGTTGGTGGAAGTGTTTATGTGGAGACAGAGTTGGTGGAAGTGTTTAGGTGGAGACAGAGTTGGTGGAAGCGTTTAGGTGGAGATGGAGTGGGTGGAGACGGAGTTGGTGGAAGCGTTGAGACAGAGTTGGTGGAAGTGTTTAGGTGGAGACAGAGTTGGTGGAAGTGTTGAGACAGAGTTGGTGGAAGTGTTTAGGTGGAGATGGAGTTGGTGGAAGTGTTTAGGTGGAGACGGAGTTGGTGGAAGTGTTTAGGTGGAGATGGAGTGGGTGGAGACGGAGTTGGTGGAAGCGTTGAGACGGAGTTGGTGGAAGTGTTTAGGTGGAGATGGAGTGGGTGGAGACGGAGTTGGTGGAAGCGTTGAGACAGAGTTGGTGGAAGTGTTTAGGTGGAGATGGAGTGGGTGGAGACGGAGTTGGTGGAAGCGTTGAGACAGAGTTGGTGGAAGTGTTTAGGTGGAGACGGAGTGGGTGGAGACGGAGTTGGTGGAAGCGTTGAGACAGAGTTGGTGGAAGTGTTTAGGTGGAGACGGAGTTGGTGGAAGTGTTTAGGTGGAGATGGAGTTGGTGGAAGTGTTTAGGTGGAGACGGAGTTGGTGGAAGTGTTTAGGTGGAGATGGAGTGGGTGGAGACGGAGTTGGTGGAAGCGTTGAGACGGAGTTGGTGGAAGTGTTTAGGTGGAGATGGAGTGGGTGGAGACGGAGTTGGTGGAAGCGTTGAGACAGAGTTGGTGGAAGTGTTTAGGTGGAGATGGAGTGGGTGGAGACGGAGTTGGTGGAAGCGTTGAGACAGAGTTGGTGGAAGTGTTTAGGTGGAGACGGAGTGGGTGGAGACGGAGTTGGTGGAAGCGTTGAGACAGAGTTGGTGGAAGTGTTTAGGTGGAGACGGAGTTGGTGGAAGAGTTTAGGTGGAGACTGAGTTGGTGGAAGTGTTTAGGTGGAGACGGAGTTGGTGGAAGTGTTTAGGTGGAGATGGAGTGGGTGGAGACGGAGTTGGTGGAAACGTTGAGACGGAGTTGGTGGAAGTGTTTAGGTGGAGACGGAGTTGGTGGAAGTGTTTAGGTGGAGATGGAGTGGGTGGAGACGGAGTTGGTGGAAACGTTGAGACGGAGTTGGTGGAAGTGTTTAGGTGGAGATGGAGTTGGTGGAAGTGTTTAGGTGGAGACGGAGTTGGTGGAAGTGTTTAGGTGGAGACTGAGTTGGTGGAAGCGTTTAGGTGGAGACTGAGTTGGTGGAAGCATTTAGGTGGAGACTGAGTTGGTGGAAGCGTTGAGACGGAGTTGGTGGAAGTGTTTAGGTGGAGACTGAGTTGGTGGAAGCGTTTAGGTGGAGACGGAGTTGGTGGAAGTGTTTAGGTGGAGACTGAGTTGGTGGAAGCGTTGAGACGGAGTTGGTGGAAGTGTTTAGGTGGAGACTGAGTTGGTGGAAGTGTTTAGGTGGAGACGGAGTTGGTGGAAGTGTTTAGGTGGAGACTGAGTTGGTGGAAGCGTTTAGGTGGAGACTGAGTTGGTGGAAGCGTTTAGGTGGAGACTGAGTTGGTGGAAGCGTTTAGGTGGAGACTGAGTTGGTGGAAGCGTTTAGGTGGAGACTGAGTTGGTGGAAGCGTTTAGGTGGAGACTGAGTTGGTGGAAGCGTTGAGACGGAGTTGGTGGAAGTGTTTAGGTGGAGACTGAGTTGGTGGAAGTGTTTAGGTGGAGACGGAGTTGGTGGAAGTGTTTAGGTGGAGACTGAGTTGGTGGAAGCGTTTAGGTGGAGACTGAGTTGGTGGAAGCGTTTAGGTGGAGACTGAGTTGGTGGAAGCGTTGAGACGGAGTTGGTGGAAGTGTTTAGGTGGAGACTGAGTTGGTGGAAGTGTTTAGGTGGAGACTGAGTTGGTGGAAGCGTTTAGGTGGAGACTGAGTTGGTGGAAGCGTTTAGGTGGAGACTGAGTTGGTGGAAGCGTTTAGGTGGAGACAGAGTTGGTGGAAGCGTTGAGACGAAGTTGGTGGAAGTGTTTAGGTGGAGACGGAGTTGGTGGAAGTGTTTAGGTGGAGATGGAGTTGGTGGAAGTGTTTAGGTGGAGACGGAGTTGGTGGAAGTGTTTAGGTGGAGACGGAGTTGGTGGAAGTGTTTAGGTGGAGACGGAGTTGGTGGAAGTGTTTAGGTGGAGATGGAGTGGGTGGAGACGGAGTTGGTGGAAACGTTGAGACGGAATTGGTGGAAGTGTTTAGGTGGAGACAGAGTTGGTGGAAGTGTTTAGGTGGAGACGGAGTTGGTGGAAGTGTTTAGGTGGAGACGGAGTTGGTGGAAGTGTTTAGGTGGAGACTGAGTTGGTGGAAGCGTTTAGGTGGAGACTGAGTTGGTGGAAGCATTTAGGTGGAGACTGAGTTGGTGGAAGCGTTGAGACGGAGTTGGTGGAAGTGTTTAGGTGGAGACTGAGTTGGTGGAAGCGTTTAGATGGAGACTGAGTTGGTGGAAGCGTTTAGGTGGAGACTGAGTTGGTGGAAGCGTTTAGGTGGAGACTGAGTTGGTGGAAGCGTTTAGGTGGAGACTGAGTTGGTGGAAGCGTTTAGGTGGAGACTGAGTTGGTGGAAGCATTTAGGTGGAGACTGAGTTGGTGGAAGCGTTGAGACGGAGTTGGTGGAAGTGTTTAGGTGGAGACGGAGTTGGTGGAAGTGTTTAGGTGGAGATGGAGTTGGTGGAAGTGTTTAGGTGGAGACGGAGTTGGTGGAAGTGTTTAGGTGGAGACGGAGTTGGTGGAAGTGTTTAGGTGGAGACGGAGTTGGTGGAAGTGTTTAGGTGGAGACGGAGTTGGTGGAAGTGTTTAGGTGGAGATGGAGTTGGTGGAAGTGTTTAGGTGGAGACGGAGTTGGTGGAAGTGTTTAGGTGGAGACGGAGTTGGTGGAAGTGTTTAGGTGGAGACGGAGTTGGTGGAAGTGTTTAGGTGGAGACGGAGTTGGTGGAAGTGTTTAGGTGGAGACGGAGTTGGTGGAAGTGTTTAGGTGGAGACGGAGTTGGTGGAAGTGTTTAGGTGGAGATGGAGTGGGTGGAGACGGAGTTGGTGGAAACGTTGAGACGGAGTTGGTGGAAGTGTTTAGGTGGAGATGGAGTTGGTGGAAGTGTTTAGGTGGAGACGGAGTTGGTGGAAGCGTTGAGACGGAGTTGGTGGAAGTGTTTATGTGGAGACGGAGTTGGTGGAAGTGTTTAGGTGGAGATGGAGTGGGTGGAGACGGAGTTGGTGGAAACGTTGAGACGGAGTTGGTGGAAGTGTTTAGGTGGAGACGGAGTTGGTGGAAGTGTTTAGGTGGAGATGGAGTGGGTGGAGACGGAGTTGGTGGAAACGTTGAGACGGAGTTGGTGGAAGTGTTTAGGTGGAGACGGAGTTGGTGGAAGTGTTTAGGTGGAGACGGAGTTGGTGGAAGCGTTTAGGTGGAGACGGAGTTGGTGGAAGCGTTGAGACGGAGTTGGTGGAAGTGTTTATGTGGAGACAGAGTTGGTGGAAGTGTTTAGGTGGAGACAGAGTTGGTGGAAGCGTTGAGACGAAGTTGGTGGAAGTGTTTAGGTGGAGACGGAGTTGGTGGAAGTGTTTAGGTGGAGATGGAGTGGGTGGAGACGGAGTTGGTGGAAACGTTAAGACGGAGTTGGTGGAAGTGTTTAGGTGGAGATGGAGTTGGTGGAAGTGTTTAGGTGGAGACGGAGTTGGTGGAAGTGTTTAGGTGGAGACGGAGTTGGTGGAAGTGTTTAGGTGGAGATGGAGTGGGTGGAGACGGAGTTGGTGGAAGCGTTGAGACGGAGTTGGTGGAAGTGTTTATGTGGAGACGGAGTTGGTGGAAGTGTTTAGGTGGAGACAGAGTTGGTGGAAGCGTTGAGACGGAGTTGGTGGAAGTGTTTAGGTGGAGACAGAGTTGGTGGAAGTGTTTATGTGGAGACAGAGTTGGTGGAAGTGTTTAGGTGGAGACAGAGTTGGTGGAAGTGTTTAGTTGGAGATGGAGTGGGTGGAGACGGAGTTGGTGGAAGCGTTGAGACAGAGTTGGTGGAAGTGTTTAGGTGGAGACGGAGTGGGTGGAGACGGAGTTGGTGGAAGCGTTGAGACAGAGTTGGTGGAAGTGTTTAGGTGGAGATGGAGTTCGTGGAAGTGTTTAGGTGGAGATGGAGTTGGTGGAAGTGTTTAGGTGGAGACGGAGTTGGTGGAAGTGTTTAGGTGGAGACGGAGTTGGTGGAAGTGTTTAGGTGGAGATGGAGTGGGTGGAGACGGAGTTGGTGGAAGCGTTGAGACGGAGTTGGTGGAAGTGTTTAGGTGGAGATGGAGTGGGTGGAGACGGAGTTGGTGGAAGCGTTGAGACAGAGTTGGTGGAAGTGTTTAGGTGGAGATGGAGTGGGTGGAGACGGAGTTGGTGGAAGCGTTGAGACAGAGTTGGTGGAAGTGTTTAGGTGGAGATGGAGTTGGTGGAAGTGTTTAGGTGGAGACGGAGTTGGTGGAAGCGTTTAGGTGGAGACTGAGTTGGTGGAAGCATTTAGGTGGAGACTGAGTTGGTGGAAGCGTTGAGACGGAGTTGGTGGAAGTGTTTAGGTGGAGACTGAGTTGGTGGAAGTGTTTAGGTGGAGACTGAGTTGGTGGAAGCGTTTAGGTGGAGACTGAGTTGGTGGAAGCGTTTAGGTGGAGACTGAGTTGGTGGAAGCGTTTAGGTGGAGACTGAGTTGGTGGAAGCGTTTAGGTGGAGACTGAGTTGGTGGAAGCGTTTAGGTGGAGACTGAGTTGGTGGAAGCGTTTAGGTGGAGACTGAGTTGGTGGAAGCGTTTAGGTGGAGACTGAGTTGGTGGAAGCGTTTAGGTGGAGACTGAGTTGGTGGAAGCGTTTAGGTGGAGACTGAGTTGGTGGAAGCGTTTAGGTGGAGACTGAGTTGGTGGAAGCGTTTAGGTGGAGACTGAGTTGGTGGAAGCATTTAGGTGGAGACTGAGTTGGTGGAAGCGTTGAGACGGAGTTGGTGGAAGTGTTTAGGTGGAGACGGAGTTGGTGGAAGTGTTTAGGTGGAGATGGAGTTGGTGGAAGTGTTTAGGTGGAGACGGAGTTGGTGGAAGTGTTTAGGTGGAGACGGAGTTGGTGGAAGTGTTTAGGTGGAGATGGAGTGGGTGGAGACAGAGTTGGTGGAAGCGTTGAGACGAAGTTGGTGGAAGTGTTTAGGTGGAGACGGAGTTGGTGGAAGTGTTTAGGTGGAGATGGAGTGGGTGGAGACGGAGTTGGTGGAAACGTTGAGACGGAGTTGGTGGAAGTGTTTAGGTGGAGACAGAGTTGGTGGAAGTGTTTAGGTGGAGACGGAGTTGGTGGAAGTGTTTAGGTGGAGACGGAGTTGGTGGAAGTGTTTAGGTGGAGACTGAGTTGGTGGAAGCGTTTAGGTGGAGACTGAGTTGGTGGAAGCATTTAGGTGGAGACTGAGTTGGTGGAAGCGTTGAGACGGAGTTGGTGGAAGTGTTTAGGTGGAGACTGAGTTGGTGGAAGCGTTTAGATGGAGACTGAGTTGGTGGAAGCGTTTAGGTGGAGACTGAGTTGGTGGAAGCGTTTAGGTGGAGACTGAGTTGGTGGAAGCGTTTAGGTGGAGACTGAGTTGGTGGAAGCGTTTAGGTGGAGACTGAGTTGGTGGAAGCATTTAGGTGGAGACTGAGTTGGTGGAAGCGTTGAGACGGAGTTGGTGGAAGTGTTTAGGTGGAGACGGAGTTGGTGGAAGTGTTTAGGTGGAGATGGAGTTGGTGGAAGTGTTTAGGTGGAGACGGAGTTGGTGGAAGTGTTTAGGTGGAGATGGAGTGGGTGGAGACAGAGTTGGTGGAAGCGTTGAGACGAAGTTGGTGGAAGTGTTTAGGTGGAGACGGAGTTGGTGGAAGTGTTTAGGTGGAGATGGAGTGGGTGGAGACGGAGTTGGTGGAAACGTTGAGACGGAGTTGGTGGAAGTGTTTAGGTGGAGATGGAGTTGGTGGAAGTGTTTAGGTGGAGACGGAGTTGGTGGAAGCGTTGAGACGGAGTTGGTGGAAGTGTTTATGTGGAGACGGAGTTGGTGGAAGTGTTTAGGTGGAGATGGAGTGGGTGGAGACGGAGTTGGTGGAAACGTTGAGACGGAGTTGGTGGAAGTGTTTAGGTGGAGACGGAGTTGGTGGAAGTGTTTAGGTGGAGTTGGAGTGGGTGGAGACGGAGTTGGTGGAAACGTTGAGACGGAGTTGGTGGAAGTGTTTAGGTGGAGACGGAGTTGGTGGAAGTGTTTAGGTGGAGACGGAGTTGGTGGAAGCGTTTAGGTGGAGACGGAGTTGGTGGAAGCGTTGAGACGGAGTTGGTGGAAGTGTTTATGTGGAGACGGAGTTGGTGGAAGTGTTTAGGTGGAGATGGAGTGGGTGGAGACGGAGTTGGTGGAAGCGTTGAGACGGAGTTGGTGGAAGTGTTTAGGTGGAGATGGAGTGGGTGGAGACGGAGTTGGTGGAAGCGTTGAGACAGAGTTGGTGGAAGTGTTTAGGTGGAGATGGAGTGGGTGGAGACGGAGTTGGTGGAAGCGTTGAGACAGAGTTGGTGGAAGTGTTTAGGTGGAGACGGAGTGGGTGGAGACGGAGTTGGTGGAAGCGTTGAGACAGAGTTGGTGGAAGTGTTTAGGTGGAGATGGAGTGGGTGGAGACGGAGTTGGTGGAAGCGTTGAGACAGAGTTGGTGGAAGTGTTTAGGTGGAGATGGAGTGGGTGGAGACGGAGTTGGTGGAAACGTTGAGACGGAGTTGGTGGAAGTGTTTAGGTGGAGACGGAGTTGGTGGAAGTGTTTAGGTGGAGATGGAGTGGGTGGAGACGGAGTTGGTGGAAACGTTAAGACGGAGTTGGTGGAAGTGTTTAGGTGGAGATGGAGTTGGTGGAAGTGTTTAGGTGGAGACGGAGTTGGTGGAAGTGTTTAGGTGGAGACGGAGTTGGTGGAAGTGTTTAGGTGGAGATGGAGTGGGTGGAGACGGAGTTGGTGGAAGCGTTGAGACGGAGTTGGTGGACGTGTTTATGTGGAGACGGAGTTGGTGGAAGTGTTTAGGTGGAGACAGAGTTGGTGGAAGCGTTGAGACGGAGTTGGTGGAAGTGTTTAGGTGGAGACAGAGTTGGTGGAAGTGTTTAGGTGGAGACAGAGTTGGTGGAAGCGTTTAGGTGGAGATGGAGTGGGTGGAGACGGAGTTGGTGGAAGCGTTGAGACAGAGTTGGTGGAAGTGTTTAGGTGGAGACAGAGTTGGTGGAAGTGTTGAGACAGAGTTGGTGGAAGTGTTTAGGTGGAGACGGAGTTGGTGGAAGTGTTTAGGTGGAGATGGAGTGGGTGGAGACGGAGTTGGTGGAAGCGTTGAGACGGAGTTGGTGGAAGTGTTTAGGTGGAGATGGAGTGGGTGGAGACGGAGTTGGTGGAAGCGTTGAGACAGAGTTGGTGGAAGTGTTTAGGTGGAGATGGAGTGGGTGGAGACGGAGTTGGTGGAAGCGTTGAGACAGAGTTGGTGGAAGTGTTTAGGTGGAGACGGAGTGGGTGGAGACGGAGTTGGTGGAAGCGTTGAGACAGAGTTGGTGGAAGTGTTTAGGTGGAGACGGAGTTGGTGGAAGTGTTTAGGTGGAGATGGAGTTGGTGGAAGTGTTTAGGTGGAGACGGAGTTGGTGGAAGTGTTTAGGTGGAGATGGAGTGGGTGGAGACGGAGTTGGTGGAAGCGTTGAGACGGAGTTGGTGGAAGTGTTTAGGTGGAGATGGAGTGGGTGGAGACGGAGTTGGTGGAAGCGTTGAGACAGAGTTGGTGGAAGTGTTTAGGTGGAGATGGAGTGGGTGGAGACGGAGTTGGTGGAAGCGTTGAGACAGAGTTGGTGGAAGTGTTTAGGTGGAGACGGAGTGGGTGGAGACGGAGTTGGTGGAAGCGTTGAGACAGAGTTGGTGGAAGTGTTTAGGTGGAGACGGAGTTGGTGGAAGAGTTTAGGTGGAGACTGAGTTGGTGGAAGTGTTTAGGTGGAGACGGAGTTGGTGGAAGTGTTTAGGTGGAGATGGAGTGGGTGGAGACGGAGTTGGTGGAAACGTTGAGACGGAGTTGGTGGAAGTGTTTAGGTGGAGACGGAGTTGGTGGAAGTGTTTAGGTGGAGATGGAGTGGGTGGAGACGGAGTTGGTGGAAACGTTGAGACGGAGTTGGTGGAAGTGTTTAGGTGGAGATGGAGTTGGTGGAAGTGTTTAGGTGGAGACGGAGTTGGTGGAAGTGTTTAGGTGGAGACTGAGTTGGTGGAAGCGTTTAGGTGGAGACTGAGTTGGTGGAAGCATTTAGGTGGAGACTGAGTTGGTGGAAGCGTTGAGACGGAGTTGGTGGAAGTGTTTAGGTGGAGACTGAGTTGGTGGAAGCGTTTAGGTGGAGACGGAGTTGGTGGAAGTGTTTAGGTGGAGACTGAGTTGGTGGAAGCGTTGAGACGGAGTTGGTGGAAGTGTTTAGGTGGAGACTGAGTTGGTGGAAGTGTTTAGGTGGAGACGGAGTTGGTGGAAGTGTTTAGGTGGAGACTGAGTTGGTGGAAGCGTTTAGGTGGAGACTGAGTTGGTGGAAGCGTTTAGGTGGAGACTGAGTTGGTGGAAGCGTTTAGGTGGAGACTGAGTTGGTGGAAGCGTTTAGGTGGAGACTGAGTTGGTGGAAGCGTTTAGGTGGAGACTGAGTTGGTGGAAGCGTTGAGACGGAGTTGGTGGAAGTGTTTAGGTGGAGACTGAGTTGGTGGAAGTGTTTAGGTGGAGACGGAGTTGGTGGAAGTGTTTAGGTGGAGACTGAGTTGGTGGAAGCGTTTAGGTGGAGACTGAGTTGGTGGAAGCGTTTAGGTGGAGACTGAGTTGGTGGAAGCGTTGAGACGGAGTTGGTGGAAGTGTTTAGGTGGAGACTGAGTTGGTGGAAGTGTTTAGGTGGAGACTGAGTTGGTGGAAGCGTTTAGGTGGAGACTGAGTTGGTGGAAGCGTTTAGGTGGAGACTGAGTTGGTGGAAGCGTTTAGGTGGAGACAGAGTTGGTGGAAGCGTTGAGACGAAGTTGGTGGAAGTGTTTAGGTGGAGACGGAGTTGGTGGAAGTGTTTAGGTGGAGATGGAGTTGGTGGAAGTGTTTAGGTGGAGACGGAGTTGGTGGAAGTGTTTAGGTGGAGACGGAGTTGGTGGAAGTGTTTAGGTGGAGACGGAGTTGGTGGAAGTGTTTAGGTGGAGATGGAGTGGGTGGAGACGGAGTTGGTGGAAACGTTGAGACGGAATTGGTGGAAGTGTTTAGGTGGAGACAGAGTTGGTGGAAGTGTTTAGGTGGAGACGGAGTTGGTGGAAGTGTTTAGGTGGAGACGGAGTTGGTGGAAGTGTTTAGGTGGAGACTGAGTTGGTGGAAGCGTTTAGGTGGAGACTGAGTTGGTGGAAGCATTTAGGTGGAGACTGAGTTGGTGGAAGCGTTGAGACGGAGTTGGTGGAAGTGTTTAGGTGGAGACTGAGTTGGTGGAAGCGTTTAGATGGAGACTGAGTTGGTGGAAGCGTTTAGGTGGAGACTGAGTTGGTGGAAGCGTTTAGGTGGAGACTGAGTTGGTGGAAGCGTTTAGGTGGAGACTGAGTTGGTGGAAGCGTTTAGGTGGAGACTGAGTTGGTGGAAGCATTTAGGTGGAGACTGAGTTGGTGGAAGCGTTGAGACGGAGTTGGTGGAAGTGTTTAGGTGGAGACGGAGTTGGTGGAAGTGTTTAGGTGGAGATGGAGTTGGTGGAAGTGTTTAGGTGGAGACGGAGTTGGTGGAAGTGTTTAGGTGGAGACGGAGTTGGTGGAAGTGTTTAGGTGGAGACGGAGTTGGTGGAAGTGTTTAGGTGGAGACGGAGTTGGTGGAAGTGTTTAGGTGGAGATGGAGTTGGTGGAAGTGTTTAGGTGGAGACGGAGTTGGTGGAAGTGTTTAGGTGGAGATGGAGTGGGTGGAGACGGAGTTGGTGGAAACGTTGAGACGGAGTTGGTGGAAGTGTTTAGGTGGAGATGGAGTTGGTGGAAGTGTTTAGGTGGAGACGGAGTTGGTGGAAGCGTTGAGACGGAGTTGGTGGAAGTGTTTATGTGGAGACGGAGTTGGTGGAAGTGTTTAGGTGGAGATGGAGTGGGTGGAGACGGAGTTGGTGGAAACGTTGAGACGGAGTTGGTGGAAGTGTTTAGGTGGAGACGGAGTTGGTGGAAGTGTTTAGGTGGAGATGGAGTGGGTGGAGACGGAGTTGGTGGAAACGTTGAGACGGAGTTGGTGGAAGTGTTTAGGTGGAGACGGAGTTGGTGGAAGTGTTTAGGTGGAGACGGAGTTGGTGGAAGCGTTTAGGTGGAGACGGAGTTGGTGGAAGCGTTGAGACGGAGTTGGTGGAAGTGTTTATGTGGAGACAGAGTTGGTGGAAGTGTTTAGGTGGAGACAGAGTTGGTGGAAGCGTTGAGACGAAGTTGGTGGAAGTGTTTAGGTGGAGACGGAGTTGGTGGAAGTGTTTAGGTGGAGATGGAGTGGGTGGAGACGGAGTTGGTGGAAACGTTAAGACGGAGTTGGTGGAAGTGTTTAGGTGGAGATGGAGTTGGTGGAAGTGTTTAGGTGGAGACGGAGTTGGTGGAAGTGTTTAGGTGGAGACGGAGTTGGTGGAAGTGTTTAGGTGGAGATGGAGTGGGTGGAGACGGAGTTGGTGGAAACGTTGAGACGGAGTTGGTGGAAGTGTTTAGGTGGAGATGGAGTTGGTGGAAGTGTTTAGGTGGAGACGGAGTTGGTGGAAGTGTTTAGGTGGAGACTGAGTTGGTGGAAGCGTTTAGGTGGAGACTGAGTTGGTGGAAGCATTTAGGTGGAGACTGAGTTGGTGGAAGCGTTGAGACGGAGTTGGTGGAAGTGTTTAGGTGGAGACTGAGTTGGTGGAAGCGTTTAGGTGGAGACTGAGTTGGTGGAAGCGTTTAGGTGGAGACTGAGTTGGTGGAAGCGTTTAGGTGGAGACTGAGTTGGTGGAAGCGTTTAGGTGGAGACTGAGTTGGTGGAAGCGTTTAGGTGGAGACTGAGTTGGTGGAAGCGTTTAGGTGGAGACTGAGTTGGTGGAAGCGTTTAGGTGGAGACTGAGTTGGTGGAAGCATTTAGGTGGAGACTGAGTTGGTGGAAGCGTTGAGACGGAGTTGGTGGAAGTGTTTATGTGGAGACAGAGTTGGTGGAAGTGTTTAGGTGGAGACAGAGTTGGTGGAAGCGTTGAGACGAAGTTGGTGGAAGTGTTTAGGTGGAGACGGAGTTGGTGGAAGTGTTTAGGTGGAGACGGAGTTGGTGGAAGTGTTTAGGTGGAGATGGAGTTGGTGGAAGTGTTTAGGTGGAGACGGAGTTGGTGGAAGTGTTTAGGTGGAGACGGAGTTGGTGGAAGTGTTTAGGTGGAGACGGAGTTGGTGGAAGTGTTTAGGTGGAGATGGAGTGGGTGGAGACGGAGTTGGTGGAAACGTTGAGACGGAGTTGGTGGAAGTGTTTAGGTGGAGATGGAGTGGGTGGAGACGGAGTTGGTGGAAACGTTGAGACGGAGTTGGTGGAAGTGTTTAGGTGGAGATGGAGTTGGTGGAAGTGTTTAGGTGGAGACGGAGTTGGTGGAAGTGTTTAGGTGGAGATGGAGTGGGTGGAGACGGAGTTGGTGG
Source organism: Rana muscosa (assembly GCA_029206835.1). Classification (NCBI taxonomy): domain Eukaryota; kingdom Metazoa; phylum Chordata; class Amphibia; order Anura; family Ranidae; genus Rana; species Rana muscosa. The sequence goes on along the minus strand of CM055125.1, from coordinate 351,134,454 downwards.
AAACGTTGAGACGGAGTTGGTGGAAGTGTTTAGGTGGAGACGGAGTTGGTGGAAGTGTTTAGGTGGAGATGGAGTGGGTGGAGACGGAGTTGGTGGAAACGTTGAGACGGAGTTGGTGGAAGTGTTTAGGTGGAGACGGAGTTGGTGGAAGTGTTTAGGTGGAGATGGAGTGGGTGGAGACGGAGTTGGTGGAAACGTTGAGACGGAGTTGGTGGAAGTGTTTAGGTGGAGATGGAGTTGGTGGAAGTGTTTAGGTGGAGACGGAGTTGGTGGAAGTGTTTAGGTGGAGACTGAGTTGGTGGAAGCGTTTAGGTGGAGACTGAGTTGGTGGAAGCATTTAGGTGGAGACTGAGTTGGTGGAAGCGTTGAGACGGAGTTGGTGGAAGTGTTTAGGTGGAGACTGAGTTGGTGGAAGCGTTTAGGTGGAGACTGAGTTGGTGGAAGCGTTTAGGTGGAGACTGAGTTGGTGGAAGCGTTTAGGTGGAGACTGAGTTGGTGGAAGCGTTTAGGTGGAGACTGAGTTGGTGGAAGCGTTTAGGTGGAGACTGAGTTGGTGGAAGCGTTTAGGTGGAGACTGAGTTGGTGGAAGCATTTAGGTGGAGACTGAGTTGGTGGAAGCGTTGAGACGGAGTTGGTGGAAGTGTTTATGTGGAGACAGAGTTGGTGGAAGTGTTTAGGTGGAGACAGAGTTGGTGGAAGCGTTGAGACGAAGTTGGTGGAAGTGTTTAGGTGGAGACGGAGTTGGTGGAAGTGTTTAGGTGGAGATGGAGTGGGTGGAGACGGAGTTGGTGGAAACGTTGAGACGGAGTTGGTGGAAGTGTTTAGGTGGAGACGGAGTTGGTGGAAGTGTTTAGGTGGAGACGGAGTTGGTGGAAGCGTTGAGACGGAGTTGGTGGAAGTGTTTATGTGGAGACAGAGTTGGTGGAAGTGTTTAGGTGGAGACAGAGTTGGTGGAAGCGTTGAGACGAAGTTGGTGGAAGTGTTTAGGTGGAGACGGAGTTGGTGGAAGTGTTTAGGTGGAGACGGAGTTGGTGGAAGTGTTTAGGTGGAGATGGAGTTGGTGGAAGTGTTTAGGTGGAGACGGAGTTGGTGGAAGTGTTTAGGTGGAGACGGAGTTGGTGGAAGTGTTTAGGTGGAGACGGAGTTGGTGGAAGTGTTTAGGTGGAGATGGAGTGGGTGGAGACGGAGTTGGTGGAAACGTTGAGACGGAGTTGGTGGAAGTGTTTAGGTGGAGATGGAGTGGGTGGAGACGGAGTTGGTGGAAACGTTGAGACGGAGTTGGTGGAAGTGTTTAGGTGGAGATGGAGTTGGTGGAAGTGTTTAGGTGGAGACGGAGTTGGTGGAAGTGTTTAGGTGGAGATGGAGTGGGTGGAGACGGAGTTGGTGGAAACGTTGAGACGGAGTTGGTGGAAGTGTTTAGGTGGAGACGGAGTTGGTGGAAGTGTTTAGGTGGAGATGGAGTGGGTGGAGACGGAGTTGGTGGAAACGTTAAGACGGAGTTGGTGGAAGTGTTTAGGTGGAGATGGAGTTGGTGGAAGTGTTTAGGTGGAGACGGAGTTGGTGGAAGTGTTTAGGTGGAGACGGAGTTGGTGGAAGTGTTTAGGTGGAGATGGAGTGGGTGGAGACGGAGTTGGTGGAAGCGTTGAGACGGAGTTGGTGGAAGTGTTTAGGTGGAGATGGAGTGGGTGGAGACGGAGTTGGTGGAAGCGTTGAGACAGAGTTGGTGGAAGTGTTTAGGTGGAGATGGAGTGGGTGGAGACGGAGTTGGTGGAAGCGTTGAGACAGAGTTGGTGGAAGTGTTTAGGTGGAGACGGAGTGGGTGGAGACGGAGTTGGTGGAAGCGTTGAGACGGAGTTGGTGGAAGTGTTTATGTGGAGACGGAGTTGGTGGAAGTGTTTAGGTGGAGACGGAGTTGGTGGAAGTGTTTAGGTGGAGACAGAGTTGGTGGAAGCGTTGAGACGGAGTTGGTGGAAGTGTTTAGGTGGAGACAGAGTTGGTGGAAGTGTTGAGACAGAGTTGGTGGAAGTGTTTAGGTGGAGACGGAGTTGGTGGAAGTGTTTAGGTGGAGGTGGAGTGGGTGGAGACGGAGTTGGTGGAAACGTTGAGACGGAGTTGGTGGAAGTGTTTAGGTGGAGATGGAGTTGGTGGAAGTGTTTAGGTGGAGACGGAGTTGGTGGAAGCGTTTAGGTGGAGACTGAGTTGGTGGAAGCATTTAGGTGGAGACTGAGTTGGTGGAAGCGTTGAGACGGAGTTGGTGGAAGTGTTTAGGTGGAGACTGAGTTGGTGGAAGCGTTTAGGTGGAGACTGAGTTGGTGGAAGCGTTTAGGTGGAGACTGAGTTGGTGGAAGCGTTTAGGTGGAGACTGAGTTGCTGGAAGCGTTTAGGTGGAGACTGAGTTGGTGGAAGCGTTTAGGTGGAGACTGAGTTGGTGGAAGCGTTTAGGTGGAGACTGAGTTGGTGGAAGCGTTTAGGTGGAGACTGAGTTGGTGGAAGCGTTTAGGTGGAGACTGAGTTGGTGGAAGCGTTTAGGTGGAGACTGAGTTGGTGGAAGCATTTAGGTGGAGACTGAGTTGGTGGAAGCGTTGAGACGGAGTTGGTGGAAGTGTTTATGTGGAGACAGAGTTGGTGGAAGTGTTTAGGTGGAGACAGAGTTGGTGGAAGCGTTGAGACGAAGTTGGTGGAAGTGTTTAGGTGGAGACGGAGTTGGTGGAAGTGTTTAGGTGGAGACGGAGTTGGTGGAAGTGTTTAGGTGGAGATGGAGTGGGTGGAGACGGAGTTGGTGGAAGCGTTGAGACAGAGTTGGTGGAAGTGTTTAGGTGGAGATGGAGTTGGTGGAAGTGTTTAGGTGGAGATGGAGTGGGTGGAGACGGAGTTGGTGGAAGCGTTGAGACGGAGTTGGTTCAAGTGTTTAGGTGGAGACGGAGTTGGTGGAAGTGTTTAGGTGGAGACAGAGTTGGTGGAAGAGTTTAGGTGGAGACAGAGTTGGTGGAAGAGTTTAGGTGGAGACAGAGTTGGTGGAAGTGTTTAGGTGGAGACGGAGTTAGTGGAAGTGTTTAGGTGGAGACTGAGTTGGTGGAAGTGTTTAGGTGGAGACTGAGTTGGTGGAAGAGTTTAGGTGGAGACGGAGTTGGTGGAAGTGTTTAGGTGGAGACGGAGTTGGTGGAAGTGTTTAGGTGGAGATGGAGTGGGTGGAGACGGAGTTGGTGGAAGCGTTGAGACGGAGTTGGTGGAAGTGTTTAGGTGGAGATGGAGTTGGTGGAAGTGTTTAGGTGGAGATGGAGTTGGTGGAAGCGTTGAGACGGAGTTGGTGGAAGTGTTTAGGTGGAGACGGAGTTGGTGGAAGTGTTTAGGTGGAGACAGAGTTGGTGGAAGAGTTTAGGTGGAGACTGAGTTGGTGGAAGTGTTTAGGTGGAGACTGAGTTGGTGGAAGTGTTTAGGTGGAGACGGAGTTAGTGGAAGTGTTTAGGTGGAGACAGAGTTGGTGGAAGTGTTTAGGTGGAGACGGAATTGGTGGAAGTGTTTAGGTGGAGACGGAATTGGTGGAAGTGTTTAGGTGGAGATGGAGTGGGTGGAGACGGAGTTGGTGGAAGCGTTGAGACGGAGTTGGTGGAAGTGTTTAGGTGGAGATGGAGTTGGTGGAAGTGTTTAGGTGGAGATGGAGTGGGTGGAGACGGAGTTGGTGGAAGCGTTGAGACGGAGTTGGTGGAAGTGTTTAGGTGGAGACGGAGTTGGTGGAAGTGTTTAGGTGGAGATGGAGTGGGTGGAGACGGAGTTGGTGGAAGCGTTGAGACGGAGTTGGTGGACGTGTTTAGGTGGAGATGGAGTTGGTGGAAGTGTTTAGGTGGAGATGGAGTGGGTGGAGACGGAGTTGGTGGAAGCGTTGAGACGGAGTTGGTGGAAGTGTTTAGGTGGAGATGGAGTTGGTGGAAGTGTTTAGGTGGAGATGGAGTGGGTGGAGACGGAGTTGGTGGAAGCGTTGAGACGGAGTTGGTGGAAGTGTTTATGTGGAGACGGAGTTGGTGGAAGTGTTTAGGTGGAGACGGAGTTGGTGGAAGTGTTTAGGTGGAGACAGAGTTGGTGGAAGCGTTGAGACGGAGTTGGTGGAAGTGTTTAGGTGGAGACAGAGTTGGTGGAAGTGTTTAGGTGGAGACAGAGTTGGTGGAAGCGTTGAGACGGAGTTGGTGGAAGCGTTTAGGTGGAGACTGAGTTCGTGGAAGCGTTTAGGTGGAGACTGAGTTGGTGGAAGCGTTTAGGTGGAGACAGAGTTGGTGGAAGCGTTGAGACGAAGTTGGTGGAAGTGTTTAGGTGGAGACGGAGTTGGTGGAAGTGTTTAGGTGGAGACGGAGTTGGTGGAAGTGTTTAGGTGGAGGTGGAGTGGGTGGAGACGGAGTTGGTGGAAACGTTGAGACGGAGTTGGTGGAAGTGTTTAGGTGGAGATGGAGTTGGTGGAAGTGTTTAGGTGGAGACGGAGTTGGTGGAAGCGTTTAGGTGGAGACTGAGTTGGTGGAAGCATTTAGGTGGAGACTGAGTTGGTGGAAGCGTTGAGACGGAGTTGGTGGAAGTGTTTAGGTGGAGACTGAGTTGGTGGAAGTGTTTAGGTGGAGACTGAGTTGGTGGAAGCGTTTAGGTGGAGACTGAGTTGGTGGAAGCGTTTAGGTGGAGACTGAGTTGGTGGAAGCGTTTAGGTGGAGACTGAGTTGGTGGAAGCATTTAGGTGGAGACTGAGTTGGTGGAAGCGTTGAGACGGAGTTGGTGGAAGTGTTTAGGTGGAGACGGAGTTGGTGGAAGTGTTTAGGTGGAGATGGAGTTGGTGGAAGTGTTTAGGTGGAGATGGAGTTGGTGGAAGTGTTTAGGTGGAGACGGAGTTGGTGGAAGTGTTTAGGTGGAGACGGAGTTGGTGGAAGTGTTTAGGTGGAGATGGAGTGGGTGGAGACAGAGTTGGTGGAAGCGTTGAGACGAAGTTGGTGGAAGTGTTTAGGTGGAGACGGAGTTGGTGGAAGTGTTTAGGTGGAGATGGAGTGGGTGGAGACGGAGTTGGTGGAAACGTTGAGACGGAGTTGGTGGAAGTGTTTAGGTGGAGATGGAGTGGGTGGAAGTGTTTAGGTGGAGACGGAGTTGGTGGAAGCGTTGAGACGGAGTTGGTGGAAGTGTTTATGTGGAGACGGAGTTGGTGGAAGTGTTTAGGTGGAGATGGAGTGGGTGGAGACGGAGTTGGTGGAAACGTTGAGACGGAGTTGGTGGAAGTGTTTAGGTGGAGACGGAGTTGGTGGAAGTGTTTAGGTGGAGATGGAGTGGGTGGAGACGGAGTTGGTGGAAACGTTGAGACGGAGTTGGTGGAAGTGTTTAGGTGGAGACGGAGTTGGTGGAAGTGTTTAGGTGGAGACGGAGTTGGTGGAAGCGTTTAGGTGGAGACGGAGTTGGTGGAAGCGTTGAGACGAAGTTGGTGGAAGTGTTTAGGTGGAGACGGAGTTGGTGGAAGTGTTTAGGTGGAGATGGAGTGGGTGGAGACGGAGTTGGTGGAAACGTTGAGACGGAGTTGGTGGAAGTGTTTAGGTGGAGATGGAGTGGGTGGAAGTGTTTAGGTGGAGACGGAGTTGGTGGAAGCGTTGAGACGGAGTTGGTGGAAGTGTTTATGTGGAGACGGAGTTGGTGGAAGTGTTTAGGTGGAGATGGAGTGGGTGGAGACGGAGTTGGTGGAAACGTTGAGACGGAGTTGGTGGAAGTGTTTAGGTGGAGATGGAGTTGGTGGAAGTGTTTAGGTGGAGACGGAGTTGGTGGAAGTGTTTAGGTGGAGACGGAGTTGGTGGAAGTGTTTAGGTGGAGATGGAGTGGGTGGAGACGGAGTTGGTGGAAGCGTTGAGACGGAGTTGGTGGACGTGTTTATGTGGAGACGGAGTTGGTGGAAGTGTTTAGGTGGAGACAGAGTTGGTGGAAGCGTTGAGACGGAGTTGGTGGAAGTGTTTAGGTGGAGACAGAGTTGGTGGAAGTGTTGAGACAGAGTTGGTGGAAGTGTTTATGTGGAGACAGAGTTGGTGGAAGTGTTTAGGTGGAGACAGAGTTGGTGGAAGCGTTTAGGTGGAGATGGAGTGGGTGGAGACGGAGTTGGTGGAAGCGTTGAGACAGAGTTGGTGGAAGTGTTTAGGTGGAGACAGAGTTGGTGGAAGTGTTGAGACAGAGTTGGTGGAAGTGTTTAGGTGGAGATGGAGTTGGTGGAAGTGTTTAGGTGGAGACGGAGTTGGTGGAAGTGTTTAGGTGGAGATGGAGTGGGTGGAGACGGAGTTGGTGGAAGCGTTGAGACGGAGTTGGTGGAAGTGTTTAGGTGGAGATGGAGTGGGTGGAGACGGAGTTGGTGGAAGCGTTGAGACAGAGTTGGTGGAAGTGTTTAGGTGGAGATGGAGTGGGTGGAGACGGAGTTGGTGGAAGCGTTGAGACAGAGTTGGTGGAAGTGTTTAGGTGGAGACGGAGTGGGTGGAGACGGAGTTGGTGGAAGCGTTGAGACAGAGTTGGTGGAAGTGTTTAGGTGGAGACGGAGTTGGTGGAAGTGTTTAGGTGGAGACGGAGTTGGTGGAAGTGTTTAGGTGGAGATGGAGTGGGTGGAGACGGAGTTGGTGGAAGCGTTGAGACGGAGTTGGTGGAAGTGTTTAGGTGGAGATGGAGTGGGTGGAGACGGAGTTGGTGGAAGCGTTGAGACAGAGTTGGTGGAAGTGTTTAGGTGGAGATGGAGTGGGTGGAGACGGAGTTGGTGGAAGCGTTGAGACAGAGTTGGTGGAAGTGTTTAGGTGGAGACGGAGTTGGTGGAAGTGTTTAGGTGGAGATGGAGTGGGTGGAGACTGAGTTGGTGGAAGCGTTGAGACGGAGTTGGTGGAAGTGTTTAGGTGGAGACGGAGTTGGTGGAAGTGTTTAGGTGGAGATGGAGTGGGTGGAGACGGAGTTGGTGGAAGCGTTGAGACGGAGTTGGTGGAAGTGTTTAGGTGGAGACAGAGTTGGTGGAAGAGTTTAGGTGGAGACTGAGTTGGTGGAAGTGTTTAGGTGGAGACGGAGTTGGTGGAAGTGTTTAGGTGGAGATGGAGTGGGTGGAGACGGAGTTGGTGGAAACGTTGAGACGGAGTTGGTGGAAGTGTTTAGGTGGAGACGGAGTTGGTGGAAGTGTTTAGGTGGAGATGGAGTGGGTGGAGACGGAGTTGGTGGAAACGTTGAGACGGAGTTGGTGGAAGTGTTTAGGTGGAGACGGAGTTGGTGGAAGTGTTTAGGTGGAGACTGAGTTGGTGGAAGCGTTTAGGTGGAGACTGAGTTGGTGGAAGCATTTAGGTGGAGACTGAGTTGGTGGAAGCGTTGAGACGGAGTTGGTGGAAGTGTTTAGGTGGAGACTGAGTTGGTGGAAGCGTTTAGGTGGAGACGGAGTTGGTGGAAGTGTTTAGGTGGAGACTGAGTTGGTGGAAGCGTTGAGACGGAGTTGGTGGAAGTGTTTAGGTGGAGACTGAGTTGGTGGAAGTGTTTAGGTGGAGACGGAGTTGGTGGAAGCGTTTAGGTGGAGACTGAGTTGGTGGAAGCGTTTAGGTGGAGACTGAGTTGGTGGAAGCGTTTAGGTGGAGACTGAGTTGGTGGAAGCGTTTAGGTGGAGACTGAGTTGGTGGAAGCATTTAGGTGGAGACTGAGTTGGTGGAAGCGTTGAGACGGAGTTGGTGGAAGTGTTTAGGTGGAGACTGAGTTGGTGGAAGCGTTGAGACGGAGTTGGTGGAAGTGTTTAGGTGGAGACTGAGTTGGTGGAAGTGTTTAGGTGGAGACGGAGTTGGTGGAAGCGTTTAGGTGGAGACTGAGTTGGTGGAAGCGTTGAGACGGAGTTGGTGGAAGTGTTTAGGTGGAGACTGAGTTGGTGGAAGTGTTTAGGTGGAGACTGAGTTGGTGGAAGTGTTTAGGTGGAGACTGAGTTGGTGGAAGCGTTTAGGTGGAGACTGAGTTGGTGGAAGCGTTTAGGTGGAGACTGAGTTGGTGGAAGCGTTGAGACGGAGTTGGTGGAAGTGTTTAGGTGGAGACTGAGTTGGTGGAAGTGTTTAGGTGGAGACTGAGTTGGTGGAAGCGTTTAGGTGGAGACTGAGTTGGTGGAAGCATTTAGGTGGAGACTGAGTTGGTGGAAGCATTTAGGTGGAGACTGAGTTGGTGGAAGTGTTTATGTGGAGACAGAGTTGGTGGAAGTGTTTATGTGGAGACAGAGTTGGTGGAAGCGTTGAGACGAAGTTGGTGGAAGTGTTTAGGTGGAGACGGAGTTGGTGGAAGTGTTTAGGTGGAGACAGAGTTGGTGGAAGTGTTTAGGTGGAGACGGAATTGGTGGAAGTGTTTAGGTGGAGATGGAGTGGGTGGAGACGGAGTTGGTGGAAACGTTGAGACGGAGTTGGTGGAAGTGTTTAGGTGGAGACGGAATTGGTGGAAGTGTTTAGGTGGAGATGGAGTGGGTGGAGACGGAGTTGGTGGAAACGTTGAGACGGAGTTGGTGGAAGTGTTTAGGTGGAGACGGAGTTGGTGGAAGTGTTTAGGTGGAGATGGAGTGGGTGGAGACGGAGTTGGTGGAAACGTTAAGACGGAGTTGGTGGAAGTGTTTAGGTGGAGACGGAGTTGGTGGAAGTGTTTAGGTGGAGACGGAGTGGGTGGAGACGGAGTTGGTGGAAGCGTTGAGACGGAGTTGGTGGAAGTGTTTAGGTGGAGATGGAGTTGGTGGAAGTGTTTAGGTGGAGACGGAGTTGGTGGAAGTGTTTAGGTGGAGACGGAGTGGGTGGAGACGGAGTTGGTGGAAGCGTTGAGACGGAGTTGGTGGAAGTGTTTAGGTGGAGATGGAGTGGGTGGAGACGGAGTTGGTGGAAGCGTTGAGACGGAGTTGGTGGAAGTGTTTAGGTGGAGACGGAGTTGGTGGAAGTGTTTAGGTGGAGACAGAGTTGGTGGAAGTGTTTAGGTGGAGACAGAGTTGGTGGAAGTGTTTAGGTGGAGACGGAGTTGGTGGAAGTGTTTAGGTGGAGACGGAATTGGTGGAAGTGTTTAGGTGGAGACGGAGTTGGTGGAAGTGTTTAGGTGGAGACGGAGTGGGTGGAGACGGAGTTGGTGGAAGCGTTGAGACGGAGTTGGTGGAAGTGTTTAGGTGGAGATGGAGTGGGTGGAGACGGAGTTGGTGGAAGCGTTGAGACGGAGTTGGTGGAAGTGTTTAGGTGGAGACGGAGTTGGTGGAAGTGTTTAGGTGGAGACAGAGTTGGTGGAAGTGTTTAGGTGGAGACAGAGTTGGTGGAAGTGTTTAGGTGGAGACGGAGTTGGTGGAAGTGTTTAGGTGGAGACGGAATTGGTGGAAGTGTTTAGGTGGAGATGGAGTGGGTGGAGACGGAGTTGGTGGATGATCGGTAATATGGACATTGACAAATTCCTATATACTTTCGGTGAATGAACAGACGACTCGCAGTATAGAACAGAAGATCTTTGGTCTTGTATGGAAATCTCCGGTCTGTGTCACATTGTCGCCCTCTTGTGGACACGTTTGTTCCGGCAGACAGGGGGCATTCCAGGAGAGATGTTACCATCCTGGAACGTTGTGATGACTTTATTTTCGGAGGGATGGGAAGGTGGGAAATGTCACGTTCGGTGAGTTCGGTGGTTTGGTGTTTATTTTCGGGAAGTTTTGCACTCGGATGACTTTTTATGGTCTTTTTGTATCCAGAATGTTTGTTTTCCTCCTCGTCGTGTTTATTGACATCAAACATGAAATAAAGTTTGAACATTCAGGAAATATCGGACGATTGTTCTTCACATCGAGGATCAGATTTTCCATCCATGAACCCGGCAGAGCTGAATGCTCAGAATTCATAAAGGGGCCCCCCCGGGGGGATGCGGGCCCTGAAATCTTGACTGGTGTAATGCTAGTTGCATTAAACAAACCCTTATCCTTATTACTAAACGTACTTATCTAAGTAACCACAAGACATCTTCTGGATTAATTGGCCAGCAAAGGCCCCTTTATTATTCCAAAAGATAACGTATAAAATAACTTATAAAAATAACCTTTTTTAATAAATATATATATCTTTCCATAAATATATATATTTACCACAAACATTTTTCAACATATTTTTTAACTTGCTGCGCCTGGGTTCCTGAAAGAAGGTACCAAACTGCTATCTCATCGGCTGTCCACGATCTCCACCGTATCCTGGCCTCCAGCCGTGATCCCATCAGCTCAAGAGACAATGACTCGCTCCTTCTTCCGCCAATCAGCCCGACGATCAATAGCCTATAACCAGATAAGGGAGGTGCCCATCCCGAGACAGGCCCCCACCAACTATAACTGATATACACATATGAATATATATATATACACCATCACCATCTGACCTTCAAGAACCCGAGACCCCTGCCACATAAAGCACACACACAGGGCCGTTTGAAGGAATTTGGGGGCCCCAAGCAGATTGAGAATTTGGGGGTGCTACTGATTTTTTTTGGAGAAGCGGGGGGGTGCTACACAATTTTTTTACTTTTTTGAAAAAATTTAGAAGGGGGGGTGCTAACGCGGGACATCGACGCCGATCGCGGGAGGGGGGCCGCCACGCCAATCGTGGGAGGGGGGGCGCCAATTGCGGGAGGGGGAGCTGCCAATATCGTGGGAGGGGGGGCCGCCAATCGCGGGAGGGGGGGGCGCCAAATCGCAGGAGGAGGGGGGCCACCAATCGCGGGAGGGGGGGCGCCAAATCGCAGGAGGGGAGGCAGCTCAGCTGGGGGCCCCAAGCAGTTGCTTGGTTTGCCTGTCTTGTTCCGACGACCCTGCGCACACACACCCATACCAGACAGCAGTCTAAAGGGAGGGAAAAATGTGCACTGTGTGTCCCTGTCCTGCTTACCACGCCAGAATGCCAGGCTCCGCCCCCCCTGCATGGTTCCCAGCAGAATGATCAAAACCCCACCCCCTGTGCATGGCTAATACTGCACCCGGCCCTACATCACTTCCTGTGCACCATTCCACAGCGTCCCCCCAGTCATGTGTCCCTGCGCTGAGGTTCCCTTTTCGCTCCGGGACTTTCTATAAATGACCCGCAGCAGAGAATTCATAAAGGGCCCCCCCCCCATCCCCCCGGGGGAGCCCCTGAACTTCCTGTGCTGTATTTACTATCAGTTTATCTGAGGACTAGAGAACACCTCCATCTATATTGTGGAGTTAAGGTGTTTTGTAGTCCTAAAACCCTTCCTGTGCCAGAATGACAACACATCTCCTCTGTAGATGCCGTACAATGAATGTTGTCACCCTAGGACAGAACTACAGAACACCTCCATCTATATATTGTGGAGATGAGGGGAGGTGTTCTGTAGTCCTAAAACACTTCCCGTGTCAGGACAGAACTACAGAACACCTCCCGTCTATGTTATGGAGATAAGGGGAGGTGTTCTGTAGTCCTAGGCTGGCAATACAACACGCTGCAGTTCATAATTATCACATAAAGCTGTGAAAAATAAAAAATAAATTGAGCGCAGCAATATATTGTAACAAGAAATCCCAAAATGTACAGCAGGGCCCCCACAACTAGATGGCCTCATCATTCATCCCACTTCCTCTGAGCCCAGGTTGTCATGGATAACCCCCTTCCCCCATACTGTGACTGGACAGTGAAAAGAGAAGTAGCACAGTGATAAGCTCATCTCTCTCACTCTGCTCTCTCCTCCTATCAATGTGCTTCTTGTCAGCACATGAACTGATTGGCTCCTTGTGCTGCTTCTCCCTCTCCCAGTCTGAGCTCTGCTGTACATGCTGATCCCAGGTCACATTCAGCTAATTTTAATGTATTGACTGATGTATTGATTGTATAAAAGATTATAGGATTGATTGATGTATTGATTATATGATGGATTGATTGATATAGGATTGATTGTATGCTGTATTGATTGATGTATTGATTGATGTATGGCAGTACACAGATCTGTAGGAATCTATAGATCCCCTCCCCCGGATCTCTGTACGGAGGAATTTGCGGGGTCCTCTCACATCCTGACTTCCAGCTCTGAGGATGGAATTGGGAAGTCGTCCTCCTCGGGGATGAGATTCTACATACAGGGCGCGCTCATCCTCTCTACTGCTCAGGTGGGCGACATAACTGCCCAGATCGATGTCCTGACTGTGCGCTGGGTGGGTGATGAGTCCTCATCAGCAAATTGTGAAAACTGGAGCCAAATCCCGGTGAGCGCCGCAGTCCAGGAATTGTTGCTGAATAACCAGCAGTGGAAAATACCAGCAATGTGACACCTTTTATGTAATGACCGTCATGCTGAACTCCTTCTGAAAGTGTGAAGTGCCTCCGGCACCAGAGTCCCCAATCTGCATACTGTGTATGAGCCCCTGGAGGAGGGGTAGGAGGGGAGTGTTTGAGACCCCGGAAGACGGAGGAGGAGGGGGGTGGTGTTCGGCAAGTGTCACCAGTAGGCTGGGGGGTGTCACCAGTAGGCGGGGGGATGTCACCAGTAGGCGGGGGGATGTCACCAGTAGGCGGGGTATCTGTCACCCATAGGCGGGGTGTGTCACCAGTAGGCGGGGTGTGTCACCAGTAGGTGGGGTATGTCACCAGTAGGCGGGGTATCTGTTACCCAGTAGGCGGGCGGCATCACCCAGTAGGCGGGGGATGTCACCAGTAGGTGGGGGATGTTACCAGTAGGCGGGGTATCTGTCACCCATAGGCGAGGGGCGTCACCCAGTAGGCGGGGGCGTCACCCAGTACGCGGGGGATGACACCAGTAGGCGGGGCGTGTCACCCAGTAGGCGGGGTGATGTCACCAGTAGGCGGGGTTGTGTCACCCAGTAGGCGGGGTATGTTACCAGTAGGCGGGGTGTGTTACCAGTAGGCGGGGTGTGTCACCCAATAGGCGGGGGATGTCCCCAGTAGGCGGGGGCTGTCCCCAGTAGGCAGGGGCGTCACCCAGTATGTGGGGTGTGTCACCCAGTAGACCGGGGGGCACCCAGTAGGCAGGGGATGTCACCAGTAGGCGGGTGTGTGTCACCCAGTAGGCGGGGGATGTCACCAGTAGGCGGGGTATCACCAGTAGGCAGGGTTATCAGTAATATCAGGTAATATCAGGTGGGGTATGTCACCAGTAGGCGGGGTATCTGTTTCCCAGTAGGCGGGCGGCATCACCCAGTAGGCGGGGGATGTCACCAGTAGGTGGGGGATGTTACCAGTAGGCGAGGTATCTGTCACCCATAGGCAGGGGGCGTCACCCTGTACACGGGGGATGACACCAGTAGACAGGGTTGGTCACCCAGTAGACGGGGGGGGCACCGAGTAGGCAGGGGATGTGACCAGTTAGTGAGGTGTGTCACCAGTAGGCGGGTGTGTGTCACCCAGTAGGCGGGTGTGTGTCACCCAGTAGGCGGGGGATGTCACCAGTAGGCGGGGCGTGTCACCCAGTAGGCGGGGGTGTGTCACCCAGTAGGCGGGGTATGTTACCAGTAGGCGGGGTGTGTCACCCAGTAGGCGGGGGATGTCCCCAGTAGGCGGGGGCTGTCCCCAGTAGGCGGGGGCGTCACCCAGTATGTGGGGTGTGTCACCCAGTAGACGGGGGGGCACCCAGTAAGCAGGGGATGTCACCAGTAGGTGGGGTGTGTCACCAGTAGGCGGGTGTGTGTCACCCAGTAGGCGGGGGATGTCACCAGTAGGCGGGGTATCACCAGTAGGCAGGGTTATCAGTAATATCAGGTGTGATAGAAGTCACTGATGGAGACGATGGATTGGATGTCAGAGATTTTTGGGGGGTAATGTCACCTCTACATAAATAGTAATAATACAGAAATCCTTCTATAGAAGGAGACGCTCTCATTGGCCGCCTCCACCATAAAACACGGAATCTGATTGGTTGATAATGGCCCCCTCAGAGGATTTCTCTTTCTCTGGAGAGTAGTATATAGTAACCGGCAATATCCTACAAATAGCATTTATTTCAATTATTTGTTTAATTTCCTAAGAAAAAGTTAATAAAATGCTATACACCCCCCCCCCCACTTACTGGGTGGTATTCCTGGGGGGCGGATTAAAGTGGACCTGTCAGTAACTCTATAAATCATTCCCAATGTCACAATATACAATAACGGGGTAATTCTTCTTCAGAAAAGCTTCACATTTTATCATTTAGGTCCATCATCAGGGGCTGATCTGTGTCGGACATTTGTGAACACCACCAAGAACTGCTCAGGCACCAGGATTTCTCTGAGCATCTCAGTCCAGGAAGTAGGCAGTGACCCTCCATTAGTCCCCCCCCTCCACCATCACTAGAAGCGGCAGCACTGGGAACATCCTCTGGTGTAGGGGAAATGATGGAGAGACGGCTTCACAATGGCGGCGTCCTCTACCGATCCCGAGTCCTCCATGTGTGTGACCATCGATCGGATCAGACAGGACACAGCTTCATGGATGTTCACATTCTCCTGGGGGGAGGAAAAGACCATTGTCTATTGAGCATTGTACATGGGGGAGGGGAGGGGGGGTACACATGGAGGATCCCCCCTCCCCCCACACATAGATGACAGTTACCTTTGCAGAGGTCATGTAACAATCTGTAAATCCAAGTTGCTGGCCCAGCTCCTCCACGTCCTGGCTGTGGCCACGGTAGGGGAGGAGGTCACACTTGTTGGCGATGAGGACGGTGGGGATCGGGTTCCCGTTCCTCAGGGACACTTTAGAGTCCAGATCTTCCTTCCATCGATGGACGGATTGTAGGGTGGTCGCCCGGCCCAGGTCACAGACCACCAAAGCCCCCGCCGCCTCCCGGTAATACAACCGGGTCATGTGACCAAAACGCTCCTGACCTGAGGAGGACAACCAATGAGAGAAGGGGATGATAGAGAATGGTGTCCTAGAGAATGAAGACCTAGAGAATGAAGTCCTAGAGAATGGTGTCCTAGAGAATGGTGTCCTAGAGAGTGAAGACCTAGAGAGTGAAGACCTAGAGAGTGAAGACCTAGAGAGTGAAGACCTAGAGAGTGAAGACCTAGAGAATGGTGTCCTAGAGAGTGAAGACCTAGAGAATGAAGTCCTAGAGAATGGTGTCCTAGAGAATGGTGTCCTAGAGAATGGTGTCCTAGAGAATGGTGTCCTAGAGAATGAAGACCTAGAGAATGAAGTCCCAGAGAATGAAGTCCTAGAGAATAGTGTCCTAGAGAATTGAAGACCTAGAGAGTGAAGACCTAGAGAATGGTGTCCTAGAGAGTGAAGACCTAGAGAGTGAAGACCTAGAGAATGGTGTCCTAAAGAGTGAAGACCTAGAGAGTGAAGACCTAGAGAATGGTGTCCTAGAGAGTGAAGACCTAGAGAATGAAGTCCTAGAGAATGAAGACCTAGAAAATGAAGACCTAGAGAGTGAAGACCTAGAGGGTGAAGACCTAGAGAATGGTGTCCTAGAGAGTGAAGACCTAGAGAATGTTGTCCTAGAGAATGAAGACCTAGAGAATGAAGACCTAGAGAATGATGTCCTAGAGAATGAAGACCTAGAGAATGAAGACCTAGAGATTGAAGACCTAGAGAATGATGTCCTAGAGAATGAAGACCTAGAGAATGGTGTCCTAGAGAATGAAGACCTAGAGACCGAAGACCTAGAGACCGAAGACCTAGAGAATGAAGACCTAGAGAATGATGTCCTAGAGAGTGAAGACCTAGAGAATGATGTCCTAGAGAATGATGTCCTAGAGAATGGTGTCCTAGAGAATGGTGTCCTAGAGAATGGTGTCCTAGAGAATGAAGACCTAGAGACCGAAGACCTAGAGACCGAAGACCTAGAGACCGAAGACCTAGAGACCGAAGACCTAGAGAATGAAGACCTAGAGAATGAAGACCTAGAGAATGAAGACCTAGAGAGTGGTGTCCTAGAGAATGGTGTCCTAGAGACCGAAGACCTAGAGAATGAAGACCTAGAGAATGAAGACCTAGAGAATGGTGTCCTAGAGAGTGAAGACCTAGAGAATGGTGTCCTAGAGAATGGTGTCCTAGAGAATGAAGACCTAGAGAATGAAGACCTAGAGACCGAAGACCTAGAGACCGAAGACCTAGAGAATGAAGACCTAGAGAATGATGTCCTAGAGAGTGAAGACCTAGAGAATGATGTCCTAGAGAATGATGTCCTAGAGAATGATGTCCTAGAGAATGGTGTCCTAGAGAATGGTGTCCTAGAGAATGAAGACCTAGAGACCGAAGACCTAGAGACCGAAGACCTAGAGAATGAAGACCTAGAGAGTGGTGTCCTAGAGAGTGGTGTCCTAGAGAATGGTGTCCTAGAGACCGAAGACCTAGAGAATGAAGACCTAGAGAATGAAGACCTAGAGAATGAAGACCTAGAGAGTGAAGACCTAGAGAATGGTGTCCTAGAGAATGGTGTCCTAGAGAATGAAGACCTAGAGAGTGAAGACCTAGAGAGTGAAGACCTAGAGAATGGTGTCCTAGAGAATGGTGTCCTAGAGAATGGTGTCCTAGAGAATGAAGACCTAGAGACCGAAGACCTAGAGACCGAAGACCTAGAGAGTGAAGACCTAGAGAGTGAAGACCTAGAGAATGTTGTCCTAGAGAATGGTGTCCTAGAGAATGGTGTCCTAGAGAATGAAGACCTAGAGAATAAAGACCTAGAGAGTGATGTCCTAGAGAGTGAAGACCTAGAGAATGATGTCCTAGAGAATGGTGTCCTAGAGAATGGTGTCCTAGAGAATGGTGTCCTAGAGAATGAAGACCTAGAGACCGAAGACCTAGAGAATGATGTCCTAGAGAATGATGTTTTAGAGAGTGAAGACCTAGAGAATGGTGTCCTAGAGAATGGTGTCCTAGAGAATGGTGTCCTAGAGAATGAAGACCTAGAGAATGAAGACCTAGAGAGTGAAGACCTAGAGAATGTTGTCCTTGAGAATGGTGTCCTAGAGAATGGTGTCCTAGAGAATGGTGTCCTAGAGAATGAAGACCTAGAGACCGAAGACCTAGAGATCGAAGACCTAGAGAATGAAGACCTAGAGAATGATGTCCTAGAGAGTGAAGACCTAGAGAATGGTGTCCTAGAGAATGGTGTCCTAGAGAATGGTGTCCTAGAGAGTGAAGACCTAGAGAATGATGTCCTAGAGAGTGAAGACCTAGAGAATGGTGTCCTAGAGAATGGTGTCCTAGAGAATGGTGTCCTAGAGAGTGAAGACCTAGAGAATGATGTCCTAGAGACCGAAGACCTAGAGACCGAAGACCTAGAGAATGAAGACCTAGAGAGTGGTGTCCTAGAGAGTGGTGTCCTAGAGAGTGGTGTCCTAGAGAATGGTGTCCTAGAGACCGAAGACCTAGAGAATGAAGACCTAGAGAATGAAGACCTAGAGAATGGTGTCCTAGAGAATGGTGTCCTAGAGAATGGTGTCCTAGAGAATGGTGTCCTAGAGAATGATGTCCTAGAGAGTGAAGACCTAGAGAATGTTGTCCTAGAGAATGGTGTCCTAGAGAATGGTGTCCTAGAGAATGAAGACCTAGAGAGTGAAGACCTAGAGAATGTTGTCCTTGAGAATGGTGTCCTAGAGAATGGTGTCCTAGAGAATGAAGACCTAGAGACCGAAGACCTAGAGATCGAAGACCTAGAGAATGAAGACCTAGAGAATGATGTCCTAGAGAGTGAAGACCTAGAGAATGGTGTCCTAGAGAATGGTGTCCTAGAGAATGGTGTCCTAGAGAGTGAAGACCTAGAGAATGATGTCCTAGAGAGTGAAGACCTAGAGAATGGTGTCCTAGAGAATGGTGTCCTAGAGAATGGTGTCCTAGAGAGTGAAGACCTAGAGAATGATGTCCTAGAGAGTGAAGACCTAGAGAATGGTGTCCTAGAGAATGGTGTCCTAGAGAATGGTGTCCTAGAGAGTGAAGACCTAGAGAATGATGTCCTAGAGAATGGTGTCCTAGAGAATGGTGTCCTAGAGAATGGTGTCCTAGAGAATGGTGTCCTAGAGAATGAAGACCTAGAGACCGAAGACCTAGAGACCGAAGACCTAGAGAATGAAGACCTAGAGAGTGGTGTCCTAGAGAGTGGTGTCCTAGAGAATGGTGTCCTATAGTGATGAGCCGAACACCCCCGGGTTCGGTTCGCACCAGAACCCGCGAACGGACCGAAAGTTCGAACGAACATTAGAACCCTATTAAATACAATGGATGCGAACGTTCGAATTCTAAAGTGCTAATTATAACAACTATTATGCATGTTATTGTCCTAAAAAGGGTTTGGGAACCCGGGTTCTGCACCAGGGGACATGTATCAATGCAAAAAGAAGTTTTAAAAACGGTCGTTTTTCGGGAGCAGTCATTTTAATGATGCATAAAGTGAAAAAAAAAAGTCAAATATTCCTTTAAATATCGTACCTGGGGGGTGTCTAAAGTATGCCTGTGAAGTGCCACGTGTTTCCCGTGTTTAGAACTGTCCCTGCACAAAATGACACTTCTAAAGGAAAAAAAAGCCATTTAAAACTGCTTGCGGCTTTAATGTAATGTCTGGTCCCGGTAATATGGATGAAATTCTTTAAGAAAAATGGCATAGCTACCCCATGACCCCCCCCCTACCCCAGCCCATTACCAGCCCCTTTGGGTCTTGTATGGATATTAAGGGGAACCCCGCACATAAAATAAAAAAGGCCCTATATACTCTGAACAGCCCTATACAGGCGGTGCATACAAGACAGGGACTGTAGGTTTGTTCTTATGTAGAGTCTGTTTGTAATTTTGAACAGGTACATTGTTGAAGTGTAGCTCCAGACCAAAAATCTATTTTTAAACTTTTTGGAAAACATAGGTAAGGGTTATCACCCCTGTAACATTTGTTTTGCTGTCTGTGCCCCTGTTCAGAACATTTCACCTCACTTTCCGTCCCAATGACAACTGTTTTTGAAATGTGGTGTTTTTCTTGAAACAAGGATTGCTGATAAAGCATCAGTACAGAGGAGACACCTTTCTCCCATATTTATTCTTACAGGAGAGAATTTTCCTTCCTAGTGGTAGATTTCCTCTCACTTCCTGTTGTCTTCTTGCGTTTGCAAGTAGGAGTCGTTTGTAAGTTGGATGTTTGAAAGTAGGGACCTGCCGTATATACTCTGCAGAAATAGGCCCCTTAGTTGTTGGTGTTGGCACAACACTGTAAGCACTCACAGTTACTCTTGGTTGGTGCTGGAACGCCCTGCTGTCAACTATTATATCAGGAATTTTAATTACATATAATTGTTGAACAGTGGTAGTAAAAATTGGGCCTTTGATGGTGGTGCTGGTGCCACAACACTGTAAGCCCTGACAGTTACTCTTGGTGGGTGCAGCAATGGGCCCTGCTGTGAATTATTAGATCAAGAATTGTAATTACATGCCCCTGTTGAACAGGGGCTGAAAAATTGGGCCTTAGGCACTGGTGGCACAACACTGCAACTCCTCACAGATACTGTACTTGGAGCACACCAATGAGCCCTGTTGCAAAGTATTGCTTCAAAAATTGTAATGACACGCCCCTGTTAAACAGGGGCTGAAAAATTGGGCCTTAGGCACTGGTGGCACAACACTGCAACTCCTCACAGATACTGTACTTGGAGCACAGCAATGAGCCCTGTTGCAAAGTATTGCTTCAAAAATTGTAATTACACGCCCCTGTTAAACAGGGGCTGAAAAATTGGGCGTTAGGCACTGGTGGCACAACTCTGCAACTCCTCACAGATACTGTACTTGGAGCACAGCAATGAGCCCTGTTGCAAAGTATTGCTTCAAAAATTGTAATTACACGCCCCTGTTAAACAGGGGCTGAAAAATTGGGCGTTAGGCACTGGTGGCGGCACCCATAAACAAAAATGATCTTACAAGCTATCATCATCAATCGTATCATTGAGGACTCGGAGGAGGAGGATAGCCAGTCAACATAACAGCACAGGCACTCAGCATCAGCATCAGTCTTGAAGGGATGTGACATGTTAAAATCAATTAGTCTGTTATATCAGCATCAGGTGTGTGGTAGCTGGTGGTGATCCAAGACTGGTTCATCTTGATGAAAGTCAGTCGATCAACCGAGTCGGTGGACAGGCGCACCCTGTGATCCGTGACAAATCCTCCAGCAGCACTGAATGTGCGTTCCGAAAGAACGCTGGATGCAGGACAGGCCAGTAGCTCAATTGCATACTGTGCAAGCTCTGGCCAGTGATCCATCCTCAAGACCCAGTAAGCCAGAGGATTTTCGGTGGGGAAGGTGTCCAAGTCTGACCTTGCCCCTAGATATTCCTGCACCATGTTTATCAGACGCTGGCGATGGTTGCTGGAACCGATCAAACTTTGGGGCTGCGGACTAAAGAATTGTCTGAACGCATCGGTCAGACGGCCACCTTCCCCACCGCTCCTTCTTTGACTGGCCGAAGCCTCAGCAACTCGTTGTCCAGGACCAGGAGTTTGCAACCTCCCAGTCTCTGGGAACGCGTTGCACAGACCTTTCTGCAAGGCCTCCCGGAGTTGTCTCATCCTCTGCTCCCTCTGCGACGGTAACATAAGGTCCGCAACCTTACCCTTGTACCGTGGATCAAGGAGAGTGGCCAGCCAGTAATGGTCCCTCTCCTTGATCCGAAGAATACGAGGATCCTTCCGCAGACTTTGCAGGATCAGGGAGGCCATGCAGCGTAGGTTTGCTGAGGCATTCGCTCCGGAGTCCTCTGGGTCACTAAGGACGACATGATCCGCAGCCACCTCCTCCCAGCCACGTACAAGTCCACTGGTTTCTTGGGACTGTAAATCATCCCTAAAAGACTGCTGCTGATGATGCTGAGTGCCAGCCTCCACCTCCATGCTGACACAATCCTCCTCCTCCTCCTCCTCCTCCTCCTCCTCCTCCTCCTCCTCCTCTTCCTGTGCGATGGGTGGGACAGAAGGAACACTGTCTGGGTAAAGGGGGCCTTGAGAGGCAAGGAAGTCCTCCTCTTCCTGCCTCTGTTCTGCCTCAAGTGCCCTGTCCATTATTCCACGCAGCGTGTGCTCCAACAGGTGGACAAGAGGTACAGTGTCACTGATGCATGCACTGTCACTGCTCACCATCCTCGTGGCCTCCTCAAATGGTGCCAGGACAGTGCATGCATCCCTGATCATGCCCCACTGGCGTGGAGAAAAAAAACCAAGCTCCCCTGACCCTGTCCTGGTGCCGTAGTCGCACAGGTACTCATTGATGGCCCTCTGCTGCGTGTGCAGCCGCTGCAGCATGGCCAACGTTGAGTTCCACCTGGTGGGCATGTCACATATAAGGCGGTTCTTGGGCAGGTTCAACTCCTTTTGCAGCTCAGCCAGGCGAGCACTGGCATTATAAGATCTGCGGAAATGCACACAGACTTTCCTGGCCTGCCTCAGGACATCCTGTAAGCCCGGGTACCTGCCCAAGAAGCGCTGCACCACCAGGTTAAGGACGTGAGCCACACAGGGCACATGGGTCAGTTGTCCCTGTCGGAGGGCGGAGAGGAGGTTGGTGCCATTGTCGCAAACCACCATTCCTGGCTTAAGCTGGCGTGGCGTCAACCACCTCTCGGCCTGGCCCTGCAGAGCAGACAGGACCTCTGCCCCAGTGTGGCTTCTGTCCCCCAAACACACCAGCGCAAGCACGGCATGGCATCTTTTTGCCTGCGTGCTTGCGTAGCCCCGTGAACGGCTACGGAGCACCGCTGGTTCATAGGACAAACCACAGGAAGAGGCCATGGAGGAAGAAGAAGAGGAGGGGGTGGAGGAGAGAGGTGTGTCACAACCAGTAGTAGCATTTTGGAGGCGTGGCGGTGGGACAACCTCCAACACTACTGCACCTTGTCCTGAATCCTTCCCAGCTGCCAAAAGAGTGACCCAATGGGCCGTGAAAGAAAGGTAACGTCCCTGTCCATGCCTGCTGGACCATGAGTCAGCGGTAATATGCACCTTACCGCTGACCGCCCTGTCCAGCGAGGCCAAGACATTGCCTTCCACATGCCGGTAGAGAGCCGGAATAGCCTTCCGTGAGAAAAAGTGGCGTTTGGGAACCTGCCACTGAGGAACTGCACATTGCACAAACTCACGGAAGGGGGCCGAGTCTACCAACTGAAAAGGCAGCAGTTGAAGCGCTAGCAATTTAGCCAAGCTAGCATTCAACCGCTGGGCATGTGGATGGCTGGGAGTGAACTTCTTTCGACGGTCCAGCAGCTGGGGCAGGGAAATTTGCCTGCTAGAATCGGACGTCGGTGTACTGCTAGCAGAGTGGGCGCAAGTACTTGGCTGTGACACACCTAATTCTACACCTTCATTCCTCTCAGTGCATGTTTCAGAGAGGACTGAAGTTATAGTGGGGTTGGAGATCCCAGCTGATGCGGTGCAAGGAGAGGTCCGCTTTGTTCTTTGGTGTGGGTCTTTGAGGTAGGCTTGCCAACGAGCTGCATGGCAGGTCAACATATGTCTGGTCAGGCATGTGGTACCCAAGCGGCTGATGTTTTGGCCACGCGATATACGCTTGAGACATATGTTGCAAACAGCAGCTGTGCGATCTGATGCACTAGCCTCAAAAAAGGCCCACACCAAGGAACTTTTTGAATGACGGGCAGAGGCTGCGCCCTGCACAGGCGGAGCTCTGCGGTGTGATTCCGTCGGTGTACTGCCCTTACGCTGGCCACCAAAGGGCATCCTGCCTCGTTGGAGATGTGCCTCCTCCTCATCCTCCTCCTCCTCCTCTCTCCTATTAGGCACCCACGTGGAGTCAGTGACCTCATCATCCCCTCCCTCCTCATCACTGGAGCCAATCTGGCAGTATGCTGCAGCTGCTGGAACATGACTGCCAGATTGGTGTCCTTCTTGAGCATCCCCTCTGTCTGCTCTCACGCTACTGCCTTCCTCTAGCTGGGTTTCATCATCAGACCCTTCGAAACGCTGGGCATCCTCCTGGAGCATGTACCCAACACTGTGCTGAAACAGTTCGGGGGACTCCTCAGGAGGAGGACATGGTGGGTCTAGGGAAGGAGTGACTGATGATTTGTCTGACATTGATACCAGGGAAGACGACGCTTTGGCAGCTGCTTTTCCAGTACCCTGAGCCTGGGTGAGAGAGGATGAGGAGGAGGAGGAGGGCTTGGTCATCCACTCTACCAAGTCTTCGGCATGATGTGGCTCAACATGTCCAGCTGCCGAAAAGAAGGACAAGCGTGTCCCATGGCCATGTGCTGATGACAATGCACCGCGTCCACGACCAGCACTGTTGCCCCCAGACACAGAGCCTGCTTGCCCTCTTTTATTGCCTCCTGACTGTCTGCCTCTCCTTGTTTGCCTTCCAGACATTCTAATAGATGGCCTGCAGGGAGATGGGAAAAAAGCAATAAGGGCTACCTTCAGGTGTCCTTCTCTGTCCCTTGAAACAAGGACTTGCAGAGTGAAATAAACTGACACTCTCCCTACCTACAGTTTTCTGTCCCTAGAATAAATGTTTTTTTTAATCACAATATAGCACAAGGACAATTCAGTCACTGTCCTTCCAGGTCCCTGGAAACAAGGACTTGCAGAGTGAAATAAACTGACACTCTCCCTACCTACAGTTTTCTGTCCCTAGAATAAATGTTTTTTTTAATCACAATATAGCACAAGGACAATTCAGTCACTGTCCTTCCAGGTCCCTGGAAACAAGGACTTGCAGAGTGAAAGAAACTGACACTCTCCCTACCTACAGTTTTCTGTCCCTAGAATAAATGTTTTTTTAAGCACAATATAGCACAAGGACAATTCACTCACTGTCCTTCCAGGTCCCTGGAAACAAGGACTTGCAGAGTGAAAGAAACTGACACTGTCCCTACCTACAGTTTTCTGTCCCTAGAATAAATGTTTTTTTTAAGCACACTATAGCACAAGGACAATTCAGTCACTGTCCTTCCAGGTCCCTGGAAACAAGGACTTGCAGAGTGAAATAAACTGACACTCTCCCTACCTACAGTTTTCTGTCCCTAGAATAAATGTTTTTTTTAATCACAATATAGCACAAGGACAATTCAGTCACTGTCCTTCCAGGTCCCTGGAAACAAGGACTTGCAGAGTGAAATAAACTGACACTCTCCCTACCTACAGTTTTCTGTCCCTAGAATAAATGTTTTTTTTAATCACAATATAGCACAAGGACAATTCAGTCACTGTCCTTCCAGGTCCCTGGAAACAAGGACTTGCAGAGTGAAAGAAACTGACACTCTCCCTACCTACAGTTTTCTGTCCCTAGAATAAATGTTTTTTTAAGCACAATATAGCACAAGGACAATTCACTCACTGTCCTTCCAGGTCCCTGGAAACAAGGACTTGCAGAGTGAAAGAAACTGACACTGTCCCTACCTACAGTTTTCTGTCCCTAGAATAAATGTTTTTTTTAAGCACACTATAGCACAAGGACAATTCAGTCACTGTCCTTCCAGGTCCCTGGAAACAAGGACTTGCAGAGTGAAATAAACTGACACTCTCCCTACCTACAGTTTTCTGTCCCTAGAATAAATGTTTTTTTTAATCACAATATAGCACAAGGACAATTCAGTCACTGTCCTTCCAGGTCCCTGGAAACAAGGACTTGCAGAGTGAAAGAAACTGACACTCTCCCTACCTACAGTTTTCTGTCCCTAGAATAAATGTTTTTTTAAGCACAATATAGCACAAGGACAATTGACTCACTGTCCTTCCAGGTCCCTGGAAACAAGGACTTGCAGAGTGAAAGAAACTGACACTGTCCCTACCTACAGTTTTCTGTCCCTAGAATAAATGTTTTTTTTAATCACAATATAGCACAAGGACAATTCAGTCACTGTCCTTCCAGGTCCCTGGAAACAAGGACTTGCAGAGTGAAATAAACTGACACTCTCCCTACCTACAGTTTTCTGTCCCTAGAATAAATGTTTTTTTTAATCACAATATAGCACAAGGACAATTCAGTCACTGTCCTTCCAGGTCCCTGGAAACAAGGACTTGCAGAGTGAAAGAAACTGACACTCTCCCTACCTACAGTTTTCTGTCCCTAGAATAAATGTTTTTTTAAGCACAATATAGCACAAGGACAATTCACTCACTGTCCTTCCAGGTCCCTGGAAACAAGGACTTGCAGAGTGAAATAAACTGACACTCTCCCTACCTACAGTTTTCTGTCCCTAGAATAAATGTTTTTTTTAATCACAATATAGCACAAGGACAATTCAGTCACTGTCCTTCCAGGTCCCTGGAAACAAGGACTTGCAGAGTGAAAGAAACTGACACTCCCCCTACCTACAGTTTTCTGTCCCTAGAATAAATGTTTTTTTAAGCACAATATAGCACAAGGACAATTCACTCACTGTCCTTCCAGGTCCCTGGAAACAAGGACTTGCAGAGTGAAAGAAACTGACACTGTCCCTACCTACAGTTTTCTGTCCCTAGAATAAATGTTTTTTTTAAGCACACTATAGCACAAGCACAAAACACACTGACACTCTCCCTACCTATCCTTCTCTTTCCCTAAACTAAAGGAATCCAGGTTAAGCAAGAAAGAAATAACAGTCACTGTCCCTGCCTATGCTGCTCTATCCCTGCTCCGGAACACACTACACTAGGCCGCCGTGCTGGCGGCCTTTTATAGTGTGGGGCGTGTACTAAACACCCTCAGCAATAATTGGCCACAGGCATCCTGCCTGTGGCCAATCATTGCTCTCCTCGCTGCCGGCGCTGTGATTGGCCAAGCATGCGGGGTCACAGTGCATGCTTGGCCAATCACAGCGCCTGGATGACACTGCGATGGCGTAGTGCATTGTGGGCCGTTCGCGTCACTCGAATTTGGCGCGAACGGCCCAAATCGTTCGATCTTCGTCGAACGATCGAACAGCCGATGTTCGAGTCGAACGTATGTTCGACTCGAACACGAAGCTCATCCCTAGTGTCCTAGAGACCGAAGACCTAGAGAATGAAGACCTAGATAATGAAGACCTAGAGAATGGTGTCCTAGAGAGTGAAGACCTAGAGAATGGTGTCCTAGAGAATGGTGTCCTAGAGAATGAAGACCTAGAGAGTGAAGACCTAGAGAGTGAAGACCTAGAGAATGTTGTCCTAGAGAATGGTGTCCTAGAGAATGGTGTCCTAGAGAATGGTGTCCTAGAGAATGAAGACCTAGAGACCGAAGACCTAGAGACCGAAGACCTAGAGAGTGAAGACCTAGAGAGTGAAGACCTAGAGAATGGTGTCCTAGAGAATGGTGTACTAGAGAATGGTGTCCTAGAGAATGGTGTCCTAGAGAATGGTGTCCTAGAGAATGAAGACCTAGAGAGTGAAGACCTAGAGAGTGAAGACCTAGAGAATGGTGTCCTAGAGAATGGTGTCCTAGAGAATGGTGTCCTAGAGAATGAAGACCTAGAGAGTGAAGACCTAGAGAGTGAAGACCTAGAGAATGGTGTCCTAGAGAATGGTGTCCTAGAGAATGGTGTCCTAGAGAATGAAGACCTAGAGAATAAAGACCTAGAGAGTGATGTCCTAGAGAGTGAAGACCTAGAGAGTGAAGACCTAGAGAATGATGTCCTAGAGAATGGTGTCCTAGAGAATGGTGTCCTAGAGAATGGTGTCCTAGAGAATGGTGTCCTAGAGAATGAAGACCTAGAGACCGAAGACCTAGAGAGTGAAGACCTAGAGAATGATGTTTTAGAGAGTGAAGACCTAGAGAATGGTGTCCTAGAGAATGGTGTCCTAGAGAATGAAGACCTAGAGAATGAAGACCTAGAGAGTGAAGACCTAGAGAGTGGTGTCCTAGACAATGGTGTCCTAGACAATGGTGTCCTAGAGAATGGTGTCCTAGAGAATGAAGACCTAGAGACCGAAGACCTAGAGAATGGTGTCCTAGAGAGTGAAGACCTAGAGAATGGTGTCCTAGAGAATGGTGTCCTAGAGAATGGTGTCCTAGAGAATGAAGACCTAGAGAGTGAAGACCTAGAGAATGGTGTCCTAGAGAATGGTGTCCTAGAGAATGAAGACCTAGAGACCGAAGACCTAGAGATCGAAGACCTAGAGAATGAAGACCTAGAGAATGATGTCCTAGAGAGTGAAGACCTAGAGAATGTTGTCCTTGAGAATGGTGTCCTAGAGAATGGTGTCCTAGAGAATGAAGACCTAGAGACCGAAGACCTAGAGATCGAAGACCTAGAGAATGAAGACCTAGAGAATGATGTCCTAGAGAGTGAAGACCTAGAGAATGGTGTCCTAGAGAATGGTGTCCTAGAGAATGGTGTCCTAGAGAGTGAAGACCTAGAGAATGATGTCCTAGAGAGTGAAGACCTAGAGAATGGTGTCCTAGAGAATGGTGTCCTAGAGAATGGTGTCCTAGAGAGTGAAGACCTAGAGAATGATGTCCTAGAGAGTGAAGACCTAGAGAATGGTGTCCTAGAGAATGGTGTCCTAGAGAATGGTGTCCTAGAGAATGGTGTCCTAGAGAATGGTGTCCTAGAGAGTGAAGACCTAGAGAATGGTGTCCTAGAGAATGGTGTCCTAGAGAATGGTGTCCTAGAGAATGGTGTCCTAGAGAATGAAGACCTAGAGAATGAAGACCTAGAGAGTGATGTCCTAGAGAGTGAAGACCTAGAGAATGAAGACCTAGAGAATGGTGTCCTAGAGAATGGTGTCCTAGAGAATGGTGTCCTAGAGAATGAAGACCTAGAGAATGAAGACCTAGAGAATGAAGACCTAGAGAATGAAGACCTAGAGAGTGATGTCCTAGAGGGTGAAGACCTAGAGAATGAAGACCTAGAGAATGAAGACCTAGAGAGTGATGTCCTAGAGAGTGATGTCCTAGAGAGTGAAGACCTAGAGAATGGTGTCCTAGAGAATGGTGTCCTAGAGAATGAAGACCTAGAGAGTGAAGACCTAGAGAATGTTGTCCTAGAGAATGGTGTCCTAGAGAATGGTGTCCTAGAGAATGGTGTCCTAGAGAATGGTGTCCTAGAGAATGGTGTCCTAGAGAATGAAGACCTAGAGACCGAAGACCTAGAGACCGAAGACCTAGAGACCGAAGACCTAGAGAATGATGTCCTAGAGAGTGAAGACCTAGAGAATGGTGTCCTAGAGAATGGTGTCCTAGAGAATGAAGACCTAGAGACCGAAGACCTAGAGAGTGAAGACCTAGAGAATGATGTCCTAGAGAATGAAGACCTAGAGAATGGTGTCCTAGAGAATGGTGTCCTAGAGAATGGTGTCCTAGAGAATGAAGACCTAGAGAATGAAGACCTAGAGAGTGAAGACCTAGAGAGTGAAGACCTAGAGAGTGGTGTCCTAGACAATGGTGTCCTAGACAATGGTGTCCTAGAGAATGAAGACCTAGAGACCGAAGACCTAGAGAATGGTGTCCTAGAGAGTGAAGACCTAGAGAATGGTGTCCTAGAGAATGGTGTCCTAGAGAATGAAGACCTAGAGAGTGAAGACCTAGAGAATGTTGTCCTTGAGAATGGTGTCCTAGAGAATGGTGTCCTAGAGAATGAAGACCTAGAGACCGAAGACCTAGAGATCGAAGACCTAGAGAATGAAGACCTAGAGAATGATGTCCTAGAGAGTGAAGACCTAGAGAATGTTGTCCTTGAGAATGGTGTCCTAGAGAATGGTGTCCTAGAGAATGAAGACCTAGAGACCGAAGACCTAGAGATCGAAGACCTAGAGAATGAAGACCTAGAGAATGATGTCCTAGAGAGTGAAGACCTAGAGAATGGTGTCCTAGAGAATGGTGTCCTAGAGAATGGTGTCCTAGAGAGTGAAGACCTAGAGAATGATGTCCTAGAGAGTGAAGACCTAGAGAATGGTGTCCTAAAGAATGGTGTCCTAGAGAATGGTGTCCTAGAGAGTGAAGACCTAGAGAATGATGTCCTAGAGAGTGAAGACCTAGAGAATGGTGTCCTAGAGAATGGTGTCCTAGAGAATGGTGTCCTAGAGAGTGAAGACCTAGAGAATGGTGTCCTAGAGAATGGTGTCCTAGAGAATGGTGTCCTAGAGAATGGTGTCCTAGAGAATGGTGTCCTAGAGAATGAAGACCTAGAGAATGAAGACCTAGAGAGTGATGTCCTAGAGAGTGAAGACCTAGAGAATGAAGACCTAGAGAATGGTGTCCTAGAGAATGGTGTCCTAGAGAATGGTGTCCTAGAGAATGAAGACCTAGAGAATGAAGACCTAGAGAATGAAGACCTAGAGAATGAAGACCTAGAGGGTGAAGACCTAGAGAATGAAGACCTAGAGAATGAAGACCTAGAGAATGAAGACCTAGAGAGTGATGTCCTAGAGAGTGATGTCCTAGAGAGTGAAGACCTAGAGAATGGTGTCCTAGAGAATGGTGTCCTAGAGAATGGTGTCCTAGAGAATGGTGTCCTAGAGAATGAAGACCTAGAGAGTGAAGACCTAGAGAATGTTGTCCTAGAGAATGGTGTCCTAGAGAATGGTGTCCTAGAGACCGAAGACCTAGAGACCGAAGACCTAGAGACCGAAGACCTAGAGAGTGAAGACCTAGAGAATGATGTCCTAGAGAGTGAAGACCTAGAGAATGGTGTCCTAGAGAATGGTGTCCTAGAGAATGGTGTCCTAGAGAATGGTGTCCTAGAGAATGAAGACCTAGAGAATGGTGTCCTAGAGAGTGAAGACCTAGAGAATGGTGTCCTAGAGAATGGTGTCCTAGAGAATGGTGTCCTAGAGAATGGTGTCCTAGAGAATGAAGACCTAGAGAATGAAGACCTAGAGAGTGATGTCCTAGAGGGTGAAGACCTAGAGAATGAAGACCTAGAGAATGAAGACCTAGAGAGTGATGTCCTAGAGAGTGATGTCCTAGAGAGTGATGTCCTAGAGAATGGTGTCCTAGAGAATGGTGTCCTAGAGAATGGTGTCCTAGAGAATGGTGTCCTAGAGAATGAAGACCTAGAGAGTGAAGACCTAGAGAATGTTGTCCTAGAGAATGGTGTCCTAGAGAATGGTGTCCTAGAGAATGAAGACCTAGAGACCGAAGACCTAGAGACCGAAGACCTAGAGAGTGAAGACCTAGAGAATGGTGTCCTAGAGAATGGTGTCCAAGAGAATGAAGACCTAGAGAGTGAAGACCTAGCGAATGAAGACCTAGAGAATGGTGTCCTAGAGAATGAAGACCTAGAGAGTGAAGATGGTGTCCTAGAGAATGGTGTCCTAGAGAATGATGTCCTAGAGAATGATGTCATAGACTGGTCTCCACCCACTGGAGGGTTATGCATGGAGTTCTCTGGATTATGGGGTGCTATGGGTTATGTATGGGGTGCTATTATATTGTGCATCAGGGCGTTTTGTGTTATGTATGGGGTGCTATCCCCCCCCCCCCAAGACAAAGTATAATTATAACAATGGTACTGATACAAATGTTGCTGTGGAAGGATAATGAATGAGGTGTGAGAACACAAATCTTCTATAACATATGATATATATATTGTGTGTCTGTATTACCCCTCCAATGTCAATCTTCTATAACATACGATATATATATTGTGTGTCTGTATTACCCCTCCAATGTCGATCTTCTATAACATATGATATATATATTGTGTGTCTGTATTACCCCTCCAATGTCGATCTTCTATAACATATGATATATATATTGTGTGTCTGTATTACCCCTCCAATGTCGATCTTCTATAACATATGATATATATATTGTGTGTCTGTATTACCCCTCCAATGTCGATCTTCTATAACATATGATATATATATTGTGTGTCTGTATTACCCCTCCAATGTCGATCTTCTATAACATATGATATATATATTGTGTGTCTGTATTACCCCTCCAATGTCGATCTTCTATAACATATGATATATATATTGTGTGTCTGTATTACCCCTCCAATGTCGATCTTCTATAACATATGATATATATATTGTGTGTCTGTATTACCCCTCCAATGTCGATCTTCTATAACATATGATATATATATTGTGTGTCTGTATTACCCCTCCAATGTCGATCTTCTATAACATATGATATATATATTGTGTGTCTGTATTACCCCTCCAATGTCGATCTTCTATAACATATGATATATATATTGTGTGTCTGTATTACCCCTCCAATGTCGATCTTCTATAACATATATTATATATATTGTGTGTCTGTATTACCCCTCCAATGACACAGAAAAAAACACACAACATAGAATCTTATGTAGCCGTCTTTACATTTCTACGGCATCGCCCCTTTTATATTATGTTATATATTTTATTTATTTTTATTGCTATGGGGCGCTCAGGAGGTGTGTTACTGGTCAGAGTGGGGGGCGCTCAGGAGGTGTGTTACTGGTCAGAGTGGGGGGCGCTCTAATACAGGAGGGGTGTTACTGGTCAGAGTGGAGGGGCGCTCTAATACAGGAGGCGTGTTACTGGTCAGAGTGGGGGGCGCTCAGGAGGTGTGTTACTGGTCAGAGTGGGGGGCGCTCTAATACAGGAGGTGTGTTACTGGGCAGAGTGGGGGGCGCTTTAATACAGGAGGGGTGTTACTGGTCAGAGTGGGGGGTGCTCTAATACAAGAGGGGTGTTACTGGTCAGAGTGGGGGGTGCTCTAATACAGGAGGTGTGTTACTGGTCAGAGTGGGGGGCGCTCAGGAGGTGTGTTACTGGTCAGAGTGGGGGGCGCTCAGGAGGTGTGTTACTGGTCAGAGTGGGGGGCGCTCTAACACAGGAGGTGTGTTGCTGGTCAGAGTGGGGGGTGCTCTAATACAGGAGGGGTGTTACTGGGCAGGGTGGGGGGCGTGCTAATACAGGAGGTGTGTTACTGGTCAGAGTGGGGGGCGCTCTAATACAAGAGGGGTGTTACTGGTCAGAGTGGGGGCGCTCTAATACAGGAGGGGTGTTAATGGTCAGAGTGGGGGTGCTCTAATACAGGAGGGGTGTTACTGGTCAGAGTGGGGGGCGCTCTAATACAGGAGGTGTGTTACTGGTCAGAGTGGGGGGCGCTCAGGAGGTGTGTTACTGGTCAGAGTGGGGGGCGCTCTAATACAGGAGGTGTGTTACTGGGCAGAGTGGGGGGCGCTCTAATACAGGAGGGGTGTTACTGGTCAGAGTGGGGGGTGCTCTAATACAGGAGGTGTGTTACTGGTCAGAGTGGGGGCGCTCTAATACAAGAGGGATGTTACTGATCAGAGTGGGGGGCGCTCTAATACAGGAGGGGTGTTACTGGCCAGAATGGGGGGCGCTCTAATACAGGAGGGGTGTTACTGGTCAGTGTGGGGGGCGCTTTAATACAAGAGGGGTGTTACTGGCCAGAGTGGGGGCGCTCTAATACAAGAGGGGTGTTACTGGGCAGAGTGGGGGGCGCTCTAAAACAGGAGGGGTGTTATTGGGCAGAGTGGGGGGCGCTCTGATACAAGAGGGGTGCTACTGGTCAGAGTGGGGGCGCTCTAATACAGGAGGGGTGTTACTGGGCAGAGTGGGGGGCGCTCTAATACAAGAGGGGTGTTACTGGTCAGAGTGGGGGCGCTCTAATACAGGAGGGGTGTTACTGGGCAGAGTGGGGGGCGCTCTAATACAGAAGGGGTGTTACTGGGCAGAGTGGGGGCGCTCTAATACAGGAGGGGTGTTACTGGGCAGAGTCGGGGGCAATCTAATACAGGAGGGGTGTTACTGGGCAGAGTGGGGGGTGCTCTAACAGAGGAGGGGTGTTACTGGGCAGAGTGAGGGGCGCTCTAATACAAGAGGGGTGTTACTGGGCAGAGTGGGGGGCAATCTAATACAGGAGGGGTGTTACTGGGCAGAGTGGGGGGCAATCTAATACAGGAGGGGTGTTACTGGGCAGAGTGGGGGCACTCTAACACAGGAGGGGTGTTACTGGGCAGAGTGGGGGGCGCTCTAACACAGGAGGGGTGTTACTGGTCAGAGTGGGGGGCGCTCTAATACAGGAGGTGTGTTACTGGTCAGAGTGGGGGGCGCTCAGGAGGTGTGTTACTGGTCAGAGTGGGGGGTGCTCTAATACAGGAAGTGTGTTACTGGTCAGAGAGTGGGGCGCTCTAATACAAGAGGGGTGTTACTGGTCAGAGTGGGGGGCGCTCTAATACAGGAGGTGTGTTACTGGTCAGAGTGGGGGGCGCTCTAATACAAGAGGGGTGTTACTAGGCAGAGTGGGGGGCGCTCAGGAGGTGTGTTACTGGTCAGAGTGGGGGGCGCTCTAATACAGGAGGTGTGTTACTGGGCAGAGTGGGGGGCGCTCTAATACAGGAGGGGTGTTACTGGTCAGAGTGGGGGGTGCTCTAATACAAGAGGGGTGTTACTGGTCAGAGTGGGGGGCGCTCTAATACAGGAGGTGTGTTACTGGTCAGAGTGGGGGGCGCTCAGGAGGTGTGTTACTGGTCAGAGTGGGGGGCGCTCAGGAGGTGTGTTACTGGTCAGAGTGGGGGGCGCTCTAATACAGTAGGTGTGTTACTGGTCAGAGTGGGGGGCGCTCTAATACAAGAGGGGTGTTACTGGTCAGAGTGGGGGGTGCTCTAATACAGGAGGTGTGTTACTGGTCAGAGTGGGGGGCGCTCTAATACAGGAGGGGTGTTACTGGGCAGAGTGGGGGGCGCTCTAATACAGGAGGTGTGTTACTGGTCAGAGTGGGGGGCGCTCTAATACAAGAGGGGTGTTACTGGTCAGAGTGGGGGCGCTCTAATACAGGAGGGGTGTTACTGGTCAGAGTGGGGGCACTCAGGAGGTGTGGTACTGGTCAGAGTGGGGGGCGCTCTAATACAGGAGGTGTGTTACTGGTCAGAGTGGGGGGCGCTCTAATACAAGAGGGATGTTACTGGTCAGAGTGGGGGGCGCTCTAATACAGGAGCGGTGTTACTGGCCAGAATGGGGGGCGCTCTAATACAGGAGGTGTGTTACTGGGCAGAGTGGGGGGCGCTCTAATACAGGAGGGGTGTTACTGGTCAGAGTGGGGGGTGCTCTAATACAAGAGGTGTGTTACTGGTCAGAGTGGGGGGCGCTCAGGAGGTGTGTTACTGGTCAGAGTGGGGGGCGCTCAGGAGGTGTGTTACTTGTCAGAGTGGGGGGCGCTCAGGAGGTGTGTTACTGGTCAGAGTGGGGGGCGCTCTAATACAGGAGGTGTGTTACTGGGCAGAGTGGGGGGCGCTCTAATACAAGAGGGGTGTTACTGGTCAGAGTTGGGGTGCTCTAATACAGGAGGTGTGTTACTGGTCAGAGTGGGGGGCGCTCTAATACAGGAGGTGTGTTACTGGTCAGAGTGGGGGGCGCTCTAATACAAGTGGGGTGTTACTGGTCAGAGTGGGGGCGCTCTAATACAGATGGGGTGCTACTGGTCAGAGTGGGGGGCGCTCTAATACAGGAGGTGTGTTACTGGTCAGAGTGGGGGGCACTCAGGAGGTGTGTTACTGGTCAGAGTGGGGGGCGCTCTAATACAGGAGGTGTGTTACTGGGCAGAGTGGGGGGCGCTCTAATACAGGAGGGGTGTTACTGGTCAGAGTGGGGGGTGCTCTAATATAAGAGGTGTGTTACTGGTCAGAGTGGGGGCGCTCTAATACAAGAGGGATGTTACTGGGCAGAGTGGGGGCGCTCTAATACAGGAGGTGTGTTACTGGTCAGAGTGGGGGGCGCTCTAATACAGGAGGGGTGTTAGAGCGCCCCCCATTCTGGCCAGTAACACAGGAGGGGTGTTACTGGTCAGAGTGGGGGGCGCTTTAATACAAGAGGGGTGTTACTGATCAGAGTGGGGGCGCTCTAATACAAGAGGGGTGTTACTGGCCAGAGTGGGGGGCGCTCTAATACAAGAGGGGTGTTACTGGGCAGAGTGGGGGCGCTCTAATACAGGAGGGGTGTTACTGGGCAGAGTGGGGGCGCTCTGATACAAGAGGGGTGTTACTGGTCAGAGTGGGGGTGCTCTAATACAGGAGGGGTGTTACTGGGCAGAGTGGGGGGCGCTCTAATACAGGAGGGGTGTTACTGGGCAGAGTGGGGGCGCTCTAATACAGGAGGGGTGTTACTGGGCAGAGTGGGGGGCGCTCTAACAGAGGAGGGGTGTTACTGGGCAGAGTGGGGGCGCTCTGATAAAAGAGGGGTGTTACTGGTCAGAGTGGAGGGCGCTCTAATACAGGAAGTGTGTTACTGGTCAGAGAGTGGGGCGCTCTAATACAAGAGGGGTGTTACTGGTCAGAGTGGGGGGCGCTCTAATACAGGAGGTGTGTTACTGGTCAGAGTGGGGGGCGCTCTAATACAAGAGGGGTGTTACTGGGCAGAGTGGGGGCGCTCAGGAGGTGTGTTACTGGTCAGAGTGGGGGGCGCTCTAATACAGGAGGTGTGTTACTGGGCAGAGTGGGGGGCGCTCTAATACAGGAGGGGTGTTACTGGTCAGAGTGGGGGGCGCTCTAATACAGGAGGTGTGTTACTGGTCAGAGTGGGGGGCGCTCAGGAGGTGTGTTACTGGTCAGAGTGGGGGGCGCTCAGGAGGTGTGTTACTGGTCAGAGTGGGGGGCGCTCTAATACAGTAGGTGTGTTACTGGTCAGAGTGGGGGGCGCTCTAATACAAGAGGGGTGTTACTGGTCAGAGTGGGGGGTGCTCTAATACAGGAGGTGTGTTACTGGTCAGAGTGGGGGGCGCTCTAATACAGGAGGGGTGTTACTGGGCAGAGTGGGGGGCGCTCTAATACAGGAGGGGTGTTACTGGGCAGAGTGGGGGGCGCTCTAATACAGGAGGTGTGTTACTGGTCAGAGTGGGGGCGCTCAGGAGGTGTGTTACTGGTCAGAGTGGGGGGCGCTCTAATACAGGAGGTGTGTTACTGGGCAGAGTGGGGGGCGCTCTAATACAGGAGGGGTGTTACTGGTCAGAGTGGGGGGCGCTCTAATACAGGAGGTGTGTTACTGGTCAGAGTGGGGGGCGCTCAGGAGGTGTGTTACTGGTCAGAGTGGGGGGCGCTCAGGAGGTGTGTTACTGGTCAGAGTGGGGGGCGCTCTAATACAGTAGGTGTGTTACTGGTCAGAGTGGGGGGCGCTCTAATACAAGAGGGGTGTTACTGGTCAGAGTGGGGGGTGCTCTAATACAGGAGGTGTATTACTGGTCAGAGTGGGGGGCGCTCTAATACAGGAGGGGTGTTACTGGGCAGAGTGGGGGGCGCTCTAATACAGGAGGTGTGTTACTGGTCAGAGTGGGGGGCGCTCTAATACAAGAGGGGTGTTACTGGTCAGAGTGGGGCGCTCTAATACAGGAGGGGTGTTACTGGTCAGAGTGGGGGGCACTCAGGAGGTGTGGTACTGGTCAGAGTGGGGGGCGCTCTAATACAGGAGGTGTGTTACTGGTCAGAGTGGGGGGCGCTCTAATACAAGAGGGATGTTACTGGTCAGAGTGGGGGGCGCTCTAATACAGGAGCGGTGTTACTGGCCAGAATGGGGGGCGCTCTAATACAGGAGGGGTGTTACTGGTCAGAGTGGGGGGTGCTCTAATACAGGAGGTGTGTTACTGGGCAGAGTGGGGGGCGCTCTAATACAGGAGGGGTGTTACTGGTCAGAGTGGGGGGTGCTCTAATACAAGAGGTGTGTTACTGGTCAGAGTGGGGGGCGCTCAGGAGGTGTGTTACTGGTCAGAGTGGGGGGCGCTCAGGAGGTGTGTTACTGGTCAGAGTGGGGGGTGCTCTAATACAAGAGGAGTGTTACTGGTCAGAGTGGGGGGCGCTCTAATACAGGAGGGGTGTTACTGGTCAGAGTGGGGGGTGCTCTAATACAAGAGGTGTGTTACTGGTCAGAGTGGGGGGCGCTCAGGAGGTGTGTTACTGGTCAGAGTGGGGGGCGCTCAGGAGGTGTGTTACTGGTCAGAGTGGGGGGTGCTCTAATACAAGAGGAGTGTTACTGGTCAGAGTGGGGGGCGCTCTAATACAGGAAGTGTGTTACTGGTCAGAGAGGGGGGCGCTCTAATACAAGAGGGGTGTTACTGGTCAGAGTGGGGGGCGCTCTAATACAGGAGGTGTGTTACTGGTCAGAGTGGGGGGCGCTCAGGAGGTGTGTTACTGGGCAGAGTGGGGGGCGCTCAGGAGGTGTGTTACTGGTCAGAGTGGGGGGCGCTCTAATACAGGAGGTGTGTTACTGGGCAGAGTGGGGGGCGCTCTAATACAGGAGGGGTGTTACTGGTCAGAGTGGGGGGTGCTCTAATACAAGAGGGGTGTTACTGGTCAGAGTGGGGGGCGCTCTAATACAGGAGGTGTGTTACTGGTCAGAGTGGGGGCACTCTAATACAGGAGGGGTGTTACTGGGCAGAGTGGGGGGCGCTCTAATACAGGAGGTGTGTTACTGGTCAGAGTGGGGGGCGCTCTAATACAAGAGAGGTGTTACTGGTCAGAGTGGGGGCGCTCTAATACAAGAGGGGTGTTACTGGTCAGAGTGGGGGGCACTCAGGAGGTGTGTTACTGGTCAGAGTGGGGGGCGCTCTAATACAGGAGGTGTGTTACTGGTCAGAGTGGGGGGCACTCAGGAGGTGTGTTACTGGTCAGAGTGGGGGGCGCTCTAATACAGGAGGTGTGTTACTGGGCAGAGTGGGGGGCGCTCTAATACAGGAGGGGTGTTACTGGCCAGAGTGGGGGGCGCTCTAATACAAGAGGGGTGTTACTGGGCAGAGTGGGGGGCGCTCTAATACAAGAGGGGTGTTACTGGGCAGAGTGGGGGGCGCTCTAATACAGGAGGGGTGTTACTGGGCAGAGTGGGGGCGCTCTGATACAAGAGGGGTGTTACTGGTCAGAGTGGGGGCGCTCTAATACAGGAGGGGTGTTACTGGGCAGAGTGGGGGGCGCTCTAATACAGGAGGGGTGTTACTGGGCAGAGTGGGGGCGCTCTAATACAGGAGGGGTGTTACTGGGCAGAGTGGGGGGCGCTCTAACAGAGGAGGGGTGTTACTGGGCAGAGTGGGGGCGCTCTAATACAAGAGGGGTGTTACTGGGCAGAGTGGGGGGCAATCAAATACAGGAGGGGTGTTACTGGGCAGAGTGGGGGCGCTCTAACACAGGAGGGGTGTTACTGGGCAGAGTGGGGGGCGCTCTAACACAGGAGGGGTGTTACTGGTCAGAGTGGGGGGCGCTCTAATACAGGAGGTGTGTTACTGGTCAGAGTGGGGGGCGCTCAGGAGGTGTGTTACTGGTCAGAGTGGGGGGTGCTCTAATACAAGAGGAGTGTTACTGGTCAGAGTGGGGGGCGCTCTAATACAGGAAGTGTGTTACTGGTCAGAGAGGGGGGCGCTCTAATACAAGAGGGGTGTTACTGGTCAGAGTGGGGGGCGCTCTAATACAGGAGGTGTGTTACTGGTCAGAGTGGGGGGCGCTCTAATACAAGAGGGGTGTTACTGGTCAGAGTGGGGGGCGCTCTAATACAGGAGGTGTGTTACTGGTCAGAGTGGGGGGCACTCAGGAGGTGTGTTACTGGTCAGAGTGGGGGGCGCTCTAATACAGTAGGTGTGTTACTGGGCAGAGTGGGGGGGGCTCTAATACAGGAGGTGTTTTACTGGTCAGAGTGGGGGGTGCTCTAATACAAGAGGGGTGTTACTGGTCAGAGTGGGGGGCGCTCAGGAGGTGTGTTACTGGTCAGAGTGGGGGGCGCTCAGGAGGTGTGTTACTGGTCAGAGTGGGGGGCGCTCTAATACAGGAGGGGTGTTACTGGTCAGAGTGGGGGGCGCTCTAATACTGGAGGTGTGTTACTGGTCAGAGTGGGGGGCGCTCTAATACAGAAGGGGTGTTACTGGGCAGAGTGGGGGGCACTCTAATACAGGAGGTGTGTTACAGGTCAGAGTGGGGGGCGCTCTAATACAAGAGGGGTGTTACTGGTCGGAGTGGGGGGTGCTCTAATACAGGAGGTGTGTTACTGGTCAGAGTGGGGGGCACTCAGGAGGTGTGTTACTGGTCAGAGTGGGGGGGCGCTCTAATACAGGAGGTGTGTTACTGGGCAGAGTGGGGTGCGCTCTAATACAGGAGGGGTGTTACTGGTCAGAGTGGGGGGTGCTCTAATACAAGAGGGGTGTTACTGGTCAGAGTGGGGGGTGCTCTAATACAGGAGGGGTGTTACTGGCCAGAATGGGGGGCGCTCTAATACAGGAGGGGTGTTACTGGTCAGAGTGGGGGGTGCTCTAATACAAGAGGGGTGTTACTGGTCAGAGTGGGGGGCGCTCTAATACAGGAGGGGTGTTACTGGCCAGAATGGGGGGCGCTCTAATACAGGAGGGGTGTTACTGGTCAGAGTGGGGGGCGCTTTATTACAAGAGGGGTGTTACTGGTCAGAGTGGGGGCGCTTTAATACAAGAGGGGTGTTACTGGCCAGAGTGGGGAGCGCCCTAATACAAGAGGGGTGTTACTGGCCAGAGTGGGGGGCGCTCTAATACAGGAGGGGTGTTACTGGGCAGAGTGGGGGGCGCTCTGATACAAGAGGGGTGTTACTGGTCAGAGTGGGGGCACTCTAATACAGGAGGGGTGTTACTGGGCAGAGTGGGGGCGCTCTAATACAGGAGGGGTGTTACTGGGCAGAGTGGGGGGCAATCTAATTCAGGAGGGGTGTTACTGGGCAGAGTGGGGGGCGCTCTAATACAGGAGGGGTGTTACTGGGCAGAGTGGGGGGCAATCTAATACAGGAGGGGTGTTACTGGGCAGAGTGGGGGGCGCTGTAATACAGGAGGGGTGTTACTGGGCAGAGTGGGGGGCACTCTAATACAAGAGGGGTGTTACTTTGCAGAGTGGGGGGCAATCTAATACAGGAGGGGTGTTACTGGGCAGAGTGGGGGCGCTCTAACACAGGAGGGGTGTTACTGGGCAGAGTGGGGGGCGCTCTAACACAGGAGGGGTGTTACTGGGCAGAGTGGGGGGCGCTCTAATACAGGAGGGGTGTTACTGGCCAGAATGGGGGGCGCTCTAATACAGGAGGGGTGTTACTGGTCAGAGTGGGGGGTGCTCTAATACAAGAGGGGTGTTACTGGTCAGAGTGGGGGGCGCTCTAATACAGGAGGGGTGTTACTGGCCAGAATGGGGGGCGCTCTAATACAGGAGGGGTGTTACTGGTCAGAGTGGGGGGCGCTTTATTACAAGAGGGGTGTTACTGGTCAGAGTGGGGGCGCTTTAATACAAGAGGGGTGTTACTGGCCAGAGTGGGGAGCGCCCTAATACAAGAGGGGTGTTACTGGCCAGAGTGGGGGGGCGCTCTAATACAGGAGGGGTGTTACTGGGCAGAGTGGGGGGCGCTCTGATACAAGAGGGGTGTTACTGGTCAGAGTGGGGGCACTCTAATACAGGAGGGGTGTTACTGGGCAGAGTGGGGGCGCTCTAATACAGGAGGGGTGTTACTGGGCAGAGTGGGGGGCAATCTAATTCAGGAGGGGTGTTACTGGGCAGAGTGGGGGGCGCTCTAATACAGGAGGGGTGTTACTGGGCAGAGTGGGGGGCAATCTAATACAGGAGGGGTGTTACTGGGCAGAGTGGGGGGCGCTGTAATACAGGAGGGGTGTTACTGGGCAGAGTGGGGGGCACTCTAATACAAGAGGGGTGTTACTTTGCAGAGTGGGGGGCAATCTAATACAGGAGGGGTGTTACTGGGCAGAGTGGGGGCGCTCTAACACAGGAGGGGTGTTACTGGGCAGAGTGGGGGGCGCTCTAACACAGGAGGGGTGTTACTGGGCAGAGTGGGGGGCGCTCTAATACAGGAGGGGTGTTACTGGGCAGAGTGGGGGGCGCTCTAATACAGGAGGGGTGTTACTGGGCAGAGTGGGGGGCACTCTAATACAAGAGGGGTGTTACTGGGCAGAGTGGGGGGCAATCTAATACAGGAGGGGTGTTACTGGGCAGAGTGGGGGGTGCTCTAATACAAGAGGGGTGTTACTGGTCAGAGTGGGGGCGCTCTAATACAGGAGGTGTGTTACTGGTCAGAGTGGGGGGCGCTCAGGAGGTGTGTTACTGGTCAGAGTGGGGGGCGCTCAGGAGGTGTGTTACTGGTCAGAGTGGGGGGCGCTCTAATACAGTAGGTGTGTTACTGGTCAGAGTGGGGGGCGCTCTAATACAAGAGGGGTGTTACTGGTCAGAGTGGGGGGTGCTCTAATACAGGAGGTGTGTTACTGGTCAGAGTGGGGGGCGCTCTAATACAGGAGGTGTGTTACTGGTCAGAGTGGGGGGCGCTCAGGAGGTGTGTTACTGGTCAGAGTGGGGGGCGCTCAGGAGGTGTGTTACTGGTCAGAGTGGGGGGCGCTCTAATACAGTAGGTGTGTTACTGGTCAGAGTGGGGGGCGCTCTAATACAAGAGGGGTGTTACTGGTCAGAGTGGGGGGTGCTCTAATACAGGAGGTGTGTTACTGGTCAGAGTGGGGGCACTCTAATACAGGAGGGGTGTTACTGGGCAGAGTGGGGGGCGCTCTAATACAGGAGGTGTGTTACTGGTCAGAGTGGGGGGCGCTCTAATACAAGAGAGGTGTTACTGGTCAGAGTGGGGGCGCTCTAATACAGGAGGGGTGTTACTGGTCAGAGTGGGGGGCACTCAGGAGGTGTGTTACTGGTCAGAGTGGGGGGCACTCAGGAGGTGTGTTACTGGTCAGAGTGGGGGGCGCTCTAATACAGGAGGGGTGTTACTGGTCAGAGTGGGGGGTGCTCTAATACAAGAGGGGTGTTACTGGTCAGAGTGGGGGCGCTCTAATACAGGAGGGGTGTTACTGGTCAGAGTGGGGGCGCTCTAATACAGGAGGGGTGTTACTGGTCAGAGTGGGGGCGCTCTAATACAAGAGGGATGTTACTGGTCAGAGTGGGGGGCGCTCTAATACAGGAGCGGAGTTACTGGCCAAAATGGGGGGCGCTCTAATACAGGAGGGGTGTTACTGGTCAGAGTGGGGGGTGCTCTAATACAAGAGGGGTGTTACTGGTCAGAGTGGGGGCGCTCTAATACAAGAGGGGTGTTACTGGTCAGAGTGGGGGCGCTCTAATACAGGAGGGGTGTTACTGGTCAGAGTGGGGGCGCTCTAATACAAGAGGGATGTTACTGGTCAGAGTGGGGGGCGCTCTAATACAGGAGCGGTGTTACTGGCCAAAATGGGGGGCGCTCTAATACAGGAGGGGTGTTACTGGTCAGAGTGGGGGCGCTCTAATACAAGAGGGATGTTACTGGTCAGAGTGGGGGGCGCTCTAATACAGGAGCGGTGTTACTGGCCAAAATGGGGGGCGCTCTAATACAGGAGGGGTGTTACTGGTCAGAGTGGGGGGTGCTCTAATACAGGAGGGGTGTTACTGGTCAGAGTGGGGGCAATCTAATACAGGAGGTGTGTTACTGGGCAGAGTGGGGGGCGCTCTAATACAGGAGGGGTGTTACTAGTCAGAGTGGGGGGTGCTCTAATACAAGAGGGGTGTTACTGGTCAGAGTGGGGGGTGCTCTAATACAGGAGGGGTGTTACTGGGCAGAGTGGGGGGCAATCTAATACAGGAGGTGTGTTACTGGGCAGAGTGGGGGGCGCTCTAATACAGGAGGGGTGTTACTAGTCAGAGTGGGGGGTGCTCTAATACAAGAGGGGTGTTACTGGTCAGAGTGGGGGGTGCTCTAATACAGGAGGGGTGTTACTGGTCAGAGTGGGGGCGCTCTAAAACAAGAGGGATGTTACTGGTCAGAGTGGGGGGCGCTCTAATACAGGAGCGGTGTTACTGGCCAGAATGGGGGGCGCTCTAATACAGGAGGGGTGTTACTGGTCAGATTGGGGGGTGCTCTAATACAAGAGGGATGTTACTGGTCAGAGTGGGGGGGCGCTCTAATACAGGAGGGGTGTTACTGGCCAGAATGGGGGGCGCTCTAATACAGGAGGGGTGTTACTGGGCAGAGTGGGGGCACTCTGATACAAGAGGGGTGTGTGAGGGGGTTAACTCGGTAGCGGGTGTGTGTGACCCCCTGGTTGGGCTCCCCACACAAAAACAGGGCCAGCAGACGGAGGTTGTGGTTTTCAAAATCAAAAGGTGCGGTTTATTTCTCTATGTACAGTGACAAAAACACAGCAAAGCCAAAAAGAAACAAACAAAATAAATCCTGGTCAGTTTGACCTCTGACTAAACATGCAGGTTTCCTAAACTAACAACTGGGATCAGCCTGGTGCTGTCCTAGTCCCTAAGTCCCTGGTTTAGTAAAAGTCCAAACAAATAGCCACACAGGCTTTGCCTCACCGCACAGGGGTTCACTCTCCCTAGACAGTCCACACAGGTCTGGTTCCAGGCATGAGCAAACACCTAATGAATCTGGGAGTTTTTATAGAGGCCTTAAATGAACTGACAGGCTTCAGCTGGTCTCATCAACTCCCTGCCTCACGACGCCCAGCACTCTCCCTAGAGGTATGAGTCATTCATGAGCCCACTAGCCTCAGCTGGGCTTCATCAACTCCCTAGTTGTATAAGTCGGCATAAAGCCTGAATCTGGGAGAAATATATCTACCCCCCTGGATGCAACCAGGTGACTTTACCTTCCTGCTGTCACATACCCCCCCCTCTTGTTTTAACCTTGGGGTTGGAACACCAGCAATCAGGCATTCATGTACTCGAGACAAAGCATCCACATTCCCCATTTGAACGCCAGGGCGATGCTTTACTGTGAAGTTGAATTCCTGTAGGGCCAGGAACCACCTATTCACTCTTCTATTTGTCTCCTTGTTTTGAGCCATCCACTTTAACGGAGCGTGATCTGTAACCATGTCAAAGTGCCTACCTAGCAGATAGTACCGAAGGGGATCTAGAGCCCACTTCACCGCTAAACACTCCTTTTCAACCGTGGCGTAATTTACCTCATGGGACTTCAACTTCCTGCTGAGGTAAATGACTGGGTGCTCTTCCCCGTTCCAGACCTGGGACAATACTGCTCCTAACCCCACATCTGACGCATCACTTTGTACGACAAAGTCTTTAGAGAAGTCGGGTGAGTACAACACTGGCTGGCTACATAAGGCTTGTTTCAAGAATTGGAATGCTGCCTCAGCCTCGGGGGTCCATTTAATCATGACCGACCCTTTCCCTTTCGTCAGGTTGGTTAGGGGCACAGCCTTAGAAGCAAAGTGGGGAATGAAGCGCCGATAATAACCCGCGATTCCCAGAAAGGCTCGTACCTGCTTCTTGCTGTTGGGACGTGGCCAACTCTGGATGGCCTCGACTTTGTTGAGTTGGGGTTTTATTACTCCCCTGCCAATGGTGTACCCAAGATATTTGGCCTCCTCCTGCCCAATGGTACACTTCTTGGGGTTAGCCGTAAACCCCGCTTCCCGAACAGAGTCCAGGACTGCTTGCACTTTTGGCAGATGTGAGGCCCAATCT
The DNA here is from genome assembly GCA_029206835.1 of Rana muscosa. Classification (NCBI taxonomy): domain Eukaryota; kingdom Metazoa; phylum Chordata; class Amphibia; order Anura; family Ranidae; genus Rana; species Rana muscosa. Next base: position 351,090,215 of record CM055125.1, on the reverse strand, counting down.
GTGCTATGGACAATTACGTCATCCAGGTAAGCCGCAGCATACTTCCGATGGGGCCTCAGCATCTGGTCCATTTTCCGCTGGAATGTGGCCGGCGCATTCTGTAACCCGAACGGCATTCTCTTATATTGGAACGCCCCGTCTGGGGTTACAAATGCGGTTTTCTCTTTGGCCGACTTGGCCAGGGGAATTTGCCAATACCCTTTTGTGAGGTCAAGAGTCGTCATGTATCGGGCTGTTCCCAGCCGGTCGATCAACTCATCTATACGTGGCATGGGGTAGGTGTCAAATTTTGTAACTTTGTTCAACTGACGAAAATCGTTACAAAATCGCCAGCTCCCATCCGGTTTAGGCACCAACACAATGGGACTAGACCAATCACTTTGGGACTCCTCTATCACCCCTAAGTTCAGCATTTTCTGTACTTCCTCCCGTATTGCCTCCCGTCGGGCCTCTGGGATCCGATAGGGTTTTAACTTCACCCTTTCACCGGGCGGGGTAATAATATCATGCTCTACCCCAGATGTTTGTCCCGGCAGCTCAGAGAACACCTCCTTGTTGCGAAGCACAAACTCCTTAACCTCCTGTTGTTGGGGTTGTGACAAGGTGGCTGCTATTCCAACCTCCGGAATCACGCAACCAGTTTGAGCTGGTGACCAAGTTTCTGCGACTAGGGACTCTCTATCCCTCCAGGCTTTCAACAGATTAACGTGATATATCTGTTCGGGCTTTCGCCTTCCTGGTTGTCTGACCTTGTAATTCACTTCGCTCACTTTTTCCATTATCTCGTAGGGGCCTTGCCATTTGGCAAGGAATTTACTTTCAACCGTAGGGACAAGTACCAATATCCTATCCCCCGGGGAAAAGGTACGGGTCTTTGCTCCACGGTTGTACACTCTCTGCTGTGCCAACTGCGCTTGGGCCAAATGTTCCTTCACGATGGGCATTACCTGTGCAATTCGATCTTGCATCAGGGCGACATGCTCAATCACATTCCTGGTACATAGGGGCACCAGTGGGGGGGCTCAGGATCATCCCACAGTTCCCAGAACTTCGGAAAATCCCTTCCCACAATGGCATCATGCGGTAATTGAGATACTAACCCGACTGGATGAGAGAGGGTACCTTTGGGGGTCTCGAAACACACTGTAGTCACTGGATACTCTCGGGTGTCCCCATGCACACAAATAACAGCTACCTTGCTATTCCCAGAGACCTCTGTTTTAACTAATTCAGCCTTTATCAGGGTCACAAGGCTACCTGAATCCAGTAATACCACAACATTTCTACCATTAATACACATTTTGCATAAATGTTTCTCAGTTCCCCGAATGGCAGTGCATGCGACTGTCGCACACAGCGACTGACGTCTGTCCATCAGAAAGTCACATTGCATGGGTTCCTCCACAACCGGGCAATTTGCTGCAATATGTCCCGCTTGCCGGCAGCGGTAGCAAACGATCCTTCTTGCGGCCTCTTGAGCCGCTGATTTCCCAGGCTGTTCTCGCCAAACTTGGGGTAGAGCTCCCACCCTCTCACTCTCTCCACCCTCACCCCTTGGAATCCTCTTATCCGCCCCTGGGGATGGTCTGGTTTTAGGGTGGAAAGTCCGAGAGTCTCTGGAAGAGGCCGTCAGGTTCTCTGTAGCCAAGTATCTCTCTACACGATCCACAAGTTTACCGGCCGTTTCTGGGTCTCCATGGCTTACCCACTTTTGAATGGCGGTAGGAAGAGCTCTCAAGAAACGATCCATCACAACACGTTCCACAATCTCCGGTGCGGACAAAGTCTCTGGCTGTAGCCACTTCCTGCTCAGGTGAATGAGATCATACATTTGAGACCTGGGGGGTTTTCCAAGCTGGAAAGTCCAGTTATGCACACGCTGAGCCCGGACAGCCAGGGTGACACCCAGCCTTGCCAATATTTCAGCTTTTAGCATCACATAGTCTTTTGCTTGGTCAGGCTCTAGGTCATAGTAAGCCTTCTGCGATTCACCAGTTAACAGAGGAGCCACCAGTCCAGCCCACTGCTCCTCAGGCCACTTTTCTCTTTCAGCAGTCCTTTCAAATGTGGTCAAAAATACCTCTGGATCATCCTCTCCAGTCATTTTTGTCAATAAACGACTCACCCCAAAGGACGCGGTATTAGTGGGACGGCTTTCCTCACTGGTCTGCGGACGTTGCTGCATTACTGCTTCCATTTGTTGTAGTCTCTGCTCTTGCTTCTGTAACAGGTCTATGAAGCGGGCCTCAGATTGCTGCTGGGCTTGTTGATGAGCTTGCTGCTGGGCTGCAAGGCTCCTTTGCAAACCTGCATTTGTCTGCTGTTGATTGGCATTTGCTAGAGCCAGCTGTTTCAGTATCTCCTCCATGCTGGCTTAAAAAAAACTGCCACTGGTTCTCCACCAACTGTGAGGGGGTTAACTCGGTAGCGGGTGTGTGTGACCCCCTGGTTGGGCTCCCCACACAAAAACAGGGCCAGCAGACGGAGGTTGTGGTTTTCAAAATCAAAAGGTGCGGTTTATTTCTCTATGTACAGTGACAAAAACACAGCAAAGCCAAAAAGAAACAAACAAAATAAATCCTGGTCAGTTTGACCTCTGACTAAACATGCAGGTTTCCTAAACTAACAACTGGGATCAGCCTGGTGCTGTCCTAGTCCCTAAGTCCCTGGTTTAGTAAAAGTCCAAACAAATAGCCACACAGGCTTTGCCTCACCGCACAGGGGTTCACTCTCCCTAGACAGTCCACACAGGTCTGGTTCCAGGCATGAGCAAACACCTAATGAATCTGGGAGTTTTTATAGAGGCCTTAAACGAACTGACAGGCTTCAGCTGGTCTCATCAACTCCCTGCCTCACGACGCCCAGCACTCTCCCTAGAGGTATGAGTCATTCATGAGCCCACTAGCCTCAGCTGGGCTTCATCAACTCCCTAGTTGTATAAGTCGGCATAAAGCCTGAATCTGGGAGAAATATATCTACCCCCCTGGATGCAACCAGGTGACTTTACCTTCCTGCTGTCACAGGTGTTACTGGTCAGAGTGGGGGCGCTCTAATACAGGAGGGGTGTTACTGGGCAGAGTGGGGGGCGCTCTAATACAAGAGGGGTGTTACTGGTCAGAGTAGGGGCGCTCTAATACAGGAGGGGTGTTACTGGGCAGAGTGGGGGGCAATCTAATACAGGAGGGGTGTTACTGGGCAGAGTGGGGGGCGCTCTAACACAGGAGGAGTGTTACTGGTCAGAGCGGGGGGCGCTCTAATACAGGAGGTGTGTTACTGGTCAGAGTGGGGGGCACTCAGGAGGTGTGTTACTGGTCAGAGTGGGGGGCGCTCTAATACAGGAGGTGTGTTACTGGGCAGAGTGGGGGGGGGCGCTCTAATACAGGAGGGGTGTTACTGGTCAGAGTGGGGGGAGCTCTAATACAAGAGGGGTGTTACTGGTCAGAGTGGGGGGCGCTCTAATACAGGAGGTGTGTTACTGGTCAGAGTGGGCGGCGCTCTAATACAGGAGGTGTGTTACTGGTCAGAGTGGGGGGCGCTCTAATACAAGAGGGGTGTTACTGGTCAGAGTGGGGGGCGCTCTAATACAGGAGGGGTGTTACTGGTCAGAGTGGGGGGCGCTCTAATACAGGAGGTGTGTTACTGGTCAGAGTGGGGGGCACTCAGGAGGTGTGTTACTGGTCAGAGTGGGGGGCGCTCTAATACAGTAGGTGTGTTACTGGGCAGAGTGGGGGGCGCTCTAATACAGGAGGTGTGTTACTGGTCAGAGTGGGGGGTGCTCTAATACAAGAGGGGTGTTACTGGTCAGAGTGGGGGGCGCTCAGGAGGTGTGTTACTGGTCAGAGTGGGGGGCGCTCAGGAGGTGTGTTACTGGTCAGAGTGGGGGGCGCTCTAATACAGGAGGGGTGTTACTGGTCAGAGTGGGGGGCGCTCTAATACTGGAGGTGTGTTACTGGTCAGAGTGGGGGGCGCTCTAATACAGAAGGGGTGTTACTGGGCAGAGTGGGGGGCACTCTAATACAGGAGGTGTGTTACAGGTCAGAGTGGGGGGCGCTCTAATACAAGAGGGGTGTTACTGGTCGGAGTGGGGGGTGCTCTAATACAGGAGGTGTGTTACTGGTCAGAGTGGGGGGCACTCAGGAGGTGTGTTACTGGTCAGAGTGGGGGGGCGCTCTAATACAGGAGGTGTGTTACTGGGCAGAGTGGGGTGCGCTCTAATACAGGAGGGGTGTTACTGGTCAGAGTGGGGGGTGCTCTAATACAAGAGGGGTGTTACTGGTCAGAGTGGGGGGTGCTCTAATACAGGAGGGGTGTTACTGGCCAGAATGGGGGGCGCTCTAATACAGGAGGGGTGTTACTGGTCAGAGTGGGGGGTGCTCTAATACAAGAGGGGTGTTACTGGTCAGAGTGGGGGGCGCTCTAATACAGGAGGGGTGTTACTGGCCAGAATGGGGGGCGCTCTAATACAGGAGGGGTGTTACTGGTCAGAGTGGGGGGCGCTTTATTACAAGAGGGGTGTTACTGGTCAGAGTGGGGGCGCTTTAATACAAGAGGGGTGTTACTGGCCAGAGTGGGGGGCGCCCTAATACAAGAGGGGTGTTACTGGGCAGAGTGGGGGGCGCTCTAATACAGGAGGGGTGTTACTGGGCAGAGTGGGGGGCGCTCTGATACAAGAGGGGTGTTACTGGTCAGAGTGGGGGTGCTCTAATACAGGAGGGGTGTTACTGGGCAGAGTGGGGGGCGCTCTGATACAAGAGGGGTGTTACTGGTCAGAGTGGGGGCACTCTAATACAGGAGGGGTGTTACTGGGCAGAGTGGGGGCGCTCTAATACAGGAGGGGTGTTACTGGGCAGAGTGGGGGGCAATCTAATTCAGGAGGGGTGTTACTGGGCAGAGTGGGGGGCGCTCTAATACAGGAGGGGTGTTACTGGGCAGAGTGGGGGGCAATCTAATACAGGAGGGGTGTTACTGGGCAGAGTGGGGGGCGCTGTAATACAGGAGGGGTGTTACTGGGCAGAGTGGGGGGCACTCTAATACAAGAGGGGTGTTACTTTGCAGAGTGGGGGGCAATCTAATACAGGAGGGGTGTTACTGGGCAGAGTGGGGGCGCTCTAACACAGGAGGGGTGTTACTGGTCAGAGTGGGGGGAGCTCTAATACAAGAGGGGTGTTACTGGTCAGAGTGGGGGGCGCTCTAATACAGGAGGTGTGTTACTGGTCAGAGTGGGGGGCAATCTAATACAGGAGGGGTGTTACTGGGCAGAGTGGGGGGTGCTCTAATACAAGAGGGGTGTTACTGGTCAGAGTGGGGGCGCTCTAATACAGGAGGTGTGTTACTGGTCAGAGTGGGGGGCGCTCAGGAGGTGTGTTACTGGTCAGAGTGGGGGGCGCTCTAATACAGTAGGTGTGTTACTGGGCAGAGTGGGGGGCGCTCTAATACAGGAGGTGTGTTACTGGTCAGAGTGGGGGGTGCTCTAATACAAGAGGGGTGTTACTGGTCAGAGTGGGGGGCGCTCAGGAGGTGTGTTACTGGTCAGAGTGGGGGGCGCTCAGGAGGTGTGTTACTGGTCAGAGTGGGGGGCGCTCTAATACAGGAGGGGTGTTACTGGTCAGAGTGGGGGGCGCTCTAATACTGGAGGTGTGTTACTGGTCAGAGTGGGGGGCGCTCTAATACAGAAGGGGTGTTACTGGGCAGAGTGGGGGGCACTCTAATACAGGAGGTGTGTTACAGGTCAGAGTGGGGGGCGCTCTAATACAAGAGGGGTGTTACTGGTCGGAGTGGGGGGTGCTCTAATACAGGAGGTGTGTTACTGGTCAGAGTGGGGGGCACTCAGGAGGTGTGTTACTGGTCAGAGTGGGGGGGCGCTCTAATACAGGAGGTGTGTTACTGGGCAGAGTGGGGTGCGCTCTAATACAAGAGGGGTGTTACTGGCCAGAGTGGGGGGCGCCCTAATACAAGAGGGGTGTTACTGGGCAGAGTGGGGGGCGCTCTAATACAGGAGGGGTGTTACTGGGCAGAGTGGGGGGCGCTCTGATACAAGAGGGGTGTTACTGGTCAGAGTGGGGGTGCTCTAATACAGGAGGGGTGTTACTGGGCAGAGTGGGGGGCGCTCTGATACAAGAGGGGTGTTACTGGTCAGAGTGGGGGCACTCTAATACAGGAGGGGTGTTACTGGGCAGAGTGGGGGCGCTCTAATACAGGAGGGGTGTTACTGGGCAGAGTGGGGGGCAATCTAATTCAGGAGGGGTGTTACTGGGCAGAGTGGGGGGCGCTCTAATACAGGAGGGGTGTTACTGGGCAGAGTGGGGGGCAATCTAATACAGGAGGGGTGTTACTGGGCAGAGTGGGGGGCGCTGTAATACAGGAGGGGTGTTACTGGGCAGAGTGGGGGGCACTCTAATACAAGAGGGGTGTTACTTTGCAGAGTGGGGGGCAATCTAATACAGGAGGGGTGTTACTGGGCAGAGTGGGGGCGCTCTAACACAGGAGGGGTGTTACTGGTCAGAGTGGGGGGAGCTCTAATACAAGAGGGGTGTTACTGGTCAGAGTGGGGGGCGCTCTAATACAGGAGGTGTGTTACTGGTCAGAGTGGGGGGCAATCTAATACAGGAGGGGTGTTACTGGGCAGAGTGGGGGGTGCTCTAATACAAGAGGGGTGTTACTGGTCAGAGTGGGGGCGCTCTAATACAGGAGGTGTGTTACTGGTCAGAGTGGGGGGCGCTCAGGAGGTGTGTTACTGGTCAGAGTGGGGGGCGCTCTAATACAGTAGGTGTGTTACTGGGCAGAGTGGGGGGCGCTCTAATACAGGAGGTGTGTTACTGGTCAGAGTGGGGGGTGCTCTAATACAAGAGGGGTGTTACTGGTCAGAGTGGGGGGCGCTCAGGAGGTGTGTTACTGGTCAGAGTGGGGGGCGCTCAGGAGGTGTGTTACTGGTCAGAGTGGGGGGCGCTCTAATACAGGAGGGGTGTTACTGGTCAGAGTGGGGGGCGCTCTAATACTGGAGGTGTGTTACTGGTCAGAGTGGGGGGCGCTCTAATACAGAAGGGGTGTTACTGGGCAGAGTGGGGGGCACTCTAATACAGGAGGTGTGTTACAGGTCAGAGTGGGGGGCGCTCTAATACAAGAGGGGTGTTACTGGTCGGAGTGGGGGGTGCTCTAATACAGGAGGTGTGTTACTGGTCAGAGTGGGGGGCACTCAGGAGGTGTGTTACTGGTCAGAGTGGGGGGGCGCTCTAATACAGGAGGTGTGTTACTGGGCAGAGTGGGGTGCGCTCTAATACAGGAGGGGTGTTACTGGTCAGAGTGGGGGGTGCTCTAATACAAGAGGGGTGTTACTGGTCAGAGTGGGGGGTGCTCTAATACAGGAGGGGTGTTACTGGCCAGAATGGGGGGCGCTCTAATACAGGAGGGGTGTTACTGGTCAGAGTGGGGGGTGCTCTAATACAAGAGGGGTGTTACTGGTCAGAGTGGGGGGCAATCTAATACAGGAGGGGTGTTACTGGGCAGAGTGGGGGCGCTCTAACACAGGAGGGGTGTTACTGGTCAGAGTGGGGGGAGCTCTAATACAAGAGGGGTGTTACTGGTCAGAGTGGGGGGCGCTCTAATACAGGAGGTGTGTTACTGGGCAGAGTGGGGGGCACTCTAATACAAGAGGTGTGTTACTGGTCAGAGTGGGGGGCAATCTAATACAGGAGGGGTGTTACTGGGCAGAGTGGGGGGTGCTCTAATACAAGAGGGGTGTTACTGGTCAGAGTGGGGGCGCTCTAATACAGGAGGTGTGTTACTGGTCAGAGTGGGGGGCGCTCAGGAGGTGTGTTACTGGTCAGAGTGGGGGGCGCTCTAATACAGTAGGTGTGTTACTGGGCAGAGTGGGGGCGCTCTAATACAGGAGGTGTGTTACTGGTCAGAGTGGGGGGTGCTCTAATACAAGAGGGGTGTTACTGGTCAGAGTGGGGGGCGCTCAGGAGGTGTGTTACTGGTCAGAGTGGGGGGCGCTCAGGAGGTGTGTTACTGGTCAGAGTGGGGGGCGCTCTAATACAGGAGGGGTGTTACTGGTCAGAGTGGGGGGCGCTCTAATACTGGAGGTGTGTTACTGGTCAGAGTGGGGGGCGCTCTAATACAGAAGGGGTGTTACTGGGCAGAGTGGGGGGCACTCTAATACAGGAGGTGTGTTACAGGTCAGAGTGGGGGGCGCTCTAATACAAGAGGGGTGTTACTGGTCGGAGTGGGGGGTGCTCTAATACAGGAGGTGTGTTACTGGTCAGAGTGGGGGGCACTCAGGAGGTGTGTTACTGGTCAGAGTGGGGGGGCGCTCTAATACAGGAGGTGTGTTACTGGGCAGAGTGGGGTGCGCTCTAATACAGGAGGGATGTTACTGGTCAGAGTGGGGGGTGCTCTAATACAAGAGGGGTGTTACTGGTCAGAGTGGGGGGTGCTCTAATACAGGAGGGGTGTTACTGGCCAGAATGGGGGGCGCTCTAATACAGGAGGGGTGTTACTGGGCAGAGTGGGGGGCACTCTAATACAAGAGGTGTGTTACTGGTCAGAGTGGGGGGCAATCTAATACAGGAGGGGTGTTACTGGGCAGAGTGGGGGGTGCTCTAATACAAGAGGGGTGTTACTGGTCAGAGTGGGGGCGCTCTAATACAGGAGGTGTGTTACTGGTCAGAGTGGGGGGCGCTCTAATACAGGAGGTGTGTTACTGGTCAGAGTGGGGGGCGCTCAGGAGGTGTGTTACTGGTCAGAGTGGGGGGCGCTCTAATACAGTAGGTGTGTTACTGGGCAGAGTGGGGGGCGCTCTAATACAGGAGGTGTGTTACTGGTCAGAGTGGGGGGTGCTCTAATACAAGAGGGGTGTTACTGGTCAGAGTGGGGGGCGCTCAGGAGGTGTGTTACTGGTCAGAGTGGGGGGCGCTCTAATACAGTAGGTGTGTTACTGGGCAGAGTGGGGGGCGCTCTAATACAGGAGGTGTGTTACTGGTCAGAGTGGGGGGTGCTCTAATACAAGAGGGGTGTTACTGGTCAGAGTGGGGGGCGCTCAGGAGGTGTGTTACTGGTCAGAGTGGGGGGCGCTCAGGAGGTGTGTTACTGGTCAGAGTGGGGGGCGCTCTAATACAGGAGGGGTGTTACTGGTCAGAGTGGGGGGCGCTCTAATACTGGAGGTGTGTTACTGGTCAGAGTGGGGGGCGCTCTAATACAGAAGGGGTGTTACTGGGCAGAGTGGGGGGCACTCTAATACAGGAGGTGTGTTACAGGTCAGAGTGGGGGGCGCTCTAATACAAGAGGGGTGTTACTGGTCGGAGTGGGGGGTGCTCTAATACAGGAGGTGTGTTACTGGTCAGAGTGGGGGGCACTCAGGAGGTGTGTTACTGGTCAGAGTGGGGGGGCGCTCTAATACAGGAGGTGTGTTACTGGGCAGAGTGGGGTGCGCTCTAATACAGGAGGGATGTTACTGGTCAGAGTGGGGGGTGCTCTAATACAAGAGGGGTGTTACTGGTCAGAGTGGGGGGTGCTCTAATACAGGAGGGGTGTTACTGGCCAGAATGGGGGGCGCTCTAATACAGGAGGGGTGTTACTGGTCAGAGTGGGGGGTGCTCTAATACAAGAGGGGTGTTACTGGTCAGAGTGGGGGGCGCTCTAATACAGGAGGGGTGTTACTGGCCAGAATGGGGGGCGCTCTAATACAGGAGGGGTGTTACTGGTCAGAGTGGGGGGCGCTTTATTACAAGAGGGGTGTTACTGGTCAGAGTGGGGGCGCTTTAATACAAGAGGGGTGTTACTGGCCAGAGTGGGGGGCGCCCTAATACAAGAGGGGTGTTACTGGGCAGAGTGGGGGGCGCTCTAATACAGGAGGGGTGTTACTGGGCAGAGTGGGGGGCGCTCTGATACAAGAGGGGTGTTACTGGTCAGAGTGGGGGTGCTCTAATACAGGAGGGGTGTTACTGGGCAGAGTGGGGGGCGCTCTGATACAAGAGGGGTGTTACTGGTCAGAGTGGGGGCACTCTAATACAGGAGGGGTGTTACTGGGCAGAGTGGGGGCGCTCTAATACAGGAGGGGTGTTACTGGGCAGAGTGGGGGGCATTCTAATTCAGGAGGGGTGTTACTGGGCAGAGTGGGGGGCGCTCTAATACAGGAGGGGTGTTACTGGGCAGAGTGGGGGGCAATCTAATACAGGAGGGGTGTTACTGGGCAGAGTGGGGGGCGCTGTAATACAGGAGGGGTGTTACTGGGCAGAGTGGGGGGCACTCTAATACAAGAGGGGTGTTACTTTGCAGAGTGGGGGGCGCTCTAATACAGGAGGTGTGTTACTGGGCAGAGTGGGGTGCGCTCTAATACAGGAGGGGTGTTACTGGTCAGAGTGGGGGGTGCTCTAATACAAGAGGGGTGTTACTGGTCAGAGTGGGGGGTGCTCTAATACAGGAGGGGTGTTACTGGCCAGAATGGGGGGCGCTCTAATACAGGAGGGGTGTTACTGGTCAGAGTGGGGGGTGCTCTAATACAAGAGGGGTGTTACTGGTCAGAGTGGGGGGCAATCTAATACAGGAGGGGTGTTACTGGGCAGAGTGGGGGCGCTCTAACACAGGAGGGGTGTTACTGGTCAGAGTGGGGGGAGCTCTAATACAAGAGGGGTGTTACTGGTCAGAGTGGGGGGCGCTCTAATACAGGAGGTGTGTTACTGGGCAGAGTGGGGGGCACTCTAATACAAGAGGTGTGTTACTGGTCAGAGTGGGGGGCAATCTAATACAGGAGGGGTGTTACTGGGCAGAGTGGGGGGTGCTCTAATACAAGAGGGGTGTTACTGGTCAGAGTGGGGGCGCTCTAATACAGGAGGTGTGTTACTGGTCAGAGTGGGGGGCGCTCAGGAGGTGTGTTACTGGTCAGAGTGGGGGGCGCTCTAATACAGTAGGTGTGTTACTGGGCAGAGTGGGGGGCGCTCTAATACAGGAGGTGTGTTACTGGTCAGAGTGGGGGGTGCTCTAATACAAGAGGGGTGTTACTGGTCAGAGTGGGGGGCGCTCAGGAGGTGTGTTACTGGTCAGAGTGGGGGGCGCTCAGGAGGTGTGTTACTGGTCAGAGTGGGGGGCGCTCTAATACAGGAGGGGTGTTACTGGTCAGAGTGGGGGGCGCTCTAATACTGGAGGTGTGTTACTGGTCAGAGTGGGGGGCGCTCTAATACAGAAGGGGTGTTACTGGGCAGAGTGGGGGGCACTCTAATACAGGAGGTGTGTTACAGGTCAGAGTGGGGGGCGCTCTAATACAAGAGGGGTGTTACTGGTCGGAGTGGGGGGTGCTCTAATACAGGAGGTGTGTTACTGGTCAGAGTGGGGGGCACTCAGGAGGTGTGTTACTGGTCAGAGTGGGGGGGCGCTCTAATACAGGAGGTGTGTTACTGGGCAGAGTGGGGTGCGCTCTAATACAGGAGGGATGTTACTGGTCAGAGTGGGGGGTGCTCTAATACAAGAGGGGTGTTACTGGTCAGAGTGGGGGGTGCTCTAATACAGGAGGGGTGTTACTGGCCAGAATGGGGGGCGCTCTAATACAGGAGGGGTGTTACTGGGCAGAGTGGGGGGCACTCTAATACAAGAGGTGTGTTACTGGTCAGAGTGGGGGGCAATCTAATACAGGAGGGGTGTTACTGGGCAGAGTGGGGGGTGCTCTAATACAAGAGGGGTGTTACTGGTCAGAGTGGGGGCGCTCTAATACAGGAGGTGTGTTACTGGTCAGAGTGGGGGGCGCTCAGGAGGTGTGTTACTGGTCAGAGTGGGGGGCGCTCTAATACAGTAGGTGTGTTACTGGGCAGAGTGGGGGGCGCTCTAATACAGGAGGTGTGTTACTGGTCAGAGTGGGGGGTGCTCTAATACAAGAGGGGTGTTACTGGTCAGAGTGGGGGGCGCTCAGGAGGTGTGTTACTGGTCAGAGTGGGGGGCGCTCAGGAGGTGTGTTACTGGTCAGAGTGGGGGGCGCTCTAATACAGGAGGGGTGTTACTGGTCAGAGTGGGGGGCGCTCTAATACTGGAGGTGTGTTACTGGTCAGAGTGGGGGGCGCTCTAATACAGAAGGGGTGTTACTGGGCAGAGTGGGGGGCACTCTAATACAGGAGGTGTGTTACAGGTCAGAGTGGGGGGCGCTCTAATACAAGAGGGGTGTTACTGGTCGGAGTGGGGGGTGCTCTAATACAGGAGGTGTGTTACTGGTCAGAGTGGGGGGCACTCAGGAGGTGTGTTACTGGTCAGAGTGGGGGGGCGCTCTAATACAGGAGGTGTGTTACTGGGCAGAGTGGGGTGCGCTCTAATACAGGAGGGATGTTACTGGTCAGAGTGGGGGGTGCTCTAATACAAGAGGGGTGTTACTGGTCAGAGTGGGGGGTGCTCTAATACAGGAGGGGTGTTACTGGCCAGAATGGGGGGCGCTCTAATACAGGAGGGGTGTTACTGGTCAGAGTGGGGGGTGCTCTAATACAAGAGGGGTGTTACTGGTCAGAGTGGGGGGCGCTCTAATACAGGAGGGGTGTTACTGGCCAGAATGGGGGGCGCTCTAATACAGGAGGGGTGTTACTGGTCAGAGTGGGGGGCGCTTTATTACAAGAGGGGTGTTACTGGTCAGAGTGGGGGCGCTTTAATACAAGAGGGGTGTTACTGGCCAGAGTGGGGGGCGCCCTAATACAAGAGGGGTGTTACTGGGCAGAGTGGGGGGCGCTCTAATACAGGAGGGGTGTTACTGGGCAGAGTGGGGGGCGCTCTGATACAAGAGGGGTGTTACTGGTCAGAGTGGGGGTGCTCTAATACAGGAGGGGTGTTACTGGGCAGAGTGGGGGGCGCTCTGATACAAGAGGGGTGTTACTGGTCAGAGTGGGGGCACTCTAATACAGGAGGGGTGTTACTGGGCAGAGTGGGGGCGCTCTAATACAGGAGGGGTGTTACTGGGCAGAGTGGGGGGCAATCTAATTCAGGAGGGGTGTTACTGGGCAGAGTGGGGGGCGCTCTAATACAGGAGGGGTGTTACTGGGCAGAGTGGGGGGCAATCTAATACAGGAGGGGTGTTACTGGGCAGAGTGGGGGGCGCTGTAATACAGGAGGGGTGTTACTGGGCAGAGTGGGGGGCACTCTAATACAAGAGGGGTGTTACTTTGCAGAGTGGGGGGCAATCTAATACAGGAGGGGTGTTACTGGGCAGAGTGGGGGCGCTCTAACACAGGAGGGGTGTTACTGGGCAGAGTGGGGGGCGCTCTAACACAGGAGGGGTGTTACTGGGCAGAGTGGGGGGCGCTCTAATACAGGAGGGGTGTTACTGGGCAGAGTGGGGGGCACTCTAATACAAGAGGGGTGTTACTGGGCAGAGTGGGGGGCAATCTAATACAGGAGGGGTGTTACTGGGCAGAGTGGGGGGCGCTCTAACACAGATGGGGTGTTACTGGGCAGAGTGGGGGGCGCTCTAACACAGGAGGGGTGTTACTGGGCAGATCGCCAGGTGAACAGAGAGGGTAAGAAGCCTATACACTGTATATATATATATCCTGGGAATAGATGGGAATTGAAGGGACTCACCGGCGATGTCCCAGAGCTGAAGCCTCACCATGGTGTCCTCCTCCCAGGGGACGATCTTCAGAGCGAAGTCCACCCCGATGGTGGCTCTGTAGCACTGGGAGTAGATGTTATGTACATAGCGCTGGATGATCGACGTCTTCCCCACCCCCAGGTCTCCCACCACCAGCACCTTACAAAGGTACTCTCTCTTCGGGGAGCTCATCCCGTCTCCTCGCCCCAATCTTGAGATCGCTCCCTACGATCGCTACTCGCCCCAATCCTCCGATCGCTCCTCGCCTCAATCCTCCGATCGCTCTTCGCCCCAATCCTAGGATCGCTCCTCGCCCCAATCCTCCGATCGCTCCTCGCCCCAATCCTAGGATCACTCCTCGCCCCAATCCTAGGATCGCTCCTCGCCCCAATCCTAGGATCGCTCCTCGCCCCAATCCTCCGATCGCTCCTCGCCCCAATCCTAGGATCGCTCCTCGCCCCAATCCTCCGATCGCTCCTCGCCCCAATCCTCCGATCGCTCCTCGCCCCAATCCTAGGATCGCTCCTCGCCCCAATCCTCCGATCGCTCCTCGCCCCAATCCTCCGATCGCTCCTCACCCCAATCCTAGGATCGCTCCTCGCCCCAATCCTCCGATCGCTCCTCGCCCCAATCCTAGGATCGCTCCTCGCCCCAATCCTAGGATCGCTCCTCGCCCCAATCCTCCGATCGCTCCTCGCCCCAATCCTCCGATCGCTCCTCACCCCAATCCTCTGATCGCTCTTCACTGATCCCTCTACATATAAGCTGAGGCTTTATGTACTTGGAGAATTCCACATAGACGTGAAAACCAAATTCCAACCTCCCCCCCTCCCTGATACACGGGGACGGGTCACCTCACCCCTGGATGGACATTCCTATACCAGATGCACACCATAGTGGGTGGAGTGAGGAAGAATTGGACCCCCCGGTCTGTCTCCTCAGTTGGGGAGTCGCCCCTTCTATTAGTCCTGGGGAGTCACCCCTTCTTTATGTCCCGGGGAGTCACCCCTTCTATATGTCCCGGGGAGTCACCCCTTCTATATGTCCCGGGGAGTCACCCCCTTCTACCGTATATGTCCCGGGGAGTCACCCCTTCTATATGTCACGGGGAGTCACCCCTTCTATATGTCCCGGGGAGTCACCCCTTCTATATGTCCCGGGAGTCACCCCTTCTATATGTCCCGGGGAGTCACCCCCTTCTACCGTATATGTCCCGGGGAGTCACCCCTTCTATATGTCCCGGGGACCATCAAAGGTGAAGGAAAAATCCAACATTATAGAGTTGTCACCAGAAGAGGAATAGAGGGGACACTGGGAGTGACAACTGTGATTTCCCTCAGATTGGAGAGATTTCCTCTCACTTCCTGTTGTGTCTTCAGGCCAGGAATTGAAGGAAATCCCTCAGTACTGGTCGGGGTGTCACCCTTCTCTATACATTGAGATCTGAATTGTATTTTTATTGTTTCATTGTATCTCTTAATGCTCCCGATTCCTCTCTACATGAACCACTTAAGTACCGAGCCAGTTAAAAACATTTTTTTTTGCTACAAATTACTTAGAAAAAAAATGTAGAATGTTTGGGGGTTCTAACACCCTAGAGAATAAAATGGCGGTCGTTGCAATACTTTTTGTCACACCGTATTTGCGCAGCGGTCTTACAAGCGCACTTTTTTTGGAAAAAAATCATTTTTTTAAATTAAAAAATAAGACAACAGTAAAGTTAGCACAATTTGTTTTTATATTATGAAAGATGATGTTACGCTGAGTAAATTGATACCCAACATGTCACCCTTCAAAATTGTGTCCGCTCGTGGAATGGCGACAAACTTTTACCATTAAAAATCTCCATAGGCGAGGTTTAAATAATTCTGCAGGTTGCATGTTTTGAGTTACAGAGGAGGTCTAGGGCTAGAATTATCGCTCTCGCTCTGACGATCGCGGCGATACCTCACATGTGTGGTTTGAACACCGTTTTCATATGCGGGCGCTGCTCACGTATGCGTTGGCTTCTGCGCACGAGCTCGGCGGGACGAGGCGCTTTAAAAAAATATATTTTTTCTTATTTATTTTACTTTATTTTATTGATTTTAAAACTGTTTTTTTTTTTTTTTTTATATATTTGGGTCACTTTTATTCCTATTACAAGGAATGTAAACATCCCTTGTAATAGAAAAAAAACATGACAGGTCCTCTTTAATGTGAGATCTGGGGGTCCAAAAAGACTTCACATCTCATATTTACACTGAAATGCAATAATAAAAAAAAAATTGTCATTTGAAATAATGACTGTAGCGCCTTGCTCCTGATGACAGGCAATATGTTACATTTAGTGGGTGTCTAAGTTGGTAATTAGCTCAGACTTTGTAAATAATTAAAGCTAAATCAGCCTCTGTTCCGGCTATGGCTGTGTTTGGAAGGACTTCCCACTGTTTGCCTGTAGGTGGCGTTACCACCCCAGGCCAATGTGGAAGACAAACAGGCCAGAGTGCATTGGGTGTCTTTCCCCGGGAACAGTTCAGTGGGAGTGGTCTACCCGCTGAGCATGCTGGGGAAGGGTACTTAAGGGGCAGATGCCATTTTCCTGGGCTCTTCTTTGCCTCGTGGCCCTCCTGGCTCTGGAAATTCAGCCTCGGAGCCACGCTGGTCCGAGGCTGTAACTATGCCAGGTAGGCCCAGTGATCTTGACTGGGGGCCTATGCTTGAGGGTGATCCTGTGCTGTCTGTCCTGCGGGAGGAAGCCACTCAATGGAGGAAACCAGGGGAGGACCTGTCCAGGAGAGGACCGAGCAGAAGGCCGGTATCTTGCAGAAGGCCTGGGGACCTTATTGAGGGATGCACCGTAACTAAAGTAACCTTTAAAGTCTGCCGGGTTGGCTTAAAGGCTCTTAGACTGTAAGGCTGGATATCCGGGGACTAAAATCCTGTGGCAGAGGATAATGGAACGGTTCAACTTAACCATCTTAAAGGTCTGTGGCAGAGACGACTGCTGGGCCAAGTGAGAGGGGCCTATCCTAGGGTGACCAGATGTCCCCGGTTTCCGGGGACAGTCCCCCGGATTGAGGACACTGTCCCCGGACCAAGTCTGTCCCCGGATTGGATTTGAACAGGGGCTGGGGCAATTTCAAAGACAGACAGTGCAGAATTAAAAAACAAAATTCTGAATTGTACACCCCCTCTCCACCGCTCCTACTAGCTTAGGGGGGTGTATTTTTTCCCATTATCTGTGCCCCTTTCTGATGATCATGTGCTGGTCGGAGCGGAGGGAATATTTCTTCAGTTTTGGGTGCCCATTCAGCTCCGCTCACATGTTCTTCTGCCTTGGCTCGGTCCAGGCCAGCCGCCTGCCTGCTTATCTCCTTCCCTTCCCTGGGGGAGTGATCTTCCTCCGCTCCCCACCCATAGGCGTGCGCACAGGGTGTGTCAGGTGTGCCCAGGCACACCCTAATCACCCTGTGCAGAACAGATTCCCCCTACTGACCTGGCTCCCCCTCCTTCCCCCCACAGCACTGCCAGCTTCCTTCCTCTGCCACCGGTTGTTGCTGTGGATGTTTTAGGATGAGTGGGGGAAGGGGCCAGTAAATATGCCATTTACCGGCCCCTTCCCTTTCTGAATGAACATTGTGAGTGATCAGTAGAGTGTGTTTGAGCTTTGGGGTGCACACCCTAATGCCAAAGGCTGCGCACACCTATGTCCCCACCCAGTAGTAGTCAGGGCCCGGAGAGTAAGACTTGACGGGCTGTGAGGCGGGCGGCGGTGGGCAGAGAGTCGCTGATTGCCGCCATTACTAGTAAAAAAATAAATATGTCCCCGGATTAAGATTTCATTTGAAAAATCTGGTCACCTTAGCCTATCCGGGTGAGAGGGGTCTATCCGGGTGAGAGGGGTCTATCCGGGTGAGAGGGGTCTATCCGGGTGAAAGGGGTCTATCCGGGTAAGAGGGGTCTATCCGGGTGAAAGGGGTCTATTCGGGTGAGAGGGGTCTATGTGGGTGAGAGGGGTCTATGTGGGTGAGAGGGGTCTATCTGGGTGAGAGGGGCCTATCGGGTGAGAGGGGCCTATCCGGGTGAGAGGGGCCTATCCGGGTGAGAGGGGCCTCTCCGGGTGAGAGGGGCCTCTCCGAGTGAGAGGGGCCTCTCCGAGTGAGAGGGGCCTATCCGGGTGAGAGGGGCCTATCCGGGTGAGAGGGGCCTATCCGGGTGAGAGGGGCCTATCCGGGTGAGAGGGGTCTATCTGGGTGAGAGGGGTCTATGTGGGTGAGAGGGGCCTATCTGGGTGAGAGTGGTCTATGTGGGTGAGAGGGGTCTATGTGGGTGAGAGGGGTCTATCTGGGTGAGAGGGGTCTATGTGGGTGAGAGGGGCCTATCTGGGTGAGAGTGGTCTATGTGGGTGAGAGGGGTCTATGTGGGTGAGAGGGGCCTATCTGGGTGAGAGGGGTCTATGTGGGTGAGAGGGGTCTATCTGGGTGAGAGGGGTCTATCCGGGTGAGAGGGGCCTATCCGGGTGAGAGGGGCCTATCCGGGTGAGAGGGGTCTATGTGGGTGAGAGGGGCCTATCCGGGTGAGAGGGGCCTATCCAGGTGAGAGGGGTCTATCTGGGTGAGAGGGGTCTATGTGGGTGAGAGGGGCCTATGTGGGTGAGAGGGGCCTATGTGGGTGAGAGTGGTCTATGTGGGTGAGAGGGGTCTATGTGGGTGAGAGGGGTCTATGTGGGTGAGAGGGGTCTATCTGGGTGAGAGGGGTCTATCTGGGTGAGAGGGGCCTATCTGGGTGAGAGGGGCCTATCCGGGTGAGAGGGGCCTATCCGGGTGAGAGGGGCCTATCCGGGTGAGAGGGGTCTATCCGGGTGAGAGGGGTCTATCCGGGTGAGAGGGGCCTATCCGGGTGAGAGGGGCCTATCCGGGTGAGAGGGGCCTATCCGGGTGAGAGGGGTCTATCTGGGTGAGAGGGGTCTATCCGGGTGAGAGGGGCCTATCCGGGTGAGAGGGGCCTATCCGGGTGAGAGGGGCCTATCCAGGTGAGAGGGGTCTATCCAGGTGAGAGGGGTCTATCCGGGTGAGCAGTACCCACTCGAAGGAGAGTGGTGACTCTGGTGCGTGAGACTTTGTATATTAGAAGTTTCCCCCGGTGATCTGCTGGGTGTACCTGAACCTTCCCCTGACCCTCCATCCCTCTACCTATTGTGACAGCAGGAAGGTAAAGTCACCTGGTTGCATCCAGGGGGGTAGATATATTTCGCCCAGATTCAGGCTTTACGCCGACTTATACAACTAGGTGGAGAGTTGTATAAGCCCAGCTGAGGCTAGTGGGCTCATGGATGACTCATACCTCTAGGGAGAGTGTGGGGCGTCGTGCAGACAGGGAGTTGATGAGACCAGCTGAAGCTTGTCAGCTCATTTAGGCCTCTATAAAAACTCCCAGATTCATTAGGTGTTTGCTCATGCCTGGACCCAGACCTGTGTGGACTGTCTAGGGAGAGTGAACCCCTGTGCGGTGAGACAAAGCCTGTGTGGCTATTTGCTTGGACATTTAAAACCAGGGACTTAGGGACTAGGACAGCACTAGGCTGATCCCAGTTGTTAGTTAGGAAACCTGTATGTTTAGTCAGAGGTCAAGTTGACCAGGATTTATTTTGTTTATGTTTCTTTTGGCTTTGCTGTGTTTTGTCACTGTAAATAGAAAATAAACCGCACCTTTTTTTGATTTTGAAAACCACAACCTCCGTTTGCTGGGCCTGTTTTTGTGTGGGGAGCCCATCCCGGGGGTCACACACACCCGCTGCCGAGCTAACCCCCTCACAGTTGGTGGAGAATGCGGGCAGTTTTTTTTTAAGCCAGCATGGAGGAGATACTGAAGCAGCTGGCTCTAGCAAATGCCAATCAACAGCAGACAAATGCAGGTTTGCAAAAGAGCCTTGCAGCTCATCAACAGAGCCTTGCAGCTCAACAACAGAACTTCGCAGCCCAGCAGCAAGCTAATCAACAGAGCCTTGCAGCCCAGCAGCAAGCTCACCAACAGAGTCTGGAAGCTCAGCAACAAGCCCAGCAGCAATCTGAGGCCCGCTTCATAGACCTGTTACAGAAGCAAGAGCAGAGACTACAACAAATGGAAGCAGTAATGCAGCAACGTCCGCAGACCAGTGAGGAAAGCCGTCCCACTAATACCGCGTCCTTTGGGGTGAGTCGTTTATTGACAAAAATGACTGGAGAGGATGATCCAGAGGTATTTTTGACCACATTTGAAAGGACTGCTGAAAGAGAAAAGTGGCCTGAGGAGCAGTGGGCTGGACTGGTGGCTCCTCTGTTAACTGGTGAATCGCAGAAGGCTTACTATGACCTAGAGCCTGACCAAGCAAAAGACTATGTGATGCTAAAAGCTGAAATATTGGCAAGGCTGGGTGTCACCCAGGCTGTCCGGGCTCAGCGTGTGCATAACTGGACTTTCCAGCTTGGAAAACCCCCCAGGTCTCAAATGTATGATCTCATTCACCTGAGCAGAAAGTGGCTACAGCCAGAGACTTTGTCCGCACCAAAGATTGTGGAACGTGTTGTAATGGATCGGTTTTTGAGAGCTCTTCCTACTGCCATCCAAAAGTGGGTAAGCCATGGAGACCCAGAGACGGCCGATGGTCTTGTGGATCGTGTGGAGAAATACTTGGCTACAGAGAACCTGACGGCCTCTTCCAGAGACACTCGGACTTTCCACCCTAAGACCAGACCATCCCCAGGGGCGGATAAGAGGATTCCAAGGGGTGAGGGTGGAGAGAGTGAGAGGGTGGGAGCTCTACCCCAAGTTTGGCGAGAACAGCCTGGGAAATCAGCGGCTCAAGAGGCGGCAAGAAGGATCGTTTGCTACCGCTGCCGGCAAGCGGGACATATTGCAGCCAATTGCCCGGTTGTGGAGGAACCCATGCAGTGTGACTTTCTGACGGGCAGACGTCAGTCGCTGTGTGCGACAGTCGCATGCACTGCCATTCGAGGAACTGAGAAACATTTATGCAAAATGTGTGTTAATGGTAGAAATGTTGTGGTATTGCTGGATTCAGGTAGCCTTGTGACCCTGATAAAGGCTGAGTTAGTTAAAACAGAGGTCTCTGGGAATAGCAAGGTAGCTGTTATTTGTGTGCATGGGGACACCCGAGAGTATCCAGTGACTACAGTGTGTTTCGAGACCCCCAAAGGTACCCTCTCTCATCCAGTGGGCTTAGTATCTCAGTTACCGCATGACGCCATTGTGGGAAGGGATTTTCCGAAGTTCTGGGAACTGTGGGATGATCCTGAGCCCCCCACTGGTGCCCCTATGTACCAGGAATGTGATAGCCAGAACTCCCCTGAGAGTGGTGAGGACTCTCCGGAATTTCCCTTATCAGTATTGGCAGGGGAGACTCAAGAAACTGGAGAGGAGCCCACCTCCTCAGACGAAAACCTACCGTCTGTGGAGTTTTCTGATCTTGAGGTTCACAGGGAAAACTTTGCCACAGAACAGTTGAAAGACCCCGCCCTAATAAAGGCACGGGAAAACGTAGTGAAAATAGATGGCGAGTTAGTGAACCCAGATAATACCTGCACTTACCCATACTTCAGCGTAGAGAAGGACCTACTGTATCGGGTGGCAAAAAGGGCAGAAGAAACCGTTGAGCAGCTTGTGGTGCCCAAACCTTACAGGAAGTTGGTGTTGGAGTTGGCCCATGGGCACATTCTTGGAGGTCATCTGGGGACAGAGAAAACCCGAGAGAGGGTATTACAGAGATTCTATTGGCCGGGGGTGATGAAGGACATAGAAAATTATTGTTCCTCCTGCCCTGTGTGTCAGAGGTCGGCCCCGATGCCACATTTCCGTAGCCCGCTGGTCCCTCTACCCATCATTGAGGTCCCGTTTGAGAGGATCGCCATGGATTTGGTAGGTCCTATAATCAAGTCCGCTAGGGGGCACCAGTACATATTAGTTATAATGGACTATGCCACCCGTTATCCAGAAGCGATCCCTCTCCGAAATACCTCGGCCAAAACCATAGCCAAAGAGCTATCTCTTGTGTTTAGCCGGGTGGGTATTTGTAAAGAACTGCTTACGGACCAAGGTACACCCTTTATGTCCCGGGTTATGAAGGAGCTGTGTAAATTGTTCAAAGTGACGCAATTACGTACATCTGTGTATCACCCCCAAACCGATGGGCTGGTTGAAAGATTCAACAAAACCCTAAAACAAATGTTGAAGAAAGTGGTGGATAGAGATGGAAAGGATTGGGACTGTCTACTTCCTTATCTGATGTTTGCTATTAGGGAGGTGCCCCAATCCTCTACGGGATTCTCCCCCTTTGAGTTACTGTATGGGAGACACCCAAGAGGGCTGTTGGATATTGCCAAGGAAACTTGGGAAAGTGAGAGTTCTCCCCACAGGAGTGTGATTGAGCATGTCGCCCTGATGCAAGACCGAATTGCACAGGTAATGCCCATCGTGAAGGAACATTTGGCCCAAGCGCAGTTAGCACAGCAGAGAGTGTACAACCGTGGAGCCAAGACCCGTACCTTTTCCCCGGGGGATAGGATACTGGTACTTGTCCCTACGGTTGAAAGTAAATTCCTTGCCAAATGGCAAGGCCCCTACGAGATAATGGAAAAAGTGAGCGAAGTGAATTACAAGGTCAGACAACCAGGAAGGCGAAAGCCCGAACAGATCTATCACGTTAATCTGTTGAAAGCCTGGAGGGATAGAGAGTCCCTAGTCGCAGACACTTGGTCACCAGCTCAAACTGGTTGCGTGATTCCTGAGGTTGGAATAGCAGCCACCTTGTCACAACCCCAACAACAGGAGGTTAAGGAGTTTGTGCTTCGCAACAAGGAGGTATTCTCTGAGCTGCCGGGACAAACATCTGGGGTAGAGCATGACATCATTACCCCGCCCGGTGAAAGGGTGAAGTTAAAACCCTATCGGATCCCAGAGGCCCGACGGGAGGCAATACGGGAGGAAGTACGGAAAATGCTGAACTTAGGGGTGATAGAGGAGTCCCAAAGTGATTGGTCTAGTCCCATTGTGTTGGTGCCTAAACCGGATGGGAGCTGGCGATTTTGTAACGATTTTCGTCAGTTGAACAAAGTTACAAAATTTGACACCTACCCCATGCCACGTATAGATGAGTTGATCGACCGGCTGGGAACAGCCCGATACATGACGACTCTTGACCTCACAAAAGGGTATTGGCAAATCCCCCTGGCCAAATTGGCCAAAGAGAAAACCGCATTTGTAACCCCAGACGGGGCGTTCCAATATAAAAGAATGCCGTTCGGGTTACAGATTGCGCCGGACACATTCCAGCGGAAAATGGACCAGATGCTGAGGCCCCATCGGAAGTATGCTGCGGCTTACCTGGATGACGTAATTGTCCATAGCACAGATTGGGCCTCACATCTGCCAAAAGTGCAAGCAGTCCTGGACTCTGTTCGGGAAGCGGGGTTTACGGCTAACCCCAAGAAGTGTACCATTGGGCAGGAGGAGGCCAAATATCTTGGGTACACCATTGGGAGGGGAGTAATAAAACCCCAACTCAACAAAGTCGAGGCCATCCAGAGTTGGCCACGTCCCAACAGCAAGAAGCAGGTACGAGCCTTTCTGGGAATCGCTGGGTATTATCGGCGATTCATTCCCCACTTTGCTTCTAAGGCTGTGCCCCTAACCAACCTAACGAAGGGGAAAGGGTCGGTCATGATTAAATGGACCCCCGAGGCTGAGGCAGCATTCCAATTCTTGAAACAAGCCTTATGTAGCCAGCCAGTGTTGTACTCACCCGACTTCTCTAAAGACTTTGTCGTACAAAGTGATGCGTCAGATGTGGGGTTAGGAGCAGTATTGTCCCAGGTCTGGAACGGGGAAGAGCACCCAGTCATTTACCTCAGCAGGAAGTTGAAGTCCCATGAGGTAAATTACGCCACCGTTGAAAAGGAGTGTTTAGCGGTGAAGTGGGCTCTAGATTCCCTTCGGTACTACCTGCTAGGTAGGCACTTTGACATGGTTACGGATCACGCTCCGTTAAAGTGGATGGCTCAAAACAAGGAAACAAATAGAAGAGTGAATAGGTGGTTCCTGGCCCTCCAGGAATTCAACTTCACAGTAAAGCATCGCCCTGGCGTTCAAATGGGGAATGTGGATGCTTTGTCTCGAGTACATGAATGCCTGATTGCTGGTGTTCCAACCCGAGGTTAAAACAAGAGGGGGGGGGTATGTGACAGCAGGAAGGTAAAGTCACCTGGTTGCATCCAGGGGGGTAGATATATTTCGCCCAGATTCAGGCTTTACGCCGACTTATACAACTAGGTGGAGAGTTGTATAAGCCCAGCTGAGGCTAGTGGGCTCATGGATGACTCATACCTCTAGGGAGAGTGTGGGGCGTCGTGCAGACAGGGAGTTGATGAGACCAGCTGAAGCTTGTCAGCTCATTTAGGCCTCTATAAAAACTCCCAGATTCATTAGGTGTTTGCTCATGCCTGGACCCAGACCTGTGTGGACTGTCTAGGGAGAGTGAACCCCTGTGCGGTGAGACAAAGCCTGTGTGGCTATTTGCTTGGACATTTAAAACCAGGGACTTAGGGACTAGGACAGCACTAGGCTGATCCCAGTTGTTAGTTAGGAAACCTGTATGTTTAGTCAGAGGTCAAGTTGACCAGGATTTATTTTGTTTATGTTTCTTTTGGCTTTGCTGTGTTTTGTCACTGTAAATAGAAAATAAACCGCACCTTTTTTTGATTTTGAAAACCACAACCTCCGTTTGCTGGGCCTGTTTTTGTGTGGGGAGCCCATCCCGGGGGTCACACACACCCGCTGCCGAGCTAACCCCCTCACACTATACAAATTGGTTTGGGAAATAAAACCTGAAGAAAAAGGATTTATAACTTGTGTTGTGGACATTGAACTTTCTATAAACTCTCATCCCCTATAGCAGGGTTTCTCAACTCCAGTCCTCAAGGCGCCCCAACAGGTCATGTTTTCAGGATTTCCATTATTTTGCAGAGGTGATTTGATCAGTTTCACTGCCTTAGTAATTCCCACAGCTGTTTCATCTGAGAGAAATCCTGAATACATGACCTGTTGGGGCGCCTCGAGGACTGGAGTTGAGAAACACTGCCCTAGACAACGAATGGTGGGGTAACGTGCAAGGCCTAAAAACTAAACCAGCAGCTCCTATGGGGGGGGGGGGGGTAGTGCTACATGACCAAAAAAAATTGTCCCTTTAAGAGTTATGGGCGGAAGTGAGGTTTTGATGTCGCTTCCGCCCTGCTATGGTAAGGAGACGGGTGGGGGGGCATCTCCTCGTCTCCATACCCAGGAAGGAGAAGGATCTGATCGCCTCCGCCGCTACCGATGGCTCCGGTAAGTAGCGGAGGGCGTGGGAGAGTGGTGGGGAGGCCCCTCTGTCGCTGCCGATCCGCCGCAGAGACCACCATTATTGTACACCGGACTGCCCACTGATAAGATGGATACCTCGGTTGTGGCTGCTGCTGACGTTACCGAGATTTCCATCTTGAAAGGGCCGACGTATATATACAGCAAGCGGTCGTCAAGTAGTTAAGCTGTGAGATGTATGGTGGAAAGAAGTTTTCTTTTTTCAGAAATTGTTCTCTGTTAGGAAAGTGGGGGTGGGGCAAATCATATGTACAGGGGCCCAATGGAAGGTAGGGGCCCATTTATGGGTAGGGCCCCTCCCACTGTCGTGCAGACCTGGACATTGACACACATGTTCCGGGGGAGAGGGCTGTGTGTGTTTGGGGGGGGGGTGTTTAGCTCATCCCTAGCGGGGGGCTGCAGTGACCATCGGCTGGAACTGAAGAAGGTGACAGTGAGAGAATGTCACCCACCAGCACCCCGAGGATCTCCAGAACGGGTCCTCAGCTTTATTCAGCGATCACATTATTACAGCAACATTTCGGAACCTTGCAGGACCCCTTCATCAGGCTGATTGGAGGACCCCGATGTGATTGCTGGATAAAGCTTTGGACCCATTCTGGAGGTCCATGGTGAGTGGTGACGTCCTCTCGCACAGATCACTGACCGACGCAGGACACCCTAAATGTGCTCCGGGGTTCTTCCTCTTCTGGTGACAACCCAAAGTTTACCGTAGTCACCAGGACATAGAGAGAGAGGGGATCAGGGCCGCCATCAGGGGGGTACAGGCATTACACCTGTAAGGGGTCAAATGGTCCCCCCTCACGTTTTTTTGTTATTTTTTTTTCTGTTATTTTTTTTTTTTTTTGCATTACACCTGTAAGGGGCCCGATGGTCCCCAGGGCCACTTACAGGCCCCCTCCCGTTTTTTTGTTATTTTTTTTTTCTGTTATTTTTTTTTTTTTTGCATTACACCTGTAAGGGGCCCGATGGTCCCCAGGGCCACTTACAGGCCCCCTCACGTTTTTTTGTTATTTTTTTTTTTCTGTTATTTTTTTTTTTTTGCATTACACCTGTAAGGGGCCCGATGGTCCCCCTCCTGTTTTTTTTTATTTTTATTTTTTTGTATTTATTTATTTTTTGAATTACACCTATAAGGGGCTCGATGGTCTCCAGGCCCCCTTACAGGACCCCCCTCGCTTTTTTTAAACATTTTTTTTTTTTGGTATTTATTTATTTTTTGAATTACACCTATAAGGGGCCTGATGGTCCCCAGGGCCCCTTACAGGCCCCCCTCCGTTTTTTTTTATATACATTTTTTATTTCTTTGTATTTATTTATTTTTTGCATTACACCTGTAAGGGGCCCGATGATCCCAAGGGCCCCTTACAGGCCCCCCTCCCGTTTTTTTTAACATTTTTTTTTCTTTTTTTGTATTAATTTATTTTTTGCATTACACCTGTAAGGGCCCGATGGTCTGGTCCCCAGCCCCCCCCCCCCCCCCCCCCCCGCTTATCATCTTGCGTCAGGAGAGAGGAGAGAAGAGATTACACTTGTTTTTTTTTCGTCAGCACCCCTCCCCCAGTTCTCTGCTCCAGGGGGGCCCTGCCTAAAGCTGTGTAAGGGGCCCCAAAATTTGTGATGGTTGCCCCCTGGAGGGGATCCATCCCCCAGTATTGTATATGGTGCACATCAGCTGAGGTCTATAAACCACAAAGTCAGACTCTTCTACCAACAATGGGGGCAAAAATGATACCAGCAACTCCCAGGAGGTATTACAAAGATTTATTAAAATAAAATAAAAATACAATAATGACCAAAACTTATCACCGGGAGCCGGACATGGTAAGGAGAGGTCGTCCCTGGTGCTTAAGAAGGAACAGTAACCAGGGTGAGAATAAAATGAAGGGAATCCCCTCCAATGATGGGGTTCAGGGGTCTCCAGGGAAGGGTCCCGGTAATACTCCATCATACAAAGACATTGGAGACAATTCATGCCTTGTTGTGGTAACATTTTGGTGAAGACCCTTTACTGTTCCGGCATGAATGTCCCCCCCCCCCCTCCCCCTGTGTACAATGCCAGCCCCATAAAGACATGACTGCCCCCCCCCTCCCCCTGTGTACAATGCCAGCTCCATAAAGACATGGTGTGACCAGTCTGGTGTGGAGGAACTTGAGTGTCCCGCACAGAGTCCTGACCTCATCCCTACTTTTGGAAGACCTTTGGTATAAGGTCTTCTCATCCAACATCAGTATCTGACCTCACAAATTCCCACAGACGCCCTCCAAAATCTTGTGGAAAGTCTTCCTAGAAGAGTGGAGGATGTTATAGCCTCAAAGTGGGAACGCCATATTAATAGCTTTGGGGGGAGGGGGGGGACTCCATATAAAATGACTATGGTTTTGGAATGAGATGTCCAGCTCCATAAAGACATGACTGCCCCCCCCCGTGTACAAAGCCAGCCCCATAAAGACATGGTGTGACCAGTCTGGTGTGGAGGAACTCCAGTGTCCTGCACAGAGCCCTGACCTCATCCCTACTGAACACCTTTGAGGTGAACTGGATCACCGATTATGAGTTCAGTCTTTTTTCTGGTGCCTAATGTGAGGCTCAACATGTGAGCCAGGTCTTCTCATCCAACATCAGTACCTGACCTCACAAATGGGCACAAATTCCCTCAGACACCCTCCAAAATCTTGTGGAAAGCCTTCCCAGAAGAGTGGAGGATGCTGTAGCCACAAATGGGGCAATTCCATATTAATAGCCTTGGAGGGGGAAAGGGGCAATAAATATTAATGGCCATGATTTGAGATGTGACGGCCAACAAGCTCTTATACGTGTGATAAGTGAAGGAATTCGAGTGTCCTGCACAGAGCCCTGACCTCAACCCTACTGATCACCTTTGGGATGAATGTGAAAATTCCCAGATGAGTGGAGGAAGTTATAGCCCCCTGCATTGGGGGGAAACTCCATATTAATGGGAATTGGGGGGGAACTCCAAATAATGGGCATTGGGGGGAACTCCATATTAATGGGCATTGGGGGGAAACTCCATATTAATGGGCATTGGGGGGGAACTCCATATTAATGGGCATTGGGGGGAACTCCATATTAATGGGCATTGGGGGGGAACTCCAAATTAATGGGCATTGGGGGGGAACTCCAAATTAATGGGCATTGGGGGGAACTCCAAATTAATGGGCATTGGGGGGAACTCCAAATTAATGGGCATTGGGGGAACTCCAAATTAATGGGCATTGGGGGGAACTCCAAATTAATGGGCATTGGGGGGAACTCCAAATTAATGGGCATTGGGGGGAACTCCATATTAATGGGCATTGGGGGGAAACTCCATATTAATGGGCATTGGGGGGGGAACTCCATATTAATGGGCATTGGGGGGAACTCCATATTAATGGGCATTGGGGGGAACTCCATATTAATGGGCATTGGGGGGAACTCCATATTAATGGGCATTGGGGGGAACTCCATATTAATGGGCATTGGGGGGAACTCCATATTAATGGGCATTGGGGGGAAACTCCATATTAATGGGCATTGGGGGGAAACTCCATATTAATGGGCATTGGGGGAACTCCATATTAATGGGCATTGGGGGGAAACTCCATATTAATGGTCATTGGGGGGAAACTCCATATTAATGGGCATTGGGGGGGGAAACTCCATATTAATGGGTATTGGGGGGAACTCCATATTAATGGGCATTGGGGGGAAACTCCATATTAATGGGCATTGGGGGGAACTCCATATTAATGGGCATTGGGGGGGAACTCCATATTAATGGGCATTGGGGGGGAACTCCATATTAATGGGCATTGGGGGGGAACTCCATATTAATGGGCATTGGGGGGAACTCCATATTAATGGGCATTGGGGGGGGAACTCCACATTAATGGGCATTGGGGGGAAACTCCACATTAATGGGCATTGGGGGGAAAATCCATATTAATGGGCATTGGGGGGAAACTCCATATTAATGGGCATTGGGGCGAAACTCCATATTAATGGGCATTGGGGGGAAACTTCATATTTTTGGCCATGGGGGGAAACTCCATATTTTTGGCCATGGAAGGCAACACCATACTAATGGCCATGGAAGGCGACACCATACTAATGGCCATGGAAGGTGACACCATACTAATGGCCATTGGGGGGAAACTTCATATTTTTGGCCATGGGGGGAAACTCCATATTTTTGGCCATGGAAGGCAACACCATACTAATGGCCATGGAATGCAACACCATACTAATGGCCATGGAAGGCGACACCATACTAAGGGCTATGGAAGGCGACACCATACTAATGGCTATAGAAGGCGACACCATACTAATGGCCATTGGGGGGAAACTTCATATTTTTGGCCATGGGGGGCAACACCATACTAATGGCCATGGAAGGCAACACCATACTAATGGCCATGGAAGCCGACACCATACTAATGGCCATGTAGGCGACACCATACTAATGGCCATGGAAGGCGACACCATACTAATGGCTATAGAAGGCAACACCATACTAATGGCCATTGGGGGGAAACTTCATATTTTTGGCCATGGGGGGCAACACCATACTAATGGCCATGGAAGGCAACACCATACTAATGGCCATGGAAGACAACACCATACTAATGGCCATGGAAGACAACACCATACTAATGGCCATGGAAGGCAACACCATACTAATGGCCATGGAAGGCAACACCATACTAATGGCCATGGAAGGCAACACCATACTAATGGCCATGGAAGGCAACACCATACTAATGGCCATGGAAGGCAACACCATACTAATGGCCATGGAAGGCAACACCATACTAATGGCCATGGAAGGCAACACCATACTAATGGCCATGGAAGGCAACACCATACTAATGGCCATGGAAGGCAACACCATACTAATGGCCATGGAAGGCAACACCATACTAATGGCCATGGAAGGCAACACCATACTAATGGCCATGGAAGGCAACACCATACTAATGGCCATGGAAGGCAACACCATACTAATGGCCATGGAAGGCAACACCATACTAATGGCCATGGAAGGCAACACCATACTAATGGCCATGGAAGGCAACACCATACTAATGGCCATGGAAGGCAACACCATACTAATGGCCATGGAAGACAACACCATACTAATGGCCATGGAAGACAACACCATACTAATGGCCATGGAAGACAACACCATACTAATGGCCATGGAAGGCAACACCATACTAATGGCCATGGAAGGCAACACCATACTAATGGCCATGGAAGGCAACACCATACTAATGGCCATGGAAGGCAACACCATACTAATGGCCATGGAAGGCAACACCATACTAATGGCCATGGAAGGCAACACCATACTAATGGCCATTGGGGGGAAACTCCATATTAATGGGCATTGGGGGGAAACTTTATATTTTTGGCCATAGGGGCAACACCATACTAATGACCATGGGGGGGGGGGGGCAACACCATATTAATGACCATGGAAGGCAACACCATACTAATGGCCATGGAAGGCAACACCATATTTTTGTCCATGGGAGGCCACACCATACTAATGACCACGGGGGGCACCTCCATATTAATTGCAATAGGGGGGGGGCAATTCTACAGTACTGGCTATGGTTTTGGAATGGGATATCCAGTGAACTCAGAGAGGTGTGATGGCCGGGGGGGGGGGGGGGGGGGGGGGGGGGGGTCACAGACTTTTGACCACATAATATCTAATATGCATCAAGAAAAGGTTACAGAAAAATCACAGAAAGAAGAAAACATAAAATAAAAAAATAAAAGTCGTGATGTAAATAAATTCTATTCCTCGGGTCATGGCGACTTCTCACTCGGGTTCCTCGTCCTCTGACCAGCTCAGGTCGTCATCAGAATCCTCTCCGCCACCTTCCTGGGGTGGTCGGTTCCGGTTCGGCTTCCTCTGTAATCTGGGGGGTGGAGACCGTCAGCTCCAATCTGCCCCATGTCACCGGGTCCGACTTCTTCAGAGTGATTTCCACCTTTGTTGGAAATAAACTCACAAAACTTTTATCCACATCAACGACCTGCCGAGACAAAAGAGAACGTTCCGTGAGGACGAGAGTAACCAGACGGTGACCAAACGCTGCGCCCCCATGAGCCTCTCTGACTGATCAGCTACTTCTTATTCCTTCTCTTTCTATATGTCTTGATGTCACAGACAGAGAATGTGGGGGGAGATCCAGAAGTTTGAGTTGTCACCAAAACAGGAATAGAGGAGAAATCTTCCAATGGGGACACCTGTTCTGGTGACAACTACGAGGGGGTTTCTCTCACTTCCTGCTGTGTGTACAGGACAGGAAGTGAAGAGAAATCTCCTCAATAGGAAAAGGAAAATGTCAGGGGATCAGGTACTAAAGTCATAAGACTGATTAATAAGAGTCAGCCTCATTTCTAATGGACACTACAAAGGATTAGCTTTTTATGTCTTTTCTGGTTTAGAGGTCTTTAAACTTTTATTATTACACATTTGACACATAATTCTCAGAGCACTGTGGGTCAGCTAAAGAGACAGCAATCTCTTGGATCAAATAAGGGAGGAGTCACTCCTCTGGAGGGGTGTGGTCCACTCACTGCACTTAAGAGAAGGAGCCACTTCTCCGTTTTTGTAAACTTCATCTTAGGCTATTGAGCTCTGTTAACACTGCACAGCTAAGAATGTGAAAAGGAGAATTGGGCTTCATCTGCCAGAGCTGAAGACAAAGAATTATTGATCAACGTTTCATATTTATTGTAGAAATTTAATTGAATCCCAACCTTAGCAGATAAAGAGAGAACGCCAGGGCACAGCCAATAGATGTTCCCGATCTCCTACTTACCCCCCACAGTTCCACCTTCTTCCGGAATTCTTTGGTCTTCTGAAAGGTAATCTGAATGTCCAGCTGCAGAGAGAGGCAGAAGATGGTGTCACGAGGATTGGTGTCAGAGACGGCAATTCTTATCTCTAGAACGCCGATTGGTCAGTTTATGTCGTTATCCCGGACAAGAAATGTCACCAACAATCCCTTCAACTGACCCAAATCATTCCTTTTACTGAACATTTGTGGTTTTATAGGGAACATCTAGAGGTATTAATGATGTCTACCCTGAAAAATCTACATTTAGTCCTATATCCTCCTGAGAACTAGAAGTGCACTTTCTGTGCCTAGGCACTCCCAATATCACTCCACTTCCTGTGCCTAGACAGCCCGGATATCAGTCCACTTCCTGTGCCTAGACAGCCCTGATATCAGTCCACTTCCTGTGCCTAGACAGCCCTGATATCAGTCCACTTCCTGTGCCTAGGCACTCCCAATATCAGTCCACTTCCTGTGCCTAGGCACTCCCAATATCAGTCCACTTCCTGTGCCCAGACACCCCTGATATCAGTCCACTTCCTGTGCCTAGAGACTCCAGATATCAGTCCACTTCCTGTACCTAGACACTCCCAATATCAGTCCACTTCCTGTGCCCAGACACCCCTGATATCAGTCCACTTCCTGTGCCTAGACACCCCTGATATCAGTCCACTTCCTGTGCCTAGACACCCCTGATATCAGTCCACTTCCTGTGCCTAGACACTCCCAATATCAGTCCACTTCCTGCACCTAAGCACTCCTGATATCAGTGCATCTCATGTGCCTAGACACTCCCAATATCAGTCCACTCCCTGTGCCTAGACACTCCCAATATCAGTCCACTTCCTGTGCCCAGACTAGGGTTGCCACCTGTCCGGGATTCACCCGGACAGTTCGGGTTTGGAATCATGTGTCCGGGTTTCAGACTGCCTGAATCCCGGACACATTATTCATACCAGACAATGGCTTCCCTGCAGGGTTGCTGGCTCCAGTTGTCTAAGCTGAGAGTGTCTGTTACACTCTCTTTCATGCTGCCCAAAGCCAGCACAAGCAATCCCCCCCACCCGAAACACACAGATGGGAGAGGAGAGAGGGCTCGATCTACACCTCTTCCCCCCACCCCTCCCCCTCTGTGTCCACACACACTCCAATCCCCAGTGCTGTGCCTCAGAAAAAGAAAGTTGGGGCTGGAAATGTAAAGCCCAGCAGCCTCAGATACATCTGGATGAGAGGTGCTGACTGCCAAGGGGTGAGTGAGCTCACCATCCATCCCTGTCTGTGACTGAAGTCTCCCCCCTTCTCTCTCCTGCCTCTAAATACACTAAGGTAAATCAAGGTTCTCAGAGCACCCCTTACATCAGAGTTCTCAGTGTTCCCCCTTACATCAGAGTCCTCTCCGTACATCAGAGTTCCCAGAGCATCCCTTATGTCAGAGTCCCCAGAGTTCTCCCTTACATCAGAGTCTGCAGAGTCCCCCTTTACAGTATATGATTAGAAATGTTATTTATTAGCAAAATATATAAAAAAATAGCTGTGCTCCGCTAAAGTGTTTGGGTTTGACTTAAAGAAAAGGTGGCAACCCTAGCCCAGACACCCCTGATATCAGTCCACTTCCTGTGCCCAGACACCCCTGATCTCAGTCCACTTCCTGTGCCTAGGCACCCCTGATATCAGTCCACTTCCTGTGCCTAGACACCCTGATATCAGTCCACTTCCTGTGCCTAGAGACTCCTGATATCAGTCCACTTCCGGTGCCTAGAGACTCCCAATATCAGTCCACTTCCTGTGCCCAGACACCCCTGATATCAGTCCACTTCCTGTGCCTAGAGACTCCAGATATCAGTCCACTTCCTGTGCCTAGACACTCCCAATATCAGTCCACTTCCTGTGCCCAGACACCCCTGATATCAGTCCACTTCCGGTGCCTAGACACCCCTGATATAAGTCCACTTCCTGTGCCTAGAGACTCCTGATATCAGTCCACTTCCTGCACCTAAGCACTGCGGATATCAGTGCATCTCATGTGCCTAGGCACACCTGATAGAGTACTTCCTGTGCCTAGACACTTCTGATAAATGTGCACTTCCTGTTCTTTAGACTCATAGCTGTATATCTGCACTATAAGATCATCTAAAGCACTGCACCCTCTGACTGCTAGTCTCACCGGATTTGGTGATGTCACTACTGTGCTGGTCACTGTTCTCCTTGCTGGAGGGGAAGCTGCACCTGAAGACCTGCAGTGGAAGGTTCTCCCTGCTTCTACCTCATCCATTCTGTTGATCTTCCCTTCCTTCCTCCTCATTACTTCTCCAGTCATCAGATCACGGGGGGGGGGGGCAGCTCTGACATGAGGAAGTAAAGCCCCGCCTCTACCTAGATGGCCGCCTCCACACAAAGAAGAACAAGTCACGTAAAGTCAGTAATGGGGAGAAGATCAGCTGCAGGGAGACCTCAGACATTGCTGGTGACCGGTCCTTTACCTTCCGCTTGCTGGTTTTGGGCACAGCTCCCCCACTACAGCTCCAGGTACAGGAGTTATTGTCACTGGCCGCATGCTAGTGCTGGAGCATCTGGAATCTCTCACCTGCGTGCGATTGGCGTGAATCTTGGTGAGATCCGGTATGGAAGTTTTGGCATAAACAGTGATGACGACGAGGCTGCCGGTCTGATGCCAGTCATAGCGACATGCAACTTCCTGAGAGAGAGAGAGACGGATAGTGATAGGCCGGATCATCCAACAAACTACGGATTCACAACCCAACCCCCCCTCCATGGTCTCCACCCCCACTGCTCCATTCACCCTAATACAACTGCAACCCCCTCCCCGCCATGGTCTCCACCCCCACTGCTCCATTCACCCTAATGCAACTGCAACCTCCCCCCCCCATGGTCTCCTCCCCCACTGCTCCATTCACCCTAATGCAAATGCCACCCCCCTCCCCCCCATGGTCTCCTCCCCCACTGCTCCATTCACCCTAATGCAACTGCAACCTCCCTCCCTCCCCCCATGGTCTCCTCCCCCACTGCTCCATTCACCCTAATGCAACTGCAACCCCCTCCCCCCATGGTCTCCTCCCCCACTGCTCCATTCACCCTAATACAACTGCAACCCCCTCCCCAACATGGTCTCCACCCCCACTGCTCCATTCACCCTAATGCAAATGCCACCCCCTCCCCCCCCATGGTCTCCTCCCCCACTGCTCCATTCACCCTAATGCAACTGCAACCTCCCTCCCCCCATGGTCTCCTCCCCCACTGCTCCATTCACCCTAATGCAACTGCAACCTCCCTCCCCCCATGGTTTCCTCCCCCACTGCTCCATTCACCCTAATGCAACTGCAACCTCCCTCCCCCCCCCATGGTCTCCTCCCCCACTGCAACTGCAACCCCCTCCCCCCCATGGTCTCCTCCCCCACTGCTCCATTCACCCTAATGCAACTGCAACCTCCCTCCCCCCCATGGTCTCCTCCCCCACTGCAACTGCAACCCCCTCCCCCCCCATGGTCTCCTCCCCCACTGCTCCATTCACCCTAATGCAACTGCAACCTCCCTCCCCCCCATGGTCTCCTCCCCCACTGCAACCCCCTCCCCCCCATGGTCTCCTCCCCCACTGCTCCATTCACCCTAATGCAACTGCAACCTCCCTCCCCCCATGGTCTCCTCCCCCACTGCTCCATTCACCCTAATGCAACTGCAACCTCCCTCCCCCATGGTCTCCTCCCCCACTGCTCCATTCACCCTAATGCAACTGCAACCTCCCTCCCCCCCATGGTCTCCTCCCCCACTGCTCCATTCACCCTAATGCAACTGCAACCTCCCTCCCCCCCATGGTCTCCTCCCCCACTGCTCCATTCACCCTAATGCAACTGCAACCTCCCTCCCCCCCATGGTCTCCTCCCCCACTGCAACTGCAACCCCCTCCCCCCCATGGTCTCCTCCCCCACTGCAACTGCAACCCCCTCCCCCCCATGGTCTCCTCCCCCACTGCTCCATTCACCCTAATGCAACTGCAACCTCCCCCCCCCATGGTCTCCTCCCCCACTGCAACTGCAACCCCCTCCCCCCCATGGTCTCCTCCCCCACTGCTCCATTCACCCTAATGCAACTGCAACCTCCCTCCCCCCATGGTCTCCTCCCCCACTGCTCCATTCACCCTAATGCAACTGCAACCTCCCTCCCCCATGGTCTCCTCCCCCACTGCTCCATTCACCCTAATGCAACTGAAACCCCCCTCCCCCCCATGGTCTTCACCCCCACTGCTCCATTCACCCTAATGCAACTGCAACCCCCCTCCCCCCATGGTCTCCACCCCCACTGCTCCATTCACCCTAATGCAACTGCAACCCCCCTCCCCCCATGGTCTCCTCCCCCACTGCTCCATTCACCCTAATGCAACTGCAACCTCCCTCCCCCCATGGTCTCCTCCCCCACTGCTCCATTCACCCTAATGCAAATGCCACCCCCTCCCCCCCATGGTCTCCTCCCCCACTGCTCCATTCACCCTAATGCAACTGCAACCTCCCTCCCCCCCATGGTCTCCTCCCCCACTGCTCCATTGACCCTAATGCAACTGCAACCTCCCTCCCCCCCATGGTCTCCTCCCCCACTGCTCCATTCACCCTAATGCAACTGCAACCCCCCCTCCCCCCATGGTCTCCTCCCCCACTGCTCCATTCACCCTAATGCAACTGCAACCCCCCTCCCCCCCATGGTCTCCTCCCCTACTGCTCCATTCACCCTAATGCAACTGCAACCTCCCTCCCCCCCATGGTCTCCTCCCCCACTGCTCCATTCACCCTAATGCAAATGCAACCCCCCTCCCCCCATGGTCTCCTCCCCCACTGCTCCATTCACCCTAATGCAACTGCAACCCCCCTCCCCCCATGGTCTCCTCCCCCACTGCTCCATTCACCCTAATGCAACTGCAACCCCCCTCCCCCCCATGGTCTCCTCCCCCACTGCTCCATTCACGCTAATGCAACTGCAACCTCCCCCCCCATGGTCTCCTCCCCCACTGCTCCATTCACCCTAATGCAAATGCAACCCCCCTCCCCCCATGGTCTCCACC
Source organism: Rana muscosa (assembly GCA_029206835.1). Taxonomy (NCBI): domain Eukaryota; kingdom Metazoa; phylum Chordata; class Amphibia; order Anura; family Ranidae; genus Rana; species Rana muscosa. Next base: position 351,053,343 of record CM055125.1, on the reverse strand, counting down.
CCCACTGCTCCATTCACCCTAATGCAACTGCAACCCCCTCCCCCCATGGTCTCCACCCCCACTGCTCCATTAACCCTAATGCAACTGCAACCCCCCTCCCCCCATGGTCTCCACCCCCCACTGCTCCATTCACCCTAATGCAAATGCAACCCCCCTCCCCCCATGCTCCATTCACCCTAATGCAACTGCAACCCCCCCTCCCCCCATGGTCTCCTCCCCCACTGCTCCATTGACCCTAATGCAACTGCAACCTCCCTCCCCCCATGGTCTCCTCCCCCACTGCTCCATTCACCCTAATGCAACTGCAACCTCCCTCCCCCCCCATGGTCTCCTCCCCCACTGCTCCATTCACCCTAATGCAAATGCAACCCCCCTCCCCCCATGCTCCATTCACCCTAATGCAACTGCAACCCCCCTCCCCCCATGGTCTCCTCCCCTACTGCTCCATTCACCCTAATGCAACTGCAACCTCCCTCCCCCCCATGGTCTCCTCCCCCACTGCTCCATTCACCCTAATGCAAATGCAACCCCCCTCCCCCCATGGTCTCCTCCCCCACTGCTCCATTCACCCTAATGCAACTGCAACCCCCTCCCCCCCATGGTCTCCTCCCCCACTGCTCCATTCACCCTAATGCAACTGCAACCCCCCTCCCCCCCATGGTCTCCTCCCCCACTGCTCCATTCACGCTAATGCAACTGCAACCTCCCCCCCCCATGGTCTCCTCCCCCACTGCTCCATTCACCCTAATGCAAATGCAACCCCCCTCCCCCATGGTCTCCACCCCCACTGCTCCATTCACCCTAATGCAACTGCAACCCCCTCCCCCCCCCATGGTCTCCACCCCCACTGCTCCATTAACCCTAATGCAACTGCAACCCCCCTCCCCCCATGGTCTCCACCCCCCACTGCTCCATTCACCCTAATGCAAATGCAACCCCCCTCCCCCCATGCTCCATTCACCCTAATGCTACTGCAACCCCCCTCCCCCCATGGTCTCCTCCCCCACTGCTCCATTCACCCGGGGAATCCAAGGGACATACTTACTAATCAACTCTACAAGAAGCAGCAAGAGCTCCACACTAACGATTGAGGAGTCCTAAGTGATAATCTGTAGAAAAATAACCCAACGCGTTTCGAGGTTCGGATTCTCCTTCATCTGGGGGCATCTGAACCCCCAAAACGTGTTGGATTTCTTTTTCTACAGACTGTCTATGTAGCAATGGCCCGAACCCCTAAAGGCCTAATGATGACCTCCAGAGTCTGGGAAAAGCTGACATCCGTCCTTGTAGAGTGGGTTACCAGGCATGGAGGGGGAGATGCAAGAAGAATGATGGGCGCCAGTCACTTTTGAATGTCAACAAGAGATTTATTGTCTCTTAACAGAACTATGGGAGAGAGGATTAGGGCCAGGACACCCCTGAGTAGATGCAATGTTAATTGGCAGACTCTGAGACTTCTATAGGTAGACAGCCATACAGTGGAAGGCCTCCAGCTGGTTAACACTTCTGTATAGGGAGGACCGCTGTCTCCTATGGCAACTAATCTTGTAACCGTCACTAACGGTTGTTGTACATAACTCTTAGTAACACAGAACAGTCCTTTACTCATCTCATTGTACATCTTCACTCACTGGACTCCCAGTCTTCTCACTAGACTTCCCGTTCCCAGTCATCACCGGATCCCCCGAGCTCCTCCACAGCTCTCCCGCTGTATACTCCTCAAGAGTCACCCCCGCTGTATACTCCTCAAGAGTCACCCCCGCTGTATACTCCTCAAGAGTCACCCCGCCAACCCGCTGTATACTCCTCAAGGAGTCACCCCGCCAACCCGCTGTATACTCCTCAAGAGTCACCCCGCCAACCCGCTGTATACTCCTCAAGAGTTACCCCCGCCAACCCGCTGTATACTCCTCAAGAGTCACCCCCGCCAACCCGCTGTACACTCCTCGAGAGTCACCCCCGCTGTATACTCCTCAAGAGTCACCCCGCCAACCTGCTGTATACTCCTCAAGAGTCACCCCCGCCAACACGCTGTACACTCCTCAAGAGTCACCCCGCCAACCCGCTGTACACTCCTCGAGAGTCACCCCCGCTGTATACTCCTCGAGAGTCACCCCCGCTGTATACTCCTCAAGAGTCACCCCGCCAACCCGCTGTATACTCCTCAAGAGTCACCCCCGCCAACACGCTGTACACTCCTCAAGAGTCACCCCGCCAACCCGCTGTACACTCCTCGAGATTCACCCCCGCTGTATACTCCTCGAGAGTCACCCCCGCTGTATACTCCTCAAGAGTCACCCCGCCAACCCGCTGTATACTCCTCAAGAGTCACCCCCGCTGTATACTCCTCAAGAGTCACCCCCGCTGTATACTCCTCAAGAGTCACCCCCGCTGTATACTCCTCAAGAGTCACCCCCGCCAACCCGCTGTACACTCCTCGAGAGTCACCCCCGCTGTATACTCCTCAAGAGTCACCCCGCCAACCCGCTGTATACTCCTCAAGAGTCACCCCCGCTGTACACTCCTCAAGAGTCACCCCGCCAACCCGCTGTATACTCAAGAGTCACCCCCGCTGTATACTCCTCAAGAGTCACCCCCGCTGTACACTCCTCAAGAGTCACCCCGCCAACCCGCTGTATACTCCTCAAGAGTCACCCCCGCTGTATACTCCTCAAGAGTCACCCCGCCAACCCGCTGTATACTCCTCAAGAGTCACCCCCGCTGTACACTCCTCAAGAGTCACCCCGCCAACCCGCTGTATACTCCTCAAGAGTCACCCCCGCTGTATACTCCTCAAGAGTCACCCCGCCAACCCGCTGTATACTCCTCAAGAGTCACCCCGCCAACCCGCTGTATACTCCTCAAGAGTCACCCCCGCCAACCCGCTGTACACTCCTCGAGAGTCACCCCCGCCAACCCGCTGTACACTCCTCGAGAGTCACCCCGCTGTATACTCCTCAAGAGTCACCCCGCCAACCCGCTGTACACTCCTCGAGAGTCACCCCCGCTGTATACTCCTCAAGAGTCACCCCGCCAACCCGCTGTATACTCCTCAAGAGTCACCCCCGCCAACACGCTGTACACTCCTCAAGAGTCACCCCGCCAACCCGCTGTACACTCCTCGAGAGTCACCCCCGCTGTATACTCCTCAAGAGTCACCCCGCCAACCCGCTGTATACTCCTCAAGAGTCACCCCCGCTGTATACTCCTCAAGAGTCACCCCCGCTGTATACTCCTCAAGAGTCACCCCCGCTGTATACTCCTCAAGAGTCACCCCCGCCAACCCGCTGTACACTCCTCGAGAGTCACCCCCGCTGTATACTCCTCAAGAGTCACCCCGCCAACCCGCTGTATACTCCTCAAGAGTCACCCCGCCAACCAGCTGTATACTCCTCAAGAGTCACCCCGCCAACCCGCTGTATACTCCTCAAGAGTCACCCCCGCCAACATGCTGTATACTCCTCAAGAGTCACCCCCGCTGTATACTCCTCAAGAGTCACCCCCGCTGTATACTCCTCAAGAGTCACCCCCGCCAACCCGCTGTACACTCCTCGAGAGTCACCCCCGCTGTATACTCCTCAAGAGTCACCCCGCCAACCCGCTGTATACTCCTCAAGAGTCACCCCGCCAACCAGCTGTATACTCCTCAAGAGTCACCCCGCCAACCAGCTGTATACTCCTCAAGAGTCACCCCGCCAACCCGCTGTATACTCCTCAAGAGTCACCCCCGCTGTATACTCCTCAAGAGTCACCCCCGCTGTATACTCCTCAAGAGTCACCCCGCCAACCCGCTGTATACTCCTCGAGAGTCACCCCCGCTGTATACTCCTCAAGAGTCACCCCCGCTGTATACTCCTCAAGAGTCACCCCGCCAACCCGCTGTACACTCCTCAAGAGTCACCCCCGCTGTATACTCCTCAAGAGTCACCCCCGCTGTATTCTCCTCAAGAGTCACCCCGCCAACCCGCTGTATACTCCTCAAGAGTCACCCCGCCAACCAGCTGTATACTCCTCAAGAGTCACCCCGCCAACCCGCAGTATACTCCTCAAGAGTCACCCCCGCCAACACGCTGTATACTCCTCAAGAGTCACCCCCGCTGTATACTCAAGAGTCACCCCCGCTGTATACTCAAGAGTCACCCCCGCTGTATACTCCTCAAGAGTCACCCCCGCCAACCCGCTGTACACTCCTCGAGAGTCACCCCCGCTGTATACTCCTCAACAGTCACCCCGCCAACCCGCTGTATACTCCTCAAAAGTCACCCCGCCAACCAGCTGTATACTCCTCAAGAGTCACCCCGCCAACCCGCTATATACTCCTCAAGAGTCACCCCCGCTGTATACTCCTCAAGAGTCACCCCCGCTGTATACTCCTCAAGAGTCACCCCGCCAACCCGCTGTATACTCCTCAAGAGTCACCCCCGCCAACCCGCTGTACACTCCTCGAGAGTCACCCCCGCTGTATACTCCTCAAGAGTCACCCCCGCTGTATACTCCTCAAGAGTCACCCCGCCAACCCGCTGTACACTCCTCAAGAGTCACCCCCAGTGTATACTCCTCAAGAGTCACCCCCGCTGTATACTCCTCAAGAGTCACCCCCGCTGTATACTCCTCAAGAGTCACCCCCGCCAACCCGCTGTACACTCCTCGAGAGTCACCCCCGCTGTATACTCCTCAAGAGTCACCCCGCCAACCCGCTGTATACTCCTCAAGAGTCACCCCCGCCAACCCGCTGTACACTCCTCGAGAGTCACCCCCGCTGTATACTCCTCAAGAGTCACCCCGCCAACACGCTGTACACTCCTCAAGAGTCACCCCGCCAACCCGCTGTACACTCCTCGAGAGTCACCCCCGCTGTATACTCCTCAAGAGTCACCCCGCCAACCCGCTGTATACTCCTCAAGAGTCACCCCCGCCAACTTGCTGTACACTCCTCAAGAGTCACCCCGCCAACCCGCTGTACACTCCTCGAGAGTCACCCCCGCTGTATACTCCTCAAGAGTCACCCCGCCAACCCGCTGTATACTCCTCAAGAGTCACCCCCGCCAACACGCTGTACACTCCTCAAGAGTCACCCCGCCAACCCGCTGTACACTCCTCGAGAGTCACCCCCGCTGTATACTCCTCAAGAGTCACCCCGCCAACCCGCTGTATACTCCTCAAGAGTCACCCCCGCCAACACGCTGTACACTCCTCAAGAGTCACCCCGCCAACCCGCTGTACACTCCTCGAGAGTCACCCCCGCTGTATACTCCTCAAGAGTCACCCCGCCAACCCGCTGTATACTCCTCAAGAGTCACCCCCGCCAACACGCTGTACACTCCTCAAGAGTCACCCCGCCAACCCGCTGTACACTCCTCGAGAGTCACCCCCGCTGTATACTCCTCAAGAGTCACCCCGCCAACCCGCTGTATACTCCTCAAGAGTCACCCCCGCCAACACGCTGTACACTCCTCAAGAGTCACCCCGCCAACCCGCTGTACACTCCTCGAGAGTCACCCCCGCTGTATACTCCTCAAGAGTCACCCCGCCAACCCGCTGTATACTCCTCAAGAGTCACCCCGCCAACCAGCTGTATACTCCTCAAGAGTCACCCCGCCAACCCGCTGTATACTCCTCAAGAGTCACCCCCGCTGTATACTCCTCAAGAGTCACCCCCGCTGTATACTCCTCAAGAGTCACCCCCGCCAACCCGCTGTACACTCCTCGAGAGTCACCCCCGCTGTATACTCCTCAAGAGTCACCCCGCCAACCCGCTGTATACTCCTCAAGAGTCACCCCGCCAACCCGCTGTATACTCCTCAAGAGTCACCCCCGCTGTATACTCCTCAAGAGTCACCCCCGCTGTATACTCCTCAAGAGTCACCCCGCCAACCCGCTGTATACTCCTCAAGAGTCACCCCCGCCAACCCGCTGTACACTCCTCGAGAGTCACCGCCGCTGTATACTCCTCAAGAGTCACCCCCGCTGTATACTCCTCAAGAGTCACCCCCGCTGTATACTCCTCAAGAGTCACCCCGCCAACCCGCTGTATACTCCTCAAGAGTCACCCCGCCAACCCGCTGTATACTCCTCAAGAGTCACCCCGCCAACCCGCTGTACACTCCTCGAGAGTCACCCCCGCTGTATACTCCTCAAGAGTCACCCCGCCAACCCGCTGTATACTCCTCAAGAGTCACCCCGCCAAAAAGCTGTATACTCCTCAAGAGTCACCCCGCCAACCCGCTGTATACTCCTCAAGAGTCACCCCCGCCAACACGCTGTATACTCCTCAAGAGTCACCCCCGCTGTATACTCCTCAAGAGTCACCCCGCCAACCCGCTGTATACTCCTCAAGAGTCACCCCGCCAACCCGCTGTATACTCCTCAAGAGTCACCCCGCCAACCCGCTGTACACTCCTCGAGAGTCACCCCCGCTGTATACTCCTCAAGAGTCACCCCGCCAACCCGCTGTATACTCCTCAAGAGTCACCCCGCCAAAAAGCTGTATACTCCTCAAGAGTCACCCCGCCAACCCGCTGTATACTCCTCAAGAGTCACCCCCGCCAACACGCTGTATACTCCTCAAGAGTCACCCCCGCTGTATACTCCTCAAGAGTCACCCCCGCTGTATACTCCTCAAGAGTCACCCCCGCTGTATACTCCTCAAGAGTCACCCCCGCCAACCCGCTGTACACTCCTCGAGAGTCACCCCCGCTGTATACTCAAGAGTCACCCCGCCAACCCGCTGTATACTCCTCAAGAGTCACCCCGCCAACCCGCTGTATACTCCTCAAGAGTCACCCCCGCTGTATACTCCTCAAGAGTCACCCCCGCTGTATACTCCTCAAGAGTCACCCCGCCAACCCGCTGTATACTCCTCAAGAGTCACCCCCGCCAACCCGCTGTACACTCCTCGAGAGTCACCGCCGCTGTATACTCCTCAAGAGTCACCCCCGCTGTATACTCCTCAAGAGTCACCCCCGCTGTATACTCCTCAAGAGTCACCCCGCCAACCCGCTGTATACTCCTCAAGAGTCACCCCGCCAACCAGCTGTATACTCCTCAAGAGTCACCCCGCCAACCCGCTGTATACTCCTCAAGAGTCACCCCCGCCAACACGCTGTATACTCCTCAAGAGTCACCCCCGCTGTATACTCCTCAAGAGTCACCCCCGCTGTATACTCCTCAAGAGTCACCCCCGCTGTATACTCCTCAAGAGTCACCCCCGCCAACCCGCTGTACACTCCTCGAGAGTCACCCCCGCTGTATACTCCTCAAGAGTCACCCCCGCTGTATACTCCTCAAGAGTCACCCCGCCAACCCGCTGTATACTCCTCAAGAGTCACCCCCGCCAACCCGCTGTACACTCCTCGAGAGTCACCCCCGCTGTATACTCCTCAAGAGTCACCCCCGCTGTATACTCCTCAAGAGTCACCCCGCCAACCCGCTGTACACTCCTCAAGAGTCACCCCCGCTGTATACTCCTCAAGAGTCACCCCGCCAACCCGCTGTATACTCCTCAAGAGTCACCCCGCCAACCCGCTGTACACTCCTCAAGAGTCACCCCCGCTGTATACTCCTCAAGAGTCACCCCGCCAACCCGCTGTATACTCCTCAAGAGTCACCCGGCCAACCAGCTGTATACTCCTCAAGAGTCACCCCCGCTGTACACTCCTCGAGAGTCACCCCCGCTGTATACTCCTCAAGAGTCACCCCCGCTGTATACTCCTCAAGAGTCACCCCCGCTGTATACTCCTCAAGAGTCACCCCCGCCAACCCGCTGTACACTCCTCGAGAGTCACCCCCGCTGTATACTCCTCAAGAGTCACCCCGCCAACCCGCTGTATACTCATCAAGAGTCACCCCGCCAACCAGCTGTATACTCCTCAAGAGTCACCCCGCCAACCCGCTGTATACTCCTCAAGAGTCACCCCCGCCAACACGCTGTATACTCCTCAAGAGTCACCCCCGCTGTATACTCCTCAAGAGTCACCCCCGCTGTATACTCCTCAAGAGTCACCCCCGCCAACCCGCTGTACACTCCTCGAGAGTCACCCCCGCTGTATACTCCTCAAGAGTCACCCCGCCAACCCGCTGTATACTCCTCAAGAGTCACCCCGCCAACCAGCTGTATACTCCTCAAGAGTCACCCCGCCAACCCGCTGTATACTCCTCAAGAGTCACCCCCGCTGTATACTCCTCAAGAGTCAACCCCGCTGTATACTCCTCAAGAGTCACCCCGCCAACCCGCTGTATACTCCTCAAGAGTCACCCCCGCCAACCCGCTGTACACTCCTCGAGAGTCACCCCCGCTGTATACTCCTCAAGAGTCACCCCCGCTGTATACTCCTCAAGAGTCACCCCGCCAACCCGCTGTACACTCCTCAAGAGTCACCCCCGGTGTATACTCCTCAAGAGTCACCCCCGGTGTATACTCCTCAAGAGTCACCCCCGCTGTATACTCCTCAAGAGTCACCCCCGCTGTATACTCCTCAAGAGTCACCCCGCCAACCCGCTGTATACTCCTCAAGAGTCACCCCGCCAACCCGCTGTACACTCCTCAAGAGTCACCCCCGCTGTATACTCCTCAAGAGTCACCCCGCCAACCCGCTGTATACTCCTCAAGAGTCACCCGGCCAACCAGCTGTATACTCCTCAAGAGTCACCCCCGCTGTATACTCCTCGAGAGTCACCCCCGCTGTATACTCCTCAAGAGTCACCCCGCCAACCCGCTGTACACTCCTCAAGAGTCACCCCGCCAACCCGCTGTATACTCATCAAGAGTCACCCCGCCAACCAGCTGTATACTCCTCAAGAGTCACCCCGCCAACCCGCTGTATACTCCTCAAGAGTCACCCCCGCCAACACGCTGTATACTCCTCAAGAGTCACCCCCGCTGTATACTCCTCAAGAGTCACCCCCGCTGTATACTCCTCAAGAGTCACCCTCGCTGTATACTCCTCAAGAGTCACCCCCGCCAACCCGCTGTACACTCCTCGAGAGTCACCCCCGCTGTATACTCCTCAAGAGTCACCCCGCCAACCCGCTGTATACTCCTCAAGAGTCACCCCGCCAACCAGCTGTATACTCCTCAAGAGTCACCCCGCCAACCCGCTGTATACTCCTCAAGAGTCACCCCCGCTGTATACTCCTCAAGAGTCAACCCCGCTGTATACTCCTCAAGAGTCACCCCGCCAACCCGCTGTATACTCCTCAAGAGTCACCCCCGCCAACCCGCTGTACACTCCTCGAGAGTCACCCCCGCTGTATACTCCTCAAGAGTCACCCCCGCTGTATACTCCTCAAGAGTCACCCCGCCAACCCGCTGTACACTCCTCAAGAGTCACCCCCGGTGTATACTCCTCAAGAGTCACCCCCGGTGTATACTCCTCAAGAGTCACCCCCGCTGTATACTCCTCAAGAGTCACCCCGCCAACCCGCTGTATACTCCTCAAGAGTCACCCCGCCAACCCGCTGTACACTCCTCAAGAGTCACCCCCGCTGTATACTCCTCAAGAGTCACCCCGCCAACCCGCTGTATACTCCTCAAGAGTCACCCGGCCAACCAGCTGTATACTCCTCAAGAGTCACCCCCGCTGTATACTCCTCGAGAGTCACCCCCGCTGTATACTCCTCAAGAGTCACCCCGCCAACCCGCTGTACACTCCTCGAGAGTCACCCCCGCTGTATACTCCTCAAGAGTCAACCCGCCAACCCGCTGTACACTCCTCAAGAGTCAGCCCCGCTGTATACTCCTCAAGAGTCACCCCCGCTGTATACTCCTCAAGAGTCACCCCGCCAACCCGCTGTATACTCCTCAAGAGTCACCCCGCCAACCCGCTGTACACTCCTCAAGAGTCACCCCCGCTGTAAACTCCTCGAGAGTCACCCCCGCTGTATACTCCTCAAGAGTCACCCCGCCAACCCGCTGTATACTCCTCAAGAGTCACCCGGCCAACCAGCTGTATACTCCTCAAGAGTCACCCCGCCAACCAGCTGTATACTCCTCAAGAGTCACCCCCGCTGTATACTCCTCGAGAGTCACCCCCGCTGTATACTCCTCAAGAGTCACCCCGCCAACCCGCTGTACACTCCTCGAGAGTCACCCCCGCTGTATACTCCTCAAGAGTCAACCCGCCAACCCGCTGTACACTCCTCAAGAGTCAGCCCCGCTGTATACTCCTCAAGAGTCACCCCCGCTGTATACTCCTCAAGAGTCACCCCGCCAACCCGCTGTATACTCCTCAAGAGTCACCCCGCCAACCCGCTGTACACTCCTCAAGAGTCACCCCCGCTGTAGACTCCTCGAGAGTCACCCCCGCTGTATACTCCTCAAGAGTCACCCCGCCAACCCGCTGTATACTCCTCAAGAGTCACCCGGCCAACCAGCTGTATACTCCTCAAGAGTCACCCCGCCAACCAGCTGTATACTCCTCAAGAGTCACCCCCGCTGTATACTCCTCGAGAGTCACCCCCGCTGTATACTCCTCAAGAGTCACCCCGCCAACCCGCTGTACACTCCTCGAGAGTCACCCCCGCTGTATACTCCTCAAGAGTCAACCCGCCAACCCGCTGTACACTCCTCAAGAGTCACCCCCGCTGTATACTCCTCAAGAGTCACCCCCGCTGTATACTCCTCAAGAGTCACCCCGCCAACCCGCTGTATACTCCTCAAGAGTCACCCGGCCAACCAGCTGTATACTCCTCAAGAGTCACCCCGCCAACCCGCTGTATAATCCTCAAGAGTCACCCCCGCTGTATACTCCTCAAGAGTCACCCCCGCTGTATACTCCTCAAGAGTCACCCCGCCAACCCGCTGTATACTCCTCAAGAGTCATCCCGCCAACCCGCTGTATACTCCTCAAGAGTCACCCCGCCAACCCGCTGTATACTCCTCAAGAGTTACCCCCGCTGTATACTCCTCAAGAGTCACCCCCGCTGTATACTCCTCGAGAGTCACCCCCGCTGTATACTCCTCGAGAGTCACCCCCGCTGTATACTCCTCAAGAGTCACCCCCGCTGTATACTCCTCAAGAGTCACCCCCGCTGTATACTCCTCAATAGTCACCCTGCCAACCAGCTGTATACTCCTCAAGAGTCACCCCCGCCAACCCGCTGTATACTCCTCAAGAGTCACCCCGCCAAACCACTGTACAATCCTTTGAGAGTCAACCCCGCTGTATACTCCTCAAGAGTCACCCCGCCAACCCGCTGTACACTCCTCGAGAGTCACCCCCGCTGTATACTCCACAAGAGTCACCCCCGCTGTATACTCCTCAAGAGTCACCCCCGCTGTATACTCCTCAAGAGTCACCCCCGCCAACCCGCTGTACACTCCTCGAGAGTCACCCCCGCTGTATACTCCTCAAGAGTCACCCCGCCAACCCGCTGTATACTCCTCAAGAGACACCCCCGCTGTATACTCCTCAAGAGTCACCCCCGCTGTATACTCCTCAAGAGTCACCCCCGCTGTATACTCCTCAAGAGTCACCCCGCCAACCCGCTGTATACTCCTCAAGAGTCACCCCGCCAACCCGCTGTATACTCCTCAAGAGTCACCCCCGCCAACCCGCTGTACACTCCTCGAGAGTCACCGCCGCTGTATACTCCTCAAGAGTCACCGCCGCTGTATACTCCTCAAGAGTCACCCCCGCTGTATACTCCTCAAGAGTCACCCCGCTGTATACTCCTCAAGAGTCACCCCCGCTGTATACTCCTCAAGAGTCACCCCCGCTGTATACTCCTCAAGAGTCACCCCGCCAACCCGCTGTATACTCCTCAAGAGTCACCCAGCCAACCAGCTGTATACTCCTCAAGAGTCACCCCGCCAACCCGCTGTATACTCCTCAAGAGTCACCCCCGCCAACACGCTGTATACTCCTCAAGAGTCACCCCCGCCAACACGCTGTATACTCCTCAAGAGTCACCCCCGCTGTATACTCCTCAAGAGTCACCCCCGCTGTATACTCCTCAAGAGTCACCCCCGCTGTATACTCCTCAAGAGTCACCCCCGCCAACCCGCTGTACACTCCTCGAGAGTCACCCCCGCTGTATACTCCTCAAGAGTCACCCCGCCAACCCGCTGTATACTCCTCAAGAGTCACCCCCGCCAACCCGCTGTACACTCCTCGAGAGTCACCCCCGCTGTATACTCCTCAAGAGTCACCCCCGCTGTATACTCCTCAAGAGTCACCCCGCCAACCCGCTGTACACTCCTCAAGAGTCACCCCCGCTGTATACTCCTCAAGAGTCACCCCGCCAACCCGCTGTATACTCCTCAAGAGTCACCCCCGCTGTATACTCCTCAAGAGTCACCCCGCCAACCCGCTGTATACTCCTCAAGAGTCACCCGGCCAACCAGCTGTATACTCCTCAAGAGTCACCCCCGCTGTATACTCCTCAAGAGTCACCCCCGCTGTATACTCCTCAAGAGTCACCCCCGCCAACCCGCTGTACACTCCTCGAGAGTCACCCCCGCTGTATACTCCTCAAGAGTCACCCCGCTGTATACTCCTCAAGAGTCACCCCCGCTGTATACTCCTCAAGAGTCACCCCCGCTGTATACTCCTCAAGAGTCACCCCGCCAACCCGCTGTATACTCCTCAAGAGTCACCCAGCCAACCAGCTGTATACTCCTCAAGAGTCACCCCGCCAACCCGCTGTATACTCCTCAAGAGTCACCCCCGCCAACACGCTGTATACTCCTCAAGAGTCACCCCCGCCAACACGCTGTATACTCCTCAAGAGTCACCCCCGCTGTATACTCCTCAAGAGTCACCCCCGCTGTATACTCCTCAAGAGTCACCCTCGCTGTATACTCCTCAAGAGTCACCCCCGCCAACCCGCTGTACACTCCTCGAGAGTCACCCCCGCTGTATACTCCTCAAGAGTCACCCCGCCAACCCGCTGTATACTCCTCAGAGTCACCCCGCCAACCAGCTGTATACTCCTCAAGAGTCACCCCGCCAACCCGCTGTATACTCCTCAAGAGTCACCCCCGCTGTATACTCCTCAAGAGTCAACCCCGCTGTATACTCCTCAAGAGTCACCCCGCCAACCCGCTGTATACTCCTCAAGAGTCACCCCCGCCAACCCGCTGTACACTCCTCGAGAGTCACCCCCGCTGTATACTCCTCGAGAGTCACCCCCGCTGTATACTCCTCAAGAGTCACCCCCGCTGTATACTCCTCAAGAGTCACCCCCGCTGTATACTCCTCAAGAGTCACCCCGCCAACCCGCTGTATACTCCTCAAGAGTCACCCCGCCAACCCGCTGTACACTCCTCAAGAGTCACCCCCGCTGTATACTCCTCAAGAGTCACCCCGCCAACCCGCTGTATACTCCTCAAGAGTCACCCGGCCAACCAGCTGTATACTCCTCAAGAGTCACCCCCGCTGTATACTCCTCGAGAGTCACCCCCGCTGTATACTCCTCAAGAGTCACCCCGCCAACCCGCTGTACACTCCTCGAGAGTCACCCCCGCTGTATACTCCTCAAGAGTCAACCCGCCAACCCGCTGTACACTGCTCAAGAGTCACCCCCGCTGTATACTCCTCAAGAGTCACCCCCGCTGTATACTCCTCAAGAGTCACCCCGCCAACCCGCTGTATACTCCTCAAGAGTCACCCCGCCAACCCGCTGTACACTCCTCAAGAGTCACCCCCGCTGTAGACTCCTCAAGAGTCACCCCGCCAACCCGCTGTATACTCCTCAAGAGTCACCCGGCCAACCAGCTGTATACTCCTCAAGAGTCACCCCCGCTGTATACTCCTCGAGAGTCACCCCCGCTGTATACTCAAGAGTCACCCCGCCAACCCGCTGTACACTCCTCAAGAGTCACCCCCGCTGTATACTCCTCAAGAGTCACCCCGCCAACCCGCTGTATACTCCTCAAGAGTCACCCGGCCAACCAGCTGTATACTCCTCAAGAGTCACCCCGCCAACCCGCTGTATACTCCTCAAGAGTCACCCCCGCTGTATACTCCTCAAGAGTCACCCCCGCTGTATACTCCTCAAGAGTCACCCCGCCAACCCGCTGTATACTCCTCAAGAGTCATCCCGCCAACCCGCTGTATACTCCTCAAGAGTCACCCCGCCAACCCGCTGTATACTCCTCAAGAGTTACCCCCGCTGTATACTCCTCAAGAGTCACCCCCGCTGTATACTCCTCAAGAGTCACCCCGCCAACCCGCTGTACACTCCTCGAGAGTCACCCCCGCCAACACGCTGTACACTCCTCAAGAGTCACCCCGCCAACCCGCTGTACACTCCTCAAGAGTCACCCCCGCTGTATACTCCTCAAGAGTCACCCCGCCAACCCGCTGTATACTCCTCAAGAGTCACCCCTGCTGTACACTCCTCAAGAGTCACCCCCGCTGTATACTCCTCGAGAGTCACCCCCGCTGTATACTCCTCGAGAGTCACCCCCGCTGTATACTCCTCGAGAGTCACCCCCGCTGTATACTCCTCAAGAGTCACCCTGCCAACCAGCTGTATACTCCTCAAGAGTCACCCCCGCCAACCCGCTGTATACTCCTCAAGAGTCACCCCGCCAAACCACTGAACAATCCTTTGAGAGTCAACCCCGCTGTATACTCCTCAAGAGTCACCCCGCCAACCCGCTGTACACTCCTCGAGAGTCACCCCCGCTGTATACTCCTCAAGAGTCACCCCGCCAACCCGCTGTACACTCCTCGAGAGTCACCCCCGCTGTATACTCCTCAAGAGTCACCCCGCCAACCCGCTGTATACTCCTCAAGAGTCACCCCCGCCAACCCGCTGTATACTCCTCAAGAGTCACCCCCGCTGTATACTCCTCAAGAGTCACCCCGCCAACCCGCTGTACACTCCTCGAGAGTCACCCCCGCTGTATACTCCTCAAGAGTCACCCCGCCAACCCGCTGTATACTCCTCAAGAGTCACCCCCGCCAACCCGCTGTACACTCCTCAAGAGTCACCCCCGCTGTATACTCCTCAAGAGTCACCCCGCCAACCCGCTGTATACTCCTCAAGAGTCACCCCCGCCAACACGCTGTACACTCCTCAAGAGTCACCCCGCCAACCCGCTGTACACACCTCGAGTGTCACCCCCGCTGTATACTCCTCAAGAGTCACCCCGCCAACCCGCTGTATACTCCTCAAGAGTCACCCCCGCCAACCCGCTGTATACTCCTCGAGAGTCACCCCCGCTGTATACTCCTCAAGAGTCACCCCGCCAACCCGCTGTATACTCCTCAAGAGTCACCCCCGCCAACCCGCTGTATACTCCTCAAGAGTCACCCCGCCAACCCGCTGTACACTCCTCGAGAGTCACCCCCGCTGTATACTCCTCAAGAGTCACCCCCGCTGTATACTCCTCAAGAGTCACCCCCGCTGTATACTCCTCAAGAGTCAACCCGCCAACCCGCTGTATACTCCTCAAGAGTAACCCCGCCAACCCGCTGTACACTCCTCGAGAGTCACCCCCGCTGTATACTCCTCAAGAGTCACCCCGCCAACCCGCTGTATACTCCTCAAGAGTCACCCCGCCAACCCGCTGTACACTCCTCAAGAGTCACCCCCGCTGTATACTTCTGAAGAGTCACCCCGCCTACCCGCTGTATACTCAAGAGTCACCCCCGCTGTACACTCCTCAAGAGTCACCCCCCGCTGTATACTCCTCGAGAGTCACCCCCCGCTGTATACTCCTCAAGAGTCACCCCCGCTGTATACTCCTCAAGAGTCACCCCCGCTGTATACTCCTCAAGAGTCACCCCCGCTGTATACTCCTCAAGAGTCACCCCCGCTGTATACTCCTCAAGAGTCACCCCCGCTGTATACTCCTCAAGAGTCACCCCCGCTGTATACTCCTCAAGAGTCACCCCGCCAACACGCTGTATACTCCTCAAGAGTCACCCCCGCCAACACGCTGTACACTCCTCAAGAGTCACCCCGCCAACCCGCTGTACACTCCTCAAGAGTCACCCCCGCTGTATACTCCTCGAGAGTCACCCCCGCTGTATACTCCTCAAGAGTCACCCCCGCTGTATACTCCTCAAGAGTCACCCCCGCTGTATACTCCTCAAGAGTCACCCCCGCTGTATACTCCTCAAGAGTCACCCCCGCTGTATACTCCTCAAGAGTCACCCCCGCTGTATACTCCTCAAGAGTCACCCCCGCTGTATACTCCTCAAGAGTCACCCTGCCAACCAGCTGTATACTCCTCAAGAGTCACCCCCGCCAACCCGCTGTATACTCCTCAAGAGTCACCCCGCCAACCCGCTGTACACTCCTCGAGAGTCACCCCCGCTGTATACTCCTCAAGAGTCACCCCGCCAACCCGCTGTACACTCCTCGAGAGTCACCCCCGCTGTATACTCCTCAAGAGTCACCCCGCCAACCCGCTGTATACTCCTCAAGAGTCACCCCCGCCAACCCGCTGTATACTCCTCGAGAGTCACCCCCGCTGTATACTCCTCAAGAGTCACCCCGCCAACCCGCTGTACACTCCTCGAGAGTCACCCACGCTGTATACTCCTCAAGAGTCACCCCGCCAACCCGCTGTACACTCCTCGAGAGTCACCCCCGCTGTATACTCCTCAAGAGTCTCCCCGCCAACCCGCTGTATACTCCTCAAGAGTCACCCCTGCCAACTCGCTGTATACACCCCGAAAGTCACCCCCGCTGTATACTCCTCAAGAGTCACCCCCGCCAACCCGCTGTATACTCCTCAAGAGTCACCCCCGCTGTATACTCCTCGAGAGTCACCCCCGCTGTATACTCCTCGAGAGTCACCCCCGCTGTATACTCCTCAAGAGTCACCCCGCCAACCCGCTGTATACTCAAGAGTCACCCCGCCAACCCGCTGTACACTCCTCGAGAGTCACCCCCGCTGTATACTCCTCAAGAGTCACCCCGCCAACCCGCTGTATACTCCTCGAGAGTCACCCCCGCTGTATACTCCTCAAGAGTCACCCCCGCTAACCCGCTGTATACTCCTCAAGAGTCACCCCCGCTGTATACTCCTCGAGAGTCACCCCCGCTGTATACTCCTCGAGAGTCACCCCCGCTGTATACTCCTCAAGAGTCACCCCGCCAACCCGCTGTATACTCCTCAAGAGTCACCCCGCCAACCCGCTGTACACTCCTCGAGAGTCACCCCCGCTGTATACTCCTCAAGAGTCACCCCGCCAACCCGCTGTATACTCCTCAAGAGTCACCCCCGCCAACACGCTGTACACTCCTCAAGAGTCACCCCGCCAACCCGCTGTATACTCCTCAAGAGTCACCCCCCGCTGTATACTCCTCAAGAGTCACCCCCGCTGTATACTCCTCAAGAGTCACCCCCGCTGTATACTCCTCAAGAGTCACCCCCGCTGTATACTCCTCAAGAGTCACCCCCGCTGTATGCTCCTCAAGAGTCACCCCCGCTGTATGCTCCTCAAGAGTCACCCCCGCTGTATACTCCTCAAGAGTCACCCCCGCTGTATACTCCTCAAGAGTCACCCCCGCTGTATACTCCTCAAGAGTCACCCCGCCAACACGCTGTATACTCCTCAAGAGTCACCCCCGCCAACATGCTGTACAATCCTCAAGAGTCACCCCGCCAACCCGCTGTACACTCCTCAAGAGTCACCCCCGCTGTATACTCCTCAAGAGTCACCCCCGCTGTATACTCCTCGAGAGTCACCCCCGCTGTATACTCCTCGAGAGTCACCCCCGCTGTATACTCCTCGAGAGTCACCCCCGCTGTATACTCCTCAAGAGTCACCCTGCCAACCAGCTGTATACTCCTCAAGAGTCACCCCGCCAACCCGCTGTACACTCCTCGAGAGTCAACCCCGCTGTATACTCCTCAAGAGTCACCCCGCCAACCCGCTGTACACTCCTCGAGAGTCACCCCCGCTGTATACTCCTCAAGAGTCACCCCGGCAACCCGCTGTACACTCCTCGAGAGTCACCCCCGCTGTATACTCCTCAAGAGTCACCCCGCCAACCCGCTGTATACTCCTCAAGAGTCACCCCCGCCAACACGCTGTACACTCCTCAAGAGTCACCCCGCCAACCCGCTGTACACTCCTCAAGAGTCACCCCCGCTGTATACTCCTCAAGAGTCACCCCCCGCTGTATACTCCTCAAGAGTCACCCCCGCTGTATACTCCTCAAGAGTCACCCCCGCTGTATACTCCTCAAGAGTCACCCCCGCTGTATGCTCCTCAAGAGTCACCCCCGCTGTATACTCCTCAAGAGTCACCCCCGCTGTATACTCCTCAAGAGTCACCCCCGCTGTATACTCCTCAAGAGTCACCCCGCCAACACGCTGTATACTCCTCAAGAGTCACCCCCGCCAACATGCTGTACAATCCTCAAGAGTCACCCCGCCAACCCGCTGTACACTCCTCAAGAGTCACCCCCGCTGTATACTCCTCAAGAGTCACCCCCGCTGTATACTCCTCGAGAGTCACCCCCGCTGTATACTCCTCGAGAGTCACCCCCGCTGTATACTCCTCGAGAGTCACCCCCGCTGTATACTCCTCAAGAGTCACCCTGCCAACCAGCTGTATACTCCTCAAGAGTCACCCCGCCAACCCGCTGTACACTCCTCGAGAGTCAACCCCGCTGTATACTCCTCAAGAGTCACCCCGGCAACCCGCTGTACACTCCTCGATAGTCACCCCCGCTGTATACTCCTCAAGAGTCACCCCGCCAACCCGCTGTATACTCCTCAAGAGTCACCCCCGCCAACCCGCTGTATACTCCTCGAGAGTCACCCCCGCTGTATACTCCTCAAGAGTCACCCCGCCAACCCACTGTATACTCCTCAAGAGTCACCCCCGCCAACCCGCTGTATACTCCTCGAGAGTCACCCCCGCTGTATACTCCTCAAGAGCCACCCCGCCAACCTGCTGTATACTCCTCAAGAGTCACCCCGCCAACCCGCTGTATACTCCTCAAGAGTAACCCCCGCCAACCCGCTGTATACTCCTCAAGAGTCACCCCCGCTGTATACTCCTCGAGAGTCACCCCCGCTGTATACTCCTCAAGAGTCACCCCGCCAACCCGCTGTATACTCCTCAAGAGTCACCCTGCCAACCCGCTGTACACTCCTCGAAAGTCACCCCCGCTGTATACTCCTCAAGAGTCACCCCGCCAACCCGCTGTATACTCCTCAAGAGTCACCCCCGCCAACACGCTGTACACTCCTTAAGAGTCACCCAGCCAACCCGCTGTACACTCCTCAAGAGTCATCCCCGCTGTACACTCCTCAAGAGTCACCCCCGCTGTACACTCCTCAAGAGTCACTCCCGCTGTACACTCCTCAAGAGTCACCCCCGCTGTACACTCCTCAAGAGTCACCCCCGCTGTACACTCCTCAAGAGTCACCCCCGCTGTACACTCCTCAAGAGTCACCCCCGCTGTACACTCCTCAAGAGTCACCCCCGCTGTACACTCCTCAAGAGTCACCCCCGCTGTACACTCCTCAAGAGTCACCCCCGCTGTACACTCCTCAAGAGTCACCCCCCGCTGTATACTCCTCAAGAGTCACCCCCGCTGTATACTCCTCGAGAGTCACCCCCGCTGTATACTCCTCAAGAGTCAACCCCGCTGTATACTCCTCAAGAGTCACCCCCGCTGTATACTCCTCAAGAGTCACCCCCGCTGTATACTCCTCAAGAGTCACCCCGCCAACCCGCTGTACACTCCTCAAGAGTCACCCCCCTGTACACTCCTCAAGAGTCACCCCGCCAACCCGCTGTATACTCCTCAAGAGTCACCCCCGCTGTATACTCCTCAAGAGTCACCCCGCCAACCAGCTGTATACTCCTCAAGAGTCACCCCCGCTGTACACTCCTCAAGAGTCACCCCCGCTGTATACTCCTCGAGAGTCACCCCTGCTGTATACTCCTCAAGAGTCACCCTGCCAACCAGCTGTATACTCCTCAAGAGTCACTCCGCCAACCCGCTGTACACTCCTCGAGAGTCACCCCCGCTGTATACTCCTCAAGAGTCACCCCGCCAACCCGCTGTACACTTCTCGAGAGTCACCCCCGCTGTATACTCCTCGAGTCACCCCGCCAACCCGCTGTAACTCCTCGAGAGTCACCCCCGCTGTATACTCCTCAAGAGTCACCCCGCCAACCCGCTGTACACTCCTCGAGAGTCACCCCCGCAGTATACTCCTCAAGAGTCACCCCGCCAACCCACTGTATACTCCTCAAGAGTCACCCCCGCCAACCCGCTGTATACTCCTCGAGAGTCACCCCCGCTGTATACTCCTCAAGAGTCACCCCGCCAACCCGCTGTATACTCCTCAAGAGTCACCCCCGCCAACCCGCTGTATACTCCTCGAGAGTCACCCCCGCTGTATACTCCTCAAGAGTCACCCCGCCAACCCGCTGTATACTCCTCAAGAGTCACCCCCGCTGTATACTCCTCGAGAGTCACCCCCGCTGTATACTCCTCAAGAGTCACCCCGCCAACCCGCTGTATACTCCTCAAGAGTCACCCCCGCTGTATACTCCTCGAGAGTCACCCCCGCTGTATACTCCTCAAGCGTCACCCCCGCCAACCCGCTGAACACTCCTCAAGAGTCACCCCCGCTGTATACTCCTCAAGAGTCCCCCCGCCAACCCGCTGTATACTCCTCAAGAGTCACGCCCGCCAACCCGCTGTACACTCCTCAAGAGTCACCCCCGCTGTATACACCTCAAGAGTCACCCCGCCAACCCGCTGTATACTCCTCAAGAGTCACCCCCGCTGTATACTCCTCAAGAGTCACCCCCGCTGTATACTCCTCAAGAGTCACCCCCGCTGTATACTCCTCAAGAGTCACCCCGCCAACCCGCTGTATACTCCTCAAGAGTCACCCCCGCTGTATACTCCTCAAGAGTCACCCCCGCTGTATACTCCTCAAGAGTCACCCCCGCTGTATACTCCTCAAGAGTCACCCCCGCTGTATACTCCTCAAGAGTCACCCCCGCTGTATACTCCTCAAGAGTCACCCCGCCAACCCGCTGTATACTCCTCAAGAGTCACCCCCGCCAACCCGCTGTACACTCCTCAAGAGTCACCCCGCCAACCCGCTGTACACTCCTCGAGAGTCACCCCCGCTGTATACTCCTCAAGAGTCACCCCGCCAACCCGCTGTATACTCCTCAAGAGTCACCCCCGCCAACACGCTGTACACTCCTCAAGAGTCACCCCGCTAACCCGCTGTACACTCCTCAAGAGTCACCCCCGCTGTATACTCCTCAAGAGTCACCCCGCCTACCCGCTGTATACTCCTCAAGAGTCACCCCCGCTGTACACTCCTCAAGAGTCACCCCCCGCTGTATACTCCTCGAGAGTCACCCCCCGCTGTATACTCCTCGAGAGTCACCCCCGCTGTATACTCCTCAAGAGTCACCCCCGCTGTATACTCCTCAAGAGTCACCCCCGCTGTATACTCCTCAAGAGTCACCCCCGCTGTATACTCCTCAAGAGTCACCCCCGCTGTATACTCCTCAAGAGTCACCCCCGCTGTATACTCCTCAAGAGTCACCCCCGCTGTATACTCCTCAAGAGTCACCCCGCCAACACGCTGTATACTCTTTAAGAGTCACCCCCGCTGTATACTCCTCAAGAGTCACCCCCGCTGTATACTCCTCAAGAGTCACCCCCGCCAACACGCTGTACACTCCTCAAGAGTCACCCCGCCAACCCGCTGTACACTCCTCAAGAGTCATCCCCGCTGTATACTCCTCAAGAGTCACCCCCGCTGTATACTCCTCGAGAGTCACCCCCGCTGTATACTCCTCGAGAGTCACCCCCGCTGTATACTCCTCAAGCGTCACCCTGCCAACCAGCTGTATACTCCTCAAGAGTCACCCCGCCAACCCGCTGTACACTCCTCGAGAGTCAACCCCGCTGTATACTCCTCAAGAGTCACCCCGCCAACCCGCTGTACACTCCTCGAGAGTCACCCCCGCTGTATACTCCTCAAGAGTCACCCCGCCAACCCGCTGTATACTCCTCAAGAGTCACCCCCGCCAACCCGCTGTATACTCCTCGAGAGTCACCCCCGCTGTATACTCCTCAAGAGTCACCCCGCCAACCCGCTGTACACTCCTCGAGAGTCACCCCCGCTGTATACTCCTCAAGAGTCACCCCGCCAACCTGCTGTATACTCCTCAAGAGTCACCCCCGCCAACCCGCTGTATACTCCTCAAGAGTCACCCCCGCTGTATACTCCTCGAGAGTCACCCCCGCTGTATACTCCTCGAGAGTCACCCCGCCAACCCGCTGTATACTCCTCAAGAGTCACCCCGCCAACCCGCTGTATACTCCTCAAGAGTCACCCCGCCAACCCGCTGTACACTCCTCGAGAGTCACCCCCGCTGTATACTCAAGAGTCACCCCGCCAACCCGCTGTATACTCCTCAAGAGTCACCCCCGCCAACACGCTGTACACTCCTCAAGAGTCACCCCGCCAACCCGCTGTATACTCCTCAAGAGTCACCCCGCCAACCCGCTGTACACTCCTCAAGAGTCACCCCCGCCAACCCGCTGTATACTCCTCGAGAGTCACCCCCGCTGTATACTCCTCAAGAGTCACCCCGCCAACCCGCTGTATACTCCTCAAGAGTCAACCCCGCTGTATACTCCTCGAGAGTCACCCCCGCTGTATACTCCTCGAGAGTCACCCCCGCTGTATACTCCTCGAGAGTCACCCCCGCTGTATACTCCTCAAGAGTCACCCCCGCTGTATACTCCTCAAGAGTCACCCCCGCTGTATACTCCTCAAGAGTCACCCCCGCTGTATACTCCTCAAGAGTCACCCCCGCTGTATACTCCTCAAGAGTCACCCCCGCTGTATACTCCTCAAGAGTCACCCCCGCTGTATACTCCTCAAGAGTCACCCCCGCTGTATACTCCTCAAGAGTCACCCCCGCTGTATACTCCTCAAGAGTCACCCCCGCTGTATACTCCTCAAGAGTCACCCCCGCTGTATACTCCTCAAGAGTCACCCCCGCTGTATACTCCTCAAGAGTCACCCCCGCTGTATACTCCTCAAGAGTCACCCCCGCTGTATACTCCTCAAGAGTCACCCCCGCTGTATACTCCTCAAGAGTCACCCCGCCAACACGCTGTATACTCCTCAAGAGTCACCCCGCCAACCCGCTGTACACTCCTCAAGAGTCACCCCCGCTGTATACTCCTCAAGAGTCACCCCCGCTGTATACTCCTCGAGAGTCACCCCCGCTGTATACTCCTCGAGAATCACCCCCGCTGTATACTCAAGAGTCACCCTGCCAACCAGCTGTATACTCCTCAAGAGTCACCCCGCCAACCCGCTGTACACTCCTCGAGAGTCAACCCCGCTGTATACTCCTCAAGAGTCACCCCGCCAACCCGCTGTACACTCCTCGAGAGTCACCCCCGCTGTATACTCCTCAAGAGTCACCCCGGCAACCCGCTGTACACTCCTCAAGAGTCACCCCCGCTGTATACTCCTCAAGAGTCACCCCCGCTGTATACTCCTCAAGAGTCACCCCGCCAACACGCTGTATACTCCTCAAGAGTCACCCCGCCAACCCGCTGTACACTCCTCAAGAGTCACCCCCGCTGTATACTCCTCAAGAGTCACCCCCGCTGTATACTCCTCGAGAGTCACCCCCGCTGTATACTCCTCGAGAATCACCCCCGCTGTATACTCAAGAGTCACCCCCGCCAACCCGCTGTATACTCCTCAAGAGTCACCCCGCCAACCCGCTGTACACTCCTCGAGAGTCAACCCCGCTGTATACTCCTCAAGAGTCACCCCGCCAACCCGCTGTACACTCCTCGAGAGTCACCCCCGCTGTATACTCCTCAAGAGTCACCCCGGCAACCCGCTGTACACTCCTCGAGAGTCACCCCCGCTGTATACTCCTCAAGAGTCACCCCGCCAACCCGCTGTATACTCCTCAAGAGTCACCCCCGCCAACCCACTGTATACTCCTCGAGAGTCACCCCCGCTGTATACTCCTCAAGAGTCACCCCGCCAACCCGCTGTATACTCCTCAAGAGTCACCCCCGCCAACCCGCTGTATACTCCTCGAGAGTCACCCCCGCTGTATACCCCTCAAGAGCCACCCCGCCAACCTGCTGTATACTCCTCAAGAGTCACCCCGCCAACCCGCTGTATACTCCTCAAGAGTAACCCCCGCCAACCCGCTGTATACTCCTCAAGAGTCACCCCCGCTGTATACTCCTCGAGAGTCACCCCCGCTGTATACTCCTCAAGAGTCACCCCGCCAACCCGCTGTATACTCCTCAAGAGTCACCCCGCCAACCCGCTGTACACTCCTCGAGAGTCACCCCCGCTGTATACTCCTCAAGAGTCACCCCGCCAACCCGCTGTATACTCCTCAAGAGTCACCCCCGCCAACACGCTGTACACTCCTTAAGAGTCACCCAGCCAACCCGCTGTACACTCCTCAAGAGTCACCCCCCGCTGTACACTCCTCAAGAGTCACCCCCCGCTGTACACTCCTCAAGAGTCACCCCCCGCTGTACACTCCTCAAGAGTCACCCCCCGCTGTACACTCCTCAAGAGTCACCCCCCGCTGTACACTCCTCAAGAGTCACCCCCCGCTGTACACTCCTCAAGAGTCACCCCCCGCTGTACACTCCTCAAGAGTCACCCCCCGCTGTATACTCCTCAAGAGTCACCCCCCGCTGTATACTCCTCAAGAGTCACCCCCGCTGTATACTCCTCAAGAGTCACCCCCGCTGTATACTCCTCAAGAGTCACCCCCGCTGTATACTCCTCAAGAGTCACCCCCGCTGTATACTCCTCAAGAGTCATCCCCGCTGTATACTCCTCAAGAGTCACCCCGCCAACCCGCTGTATACTCCTCAAGAGTCACCCCCGCTGTATACTCCTCAAGAGTCACCCCGCCAACCAGCTGTATACTCCTCAAGAGTCACCCCCGCTGTACACTCCTCAAGAGTCACCCCCGCTGTATACTCCTCGAGAGTCACCCCCGCTGTATACTCCTCAAGAGTCACCCTGCCAACCAGCTGTATACTCCTCAAGAGTCACCCCCGCCAACCCGCTGTATACTCCTCAAGAGTCACTCCGCCAACCCGCTGTACACTCCTCGAGAGTCACCCCCGCTGTATACTCCTCAAGAGTCACCCCGCCAACCCGCTGTACACTTCTCGAGAGTCACCCCCGCTGTATACTCCTCAAGAGTCACCCCGCCAACCCGCTGTACACTCCTCGAGAGTCACCCCCGCTGTATACTCCTCAAGAGTCACCCCGCCAACCCGCTGTACACTCCTCGAGAGTCACCCCCGCTGTATACTCCTCAAGAGTCACCCTGCCAACCAGCTGTATACTCCTCAAGAGTCACCCCCGCCAACCCGCTGTATACTCCTCAAGAGTCACCCCGCCAACCCGCTGTACACTCCTCGAGAGTCAACCCCGCTGTATACTCCTCAAGAGTCACCCCGCCAACCCGCTGTACACTCCTCGAGAGTCACCCCCGCTGTATACTCCTCAAGAGTCACCCCGGCAACCCGCTGTACACTCCTCGAGAGTCACCCCCGCTGTATACTCCTCAAGAGTCACCCCGCCAACACGCTGTATACTCCTCAAGAGTCACCCCCGCCAACCCGTTGTATACTCCTCGAGAGTCACCCCCGCTGTATACTCCTCAAGAGTCACCCCGCCAACCCGCTGTATACTCCTCAAGAGTCACCCCCGCCAACCCGCTGTATACTCCTCGAGAGTCACCCCCGCTGTATACCCCTCAAGAGCCACCCCGCCAACCTGCTGTATACTCCTCAAGAGTCACCCCGCCAACCCGCTGTATACTCCTCAAGAGTAACCCCCGCCAACCCGCTGTATACTCCTCAAGAGTCACCCCCGCTGTATACTCCTCGAGAGTCACCCCCGCTGTATACTCCTCAAGAGTCACCCCGCCAACCCGCTGTATACTCCTCAAGAGTCACCCCGCCAACCCGCTGTACACTCCTCGAGAGTCACCCCCGCTGTATACTCCTCAAGAGTCACCCCGCCAACCCGCTGTATACTCCTCAAGAATCACCCCCGCCAACACGCTGTACACTCCTTAAGAGTCACCCAGCCAACCCGCTGTACACTCCTCAAGAGTCACCCCCGCTGTACACTCCTCAAGAGTCACCCCCGCTGTACACTCCTCAAGAGTCACCCCCGCTGTACACTCCTCAAGAGTCACCCCCGCTGTACACTCCTCAAGAGTCACCCCCGCTGTACACTCCTCAAGAGTCACCCCCCGCTGTATACTCCTCAAGAGTCACCCCGCCAACCCGCTGTATACTCCTCAAGAATCACCCCCGCCAACACGCTGTACACTCCTTAAGAGTCACCCAGCCAACCCGCTGTACACTCCTCAAGAGTCACCCCCGCTGTACACTCCTCAAGAGTCACCCCCGCTGTACACTCCTCAAGAGTCACCCCCGCTGTACACTCCTCAAGAGTCACCCCCGCTGTACACTCCTCAAGAGTCACCCCCGCTGTACACTCCTCAAGAGTCACCCCCGCTGTACACTCCTCAAGAGTCACCCCCCGCTGTACACTCCTCAAGAGTCACCCCCCGCTGTACACTCCTCAAGAGTCACCCCCCGCTGTACACTCCTCAAGAGTCACCCCCCGCTGTACACTCCTCAAGAGTCACCCCCCGCTGTATACTCCTCGAGAGTCACCCCCGCTGTATACTCCTCAAGAGTCACCCCCGCTGTATACTCCTCAAGAGTCACCCCCGCTGTATACTCCTCAAGAGTCACCCCCGCTGTATACTCCTCAAGAGTCACCCCCGCTGTATACTCCTCAAGAGTCACCCCCGCTGTATACTCCTCAAGAGTCACCCCCGCTGTATACTCCTCAAGAGTCACCCCCGCTGTATACTCCTCAAGAGTCACCCCCGCTGTATACTCCTCAAGAGTCACCCCCGCTGTATACTCCTCAAGAGTCATCCCCGCTGTATACTCCTCAAGAGTCACCCCGCCAACCCGCTGTATACTCCTCAAGAGTCACCCCCGCTGTATACTCCTCAAGAGTCACCCCGCCAACCAGCTGTATACTCCTCAAGAGTCACCCCCGCTGTACACTCCTCAAGAGTCACCCCCGCTGTACACTCCTCAAGAGTCACCCCCGCTGTATACTCCTCGAGAGTCACCCCCGCTGTATACTCCTCGAGAGTCACCCCCGCTGTATACTCCTCAAGAGTCACCCCCGCTGTATACTCCTCAAGAGTCACCCTGCCAACCAGCTGTATACTCCTCAAGAGTCACCCCCGCCAACCCGCTGTATACTCCTCAAGAGTCACTCCGCCAACCCGCTGTACACTCCTCGAGAGTCACCCCCGCTGTATACTCCTCAAGAGTCACCCCGCCAACCCGCTGTACACTTCTCGAGAGTCACCCCCGCTGTATACTCCTCAAGAGTCACCCCGCCAACCCGCTGTACACTCCTCGAGAGTCACCCCCGCTGTATACTCCTCAAGAGTCACCCCGCCAACCCGCTGTACACTCCTCGAGAGTCACCCCCGCAGTATACTCCTCAAGAGTCACCCCGCCAACCCACTGTATACTCCTCAAGAGTCACCCCCGCCAACCCGCTGTATACTCCTCGAGAGTCACCCCCGCTGTATACTCCTCAAGAGTCACCCCGCCAACCCGCTGTACACTCCTCGAGAGTCACCCCCGCAGTATACTCCTCAAGAGTCACCCCGCCAACCCACTGTATACTCCTCAAGAGTCACCCCCGCCAACCCGCTGTATACTCCTCGAGAGTCACCCCCGCTGTATACTCCTCAAGAGTCACCCCGCCAACCCGCTGTATACTCCTCAAGAGTCACCCCCGCCAACCCGCTGTATACTCCTCGAGAGTCACCCCCGCTGTATACTCCTCAAGAGTCACCCCGCCAACCCGCTGTATACTCCTCAAGAGTCAACCCCGCTGTATACTCCTCGAGAGTCACCCCCGCTGTATACTCCTCAAGCGTCACCCCCGCCAACCCGCTGTACACTCCTCAAGAGTCACCCCCGCTGTATACTCCTCAAGAGTCACCCCGCCAACCCGCTGTATACTCCTCAAGAGTCACGCCCGCCAACCCGCTGTACACTCCTCAAGAGTCACCCCCGCTGTATACTCAAGAGTCACCCCGCCAACCCGCTGTATACTCTTTAAGAGTCACCCCCGCTGTATACTCCTCAAGAGTCACCCCCGCTGTATACTCCTCAAGAGTCACCACCGCTGTATACTCCTCAAGAGTCACCCCGCCAACCCGCTGTATACTCCTCAAGAGTCACCCCCGCCAACCCGCTGTACACTCCTCAAGAGTCACCCCCGCTGTATACTCCTCGAGAGTCACCCCCGCTGTATACTCCTCAAGAGTCACCCCCGCTGTATACTCCTCAAGAGTCACCCCCGCTGTATACTCCTCAAGAGTCACCCCCGCTGTATACTCCTCAAGAGTCACCCCGCCAACCCGCTGTACACTCCTCAAGAGTCACCCCCGCTGTATACTCAAGAGTCACCCCGCCAACCCGCTGTATACTCCTCAAGAGTCACCCCCGCCAACCCGCTGTATACTCCTCGAGAGTCACCCCCGCTGTATACTCCTCAAGAGTCACCCCGCCAACCCGCTGTATACTCAAGAGTCACCCCCGCTGTATACTCCTCGAGAGTCACCCCCGCTGTATACTCCGAGTCCTGAAGAGTCACCCCGCCAACCCGCTGTATACTCCTCAAGAGTCACCCCCGCTGTATACTCCTCGAGAGTCACCCCCGCTGTATATTCCTCAAGCGTCACCCCCGCCAACCCGCTGTACACTCCTCAAGAGTCACCCCCGCTGTATACTCCTCAAGAGTCACCCCGCCAACCCGCTGTATACTCCTCAAGAGTCACGCCCGCCAACCCGCTGTACACTCCTCAAGAGTCACTCCCGCTGTATACTCCTCAAGAGTCACCCCGCCAACCCGCTGTATACTCTTTAAGAGTCACCCCCGCTGTATACTCCTCGAGAGTCACCCCCACCGTATACTTCTCAAGCGTCACCCCCACCAACCTGCTGTATACTCCTCAAGCGTCACCCCCGCTACTTTCCCGCTGTATACTCCTCAAGCGTCACCTCCGCCAACCCGCTGTACAGTCCTCAAGAGTCACCCCCGCCAACCCGCTGTACATTTAAGCGTCACCCCCGCTATCCTGCTGTATACTCCTCAAGCATCACCCCCACCAACCTGCTGTATACTCCTCAAGCGTCACCCCCGCTACTATCCCGCTGTATAACTCCTCAAGCGTCACCTCCGCCAACCCGCTGTACACTCCTCAAGCGTCACCTCCGCCAACCCGCTGTACACTCCTCAAGCGTCACCTCCACCAACCCGCTGTACACTCAAGCGTCACCCCCGCTATCCCGCTGTATACTCCTCAAGCGTCACCCCCCGCTATCCCGCTGTATACTCCTCAAGCGTCACCCCCCGATATCCCGCTGTATACTCCTCAAGCGTCACCCCCGCTATCCCGCTGTACACTCCTCAAGCGTCACCCCCGCCAACCTGCAGTAAACTCAAGCGTCACCCCCGCTAACCTGCTGGGTCCCTGGCTTGGCACTCGCACTTGGCACTCACTGTCCCTGGTTGGTGAGAAGACTGCTCTGTGTTGTGGAAAATTTTATTAATGTATGTTGTCAGATGTCCCCCAGTGTCGGTTTTGCTGCAATGCACTCATCTGAGCGTATTTTCACTTACAGACAAACCTTCCTGTGGACACAGCGATGTTTGCTCCTTTTAGGGATATTTGTTTTATGCCTCGCCAAGGGACTGGCCACTTCTTGACGTTGGCATTAAATGACTCCGAGCGGACAGATCTGCGTCCACAGGAACTATAGCATAACTATACAACAATTGTGGTCCATTGAGAGCCATAGTGTCAGAGAACGTACCTTGCCGGGCGTGTTGGTGGTCGCTTTGGTGTGCGTTCGCGCGCGCCGATGCGCGCTGATGTTGGGCATGTTCCTGTCCGCGCTGGTGCACTTCCCAGACTGCGGGCGCGCGCGCGCCTGTGCGCGATGGTGTGCCTGTGCGCACGGGTGCATGTGCGCGCGTTGCGTGCGCACGCGCCATTGCACACGCCGATGCGCCGATGTGCCATTGCGCGCGCCGATGCACGCCGGTTCGCCCATTTAAACTCCTGGAACACTTCAGACCGGTGCTGTCTGATCTACAGTCCCCTGTGTATCCTGCTCCTGTTAACTGCCTGAAACCTGATCTTCTGACCACCCGGCTTGTTACTGGACTTTTCCTGCTATCCGCCTGCACCCGACCTTGGCCTGTCTTTGACCCTGAACTTGCCTACCCCGCTGTACCATACTGCCTGAACATTGCCGAACCCTGCTTGTCTTGACCACTCTCTCTGCACATGCCCAGCTGTGCTGCTCTACACACCTGCCTGCCTACTTGCCTGCCTGCAGCCAGCCCGGCTCAGCTACTCTCCTGAACCCAGGATCCGGAGCTTCCTTCCAGTAACCACTCTCAGGCTCTCTTACCCTTCCGCACTCCCGTGCCTCCTGTCTGCACACTTAGGGGCCCGCGAGTCGGATCCGTACGGGGGACCTTCCTCTGCTCTAACGGACTCGCTGATCAGGTATGTACAACCCTGACACATAGTTTTCATATGGTTCCCGTCATTGGAAGTGGTGCACATCACTGCTAGTCTATTTTAATGTATACATGTCTGTCATGTATTGTATGTATTTAAATAACCCTGTTGGAAGGGATATCCTTATATGGTCAGCTGCTGGGTGGAGCTCACGCCCTGTGAGCTCACTTCCTATGGAGGAGGTCACATGTTGTGACATCACTTCCTGGCTGGGAGTTTAATAAAACAGCCTGTGAGGGCGTCGGCGGTCAGTTGATGCTGTGATGCCGAGATGAACCTAGCAGTCTGGTGATGCTTCTTGATTTGTATGAATGGGGTTCGAATGGAAGGTGAGTGAATTTTAGTTTAAGAAGTATTATTTCATTAAGACGAAGTGTGCTTATTTAGCACAAGGCAAAAATGGCTGTATGCTCTGCAAACAACCAATTTTGCCACGATATCTGGTACTGGCATCAGCTACTCACAGTAGTCTCCGGTAGGAACATGGATGGTGCCTTAGTGGCGGCAGCTTCCCCTTTACCTCCGACCACAACCGGTTCCCCCGTCCGGCTGAACCTTCTCAACTTGGTTGGACTCAAATCCTGCAGTCCCAACACTGCGCTGCTTCTCCTGCTCCTGGATATGCCTCAGGCTTCCGGCCTTGCAACCCGGGGCGACATAACACACGTCCACCCAGACAGCCGTCCAGGTGGCACAAAACCCCCGATCACCTGACTCCACCCGAATATATAGGTTCTCCCAGCAGGCCAAGGGACTAAAGAAACCCCGGCCCATTGGCTGAGACACCCCATTTATTCATGATCTGACCTTGCTATGCCCTTGTTGATCTAATGTCACCAGCCACAGTGCCACCTAGTGACAGAAGAGAGAAGCAATCCCAGAATTAGAGAGGAATCAGTTGACCTCCTAACAATTAGCCAGGACAATTACCACCTGGCAAACTAAGTTTGTTAGCCAGCCTGCCTAAACACCAAGGTGCTGCACCTAAAAAAAGGTGTGATTCTTGTATATTGGACCCCCTTCCCTTTGTGGGTGTTCTGCTATAGATGAGCGGCCTCACCGAAGAGAGTCACCCTGACCAATGAGACTTCTGTTACACCCCAGGATAGGAATGACAGAAGATCTGGGGTCTCTCTTCATATATGGTGCTATTCAAGGTATGGATCCCAGGGGACTCAGTCCTCCTCCTACTCCGATGGTCAGCGACCGTCCGCTCAGTCACATGAGGTGGGGAGAGACCTCTGTTTCTCTCTCCTATGAGTGTGGGGGAGGGGTAAGAGAAGATAATAGAAGAAATCTTTTGGGGGGGGGGCAGCATTAAACTGAACCCGTTACTTTACCCTCAAGTGGATATCCAATGTCTTTATATGATAGATATTGTCCGTGTGTGTGTGTGTGTGTGTACTACAACAATTGTAATGACGGCTGATATACTCAGGGGGGCGATAATTCCATCTCTCCTAGAGCTACATCATCATAGTGCAGTTCCTGGAAAAAGTATTCATACCCCTTGAAATTCCCCACATTTTCTCATGTTACAACCAAAAAAATGTAAATGTATTTTATTGGGATTTTATGTGAGAGACCAACACAAAATGTCACATAATTGTGAAGTGGAAGGAAAATGATAAATGATACAAATAAATATGTGAAAAGTGGGGGGGGGGGGCATTTGTATGGCGCCCCCCGGAGTCAATACTTTGTAGAACCCCCTTTCTCTACAAGTCTTTTGGGGGTGTCTCTACCAGCTTTGCACATCTAGAGAGGGACATTTCTGCCCATTCCTCTTTGTAAAATATCTCAAGCTCTGTCAGATTGGATGGAGAGCGTCTGTGATCAGCAATTTTCAAGTCTTGCCACAGATTCTCAATGTGATTTAGGTCTGGACTGTGACTGGGCCATTCTAACACATGAATATGCTTTGATCTAAACCATTCCATTGTAGCTCTGGCTGT
This sequence comes from Rana muscosa, assembly GCA_029206835.1. NCBI lineage: Eukaryota > Metazoa > Chordata > Amphibia > Anura > Ranidae > Rana > Rana muscosa. Next base: position 351,020,753 of record CM055125.1, on the reverse strand, counting down.
ACTTTAGGGTCGTTGTCCTGCTGGAAGGTGAACCCCCCCCCCAGTCTCAAGTCTTTTGCCGACTCTAACAGGTTTTCTTCTAAGATTGTCCTGTATTTGTCTCCATCCATCTTCCCATCAACTCTGACCAGCTTCCCTGTCCCTGCTGAAGAAAAGCATCCCCACCACATGATGCTGCCACCACCGTGTTTCACGGTGGGGATGGTGTGTTCAGGGGGATGGGCAGTGTTAGTTTTCCCCACACATAGCGTTTTGCTTTTAGGCCAAAAAGTTGAATTTTGGTCTCGTGACCAGAGCACCTTCTGCCACATGTTTGCTGTGTCCCCCACATGTTTGCTGTGTCCCCCACATGTTTGCTGTGTCCCCCACATGATTGCTGTGTCCCCCACATGATTCCTGTGTCCCCCACATGTTTGCTGTGTCCCCCACATGATTTCTGTGTCCCCCACATGTTTGCTGTGTCCCCCACATGGTTGCTGTGTCCCCCACATGGTTGCTGTGTCCCCCACATGGCTTCTCACAAACTACAAACAGGACTTCTTATGACTTTCTATCACCAATGTCTTTCTTCTTGTCACTCTTCCATAAAGGGCAGATTTGTGGAGAAGCACGACTAATAGTTGTCCTGTGGACAGATTCTCCCCCCTGAGCTGTGGATCTCTGCAGCTCCTCCAGAGTTACCATGGGGCCTCTTGGCTGCTTCTCCGATGAATGCTCTCCTTGCCCGGCCCACTCATATTAGGTGGACGGCCATGTCTTGGTAGGTTTGCAGTTGTGCCATACTCTTTCCATTTTCCGATAATGGATTGAACAGAGCTCCGTGAGATGATCAAAGCTTGGGAGATTTTTTTATAACCTAACCCTTCTCCACAACTTTATGCCTGACCTGTCTGGTGTGTTCCTTGGCCTTCATAATGCTGTTTGTTCACTAAGGTTCCCTAACAAACCTCTGAGGGCTTCACAGAACATCTGTATTTATACTGAGATTAAATGACACACAGGTGGACTCTATTTACTAATTAGGTGACTTCTGAAGGCAATTGGTTCCCCTAGATTATAGTTAGGGGTATCAGAGGAAAGGGGGCTGAATATAAATGCCCCCCCACACTTTTCACATATTTATTTGTATCATTTATCATTTTCCTTCCACTTCACAATTATGTGACACTTTGTGTTGGTCCATCACATAAAATCCCAATAAAATACATTTACGTTTTTGGTTGTAACATGACAAAATGTGGGGAATTTCAAGGGGTATAAATACTTTTTCCAGGCACTGTATGTATTATTTTCATCATTATTTTTATAATCACTGGTGTTATATTACATACTATTATTCTTATCATTGCTGTGTGTCCTCACCTGTTTCCCCGGAGGTTGCACCCACAGGTGTCTCCCATTGGTACATCCCTTCTGATCCAGGAATTCATTGAAGTCGCTTGTTTTAATGCAGCAGCAGGACCAATACTTCATTCTACAGGGGGAGCAGGAGAGATATATATTATGTATACTGAGAGCTGTGACATCAAAAACCCCTATAACAGATGGAATCCTGGACTGGACGGTGTGGAGTTGCTCTGTGTATTGTACATAGGGTTGTTCTGGATATTTTTGTTGTTATTCTCTCACTGTTATAATAAACCAACCAATAAAATGATAGACTGATCGTTTCTTTGTCACAAAATCAAATACTCTTTTCCCTCACTGTAATATCCTCGTCTGGCGGTGATGAATGATTGGATATTGGGAGGGGGGGGACAGAAATCATCTCCTTACCCTTCATGGAAGACGGGGACCCCTGGGTGATGGACGCACACCCCCTCGTTACTCTCCGCTCCTTGATAAACCTGCAGGAAAGGTGGGAGGTAATCACTCTTCTTCTATAATGAGGGATATCAGGCCTCAGCACACAGCGGGGGGAACTTGGCAGACAGAAGCCTGTTATGACGCGGGACGAAACACGTACAGGACACAAATTTACACAAATGTCATTCTACTGGCAGAATATGAATTCTGGTGATTGGAATAAATGCCGATGTCTTACATACGGGCATAAATTACACTGATAAAAGCGATCTGAATGCAGGGGTGGGCCATTGTTTTTACGCCCCTGAACACTGTACAATCCACCTGTAAAGGACGCAATGACCATTGGATGACCTGGAGGGGTAAAAAACAGTCACGCCAGGCGCCTCGAGCAGCAGCATTTTTATTGGCCGTGTATATGGGACCTGAGAACGCCATCCCCTCGATACACACATTACTGCCCCCCTCCCATCTGTACACACATTACCATCCCCCCACCTCCGTACACACATTACAGCCCCCCTCACCTCCGTACACATTACCGCCCCCCTTACCTCCATACACAAATTACTGCCCCCCTCACCTCCATACACAAATTACTGCCCCCCTCACCTCCATACACAAATTACTGCCCCCCTCACCTCCATACACACATTACTGCCCCCCTCACCTCCATACACACATTACCACCCCCCCCTTACCTCCATACATACATACAATACCGCCCCCCTCACCTCCATACATACATTACCGCCCCCCTCACCTCCATACACACATTACTGCCCCCCTCACCTCCATACACACATTACCGCCCCCCTCACCTCCATACACACATTACCGCCCCCCTCACCTCCATACACACATTACTGCCCGCCCTCACCTCCATACACACATTACTGCCCCCCTCACCTCCATACACACATTACTGCCCCCCCTCATCTCCATACACACATTACTGCCCCCCTCACCTCCATACACACATTACTGCCCCCCTCACCTCCATACACACATTACTGCCCCCCTCACCTCCATACACACATTACCGCCCCCCCCCCCCTCACCTCTTTACAGCCGGAGCGTTTACACCGCGTCCCCAGCGCTGTCACCCCCGCCTCCTCTGTAACATAAAAGATGATGAATGGATTTATTGCAAAACTGCAGAAATAACAGAAGAAAATGTCCCATTTCTAGAGAAGACGGGCGAGCTTCATAAACTGTGCCGGGTGTTATAACGCCCGGATGATGACCCCCTTCACCTTTTATCTGAGCATCCGACTTCACCGACAACGTCATCTTCTCCAGCTCTTCTTCTACCGAGCGGGAAACCTTCACCAGAAGGGGGCGCAACTCCTCCTCAGTGCTGCAACAACAGACAGCCTGACTGTAATAACCACCTGCCAGGACAGAGGGGGGGGGCAACTCCATATCACTGGCCATGGAGGGGCAACTCCATGTCATTGGCCATGGGGGGGCAACTCCATATCATTGGCCATGGGGGGGCACACCATATCATTGGCCATGGGGGGAGGGGGCAACTCCATATCACTGGCCGTGAGAGAGGGTAGCAACTCCATATTATTGGCCATGGGGAAGGGCAACTCCATATCATTGGTGGGTGGTCAACTTCCCCCCCCCTCCCTTATGTCCATTAATGTAAACTCCATATTAATGACCATGGTGGAGGGGAGCAACTCCATCTCATTGGCCATGAATGGGGCACCTCGTTTTTAATGGCCATGGTGTCGGGGGGGGGGGGGGCGGGGGCAAAGACTCCGTATTATTGCCCAAGATATTGGTATACGGTATATATTACTTTGGAGGTCAGCGTAGGGAATGACACCGTTTATGAATGAGGAAATCCACCAATCACAGAGAGGGTGGGCTGCACAGGAACACCTTTATAAGGACTAAGGACGTCCCCCGAGGAGCCCCACACACAGATGATCGATCATTATACTTGAAGGAGCCCGGGGATGTTTTGCTGTCATCCCCCCACACACAGTACAATCTCTTTTTTTTGCTCTTTGCACCCTGGTATATTCTGCAAGGGGGGGGGGAGACAGACATGAACTATCATTACCTCGGCCTTTCCTTCCGCATCTTCTCTGCAGACTTGGGGCCCCGTACAATGATCTCAGGGGCCGGGCCGTCGGAGGCAGTTTTGCTTCCAGAGATGTTGGGTTTTAGAGTTTCTAGAGGTTTCTCATTGCTGTGTGGCCCCTTAGAGCAACCCTAAGGAAGAGAGATCCACAATGGTGACACCAAGACACAATGGAGACATAGTATACAGTATATACACCGGATACATAGAGTAGAGAATATACAGTATATACACCGGAAACATAGAGAGTATACAGTATATACAGCGGATACATAGAGTATACAGTATATACACCGGATACATAGAGAGTATACAGTATATACAATGGATTCATAGTACAGTATATACACTGGATACAAAGAAGACCCTAGAGAATAAAAATAGGATTTTTATAACAGCTTACCTGTAAAATCCTTTTCTTGGAGTACATCACGGGACACAGAGCGACATAGTCATTACTAATGGGTTATATAGATACCGTCAGGTGCTGGCACTGGCAACTTCCAAAACCGGAAGTACCCTCCCCTATATAAGCCCCTCCCATCCGGGAGCACCTCAGTTTTGTAGCAAAGCAATAAGTGTCCCTAAAGAGGGGCGGGAGCTCTGTGTCCCGTGATGTACTCCAAGAAAAGGATTTTACAGGTAAGCTGTTATAAAAATCCTATTTTCTTTCTCGTACATCACGGGACACAGAGCGACATAGTCATTACTAATGGGATGTCCTAAAGCAATGCCAAATGAGGGGGGGGATACACCATATATAAGCTGAGCGCTATCAGACATGAGGATCTTTTGCGGCCTGCAACACACTGCGCCCAAAGGCGACATCCTCCTGACTTCTAATGTCCACCTGGTAGGACCTAGTAAACGTGTGTACCGAAGACCATGTTGCGGCCTTACAGATCTGAGCCAGGGAGGCCTGGTGATGCACTGCCCATGAAGTTCCAACTGCTCTCGTGGAGTGCGCTCTAACTTTGAACGGAGGCGGTCTCCTTCTCAAGCCATAAGCTTGCATAATGACCTGTCGAATCCACTTGGCTAAAGTAGATTTTGACGCTGCCTGACCCTTTCTGGGGCCTTCCGGCAGAATAAACAAAGTATCCGTTCTGCGAATCTGAGCAGTGGCTTTTAGATAAGCTTTAACTGCTCTTACTACATCCAAAGAATGCAATAACTTTTCCTCTACCGAAGTAGGTTTGGGGAAAAAAGAAGGAAGAACCACATCTTGGTTCAAATGAAACCTCGATACCACCTTAGGAAGAAAGGCTGGATGAGGACGTAACACTACTCTGTCCTTATGGATAACCAGATATGGCTCCTTACAGGACATAGCTGCTAATTCCGATACTCTTTTAGCCGAACAAATGGCTACTAGAAAAACCAATTTCCTGGTGAGAAGCACCAAGGAAATATGCTGTAATGGTTCAAATGGTTGTTTCTGTAGAACCGACAGAACCAAGTTTAGATCCCATGGACATATGGGAATATTAACCGGAGGACTAATACGCATCACTCCTTGTATAAAGGCTTTGACTAGTGAATGCGAAGCCAAGGGCCTTTGAAAAAATATTGACAAGGCCGAAATCTGACCCTTGATAGTACTCAAGGCAAGCTTCCTATCTACAGCCCATTGTAGGAAGTCCAGAATCCTACCTATTACGTATTTACGTGGATGCCATTTTCTGGCCTCACACCAGGCGATGTACGCCTTCCAGATTCTATAGTAGATCTGCCTGGATACCGGTTTCCTGGCATTGATCATGGTAGACACCACAGCATTAGAGAGCCCTCTCTTTTTTAGAATGTGGGCTTCAATAGCCAGGCCGTCAAACCTAGGGCTGGTAAGGAAGGGTGGTATATCGGTCCCTGCGAAAGCAGGTCCGGACGATGTGGGAGGGTCCAAGGACTCCCCACAGACATTTTTACAATCTCCGCGTACCATGCTCTTCGGGGCCACGCTGGAGCCACCAGAATCACTGGTTTCTTTTCTACCCTGATTCTGCGGAGTAATCGAGGTAACCATTGTGGCGGTGTGAATGCATATATCAGCTTGAACTGATCCCAAGGGAACACTAGGGCATCCGAGCCGCAAGCTAGGGGATCCCTTGTCCGAGAGACAAACCTGTCCCCCTTTGCGTTGAATCTGGATGCTAGAAGATCTACATCCGATGTTCCCCACCGCTGACATATTGTCCAGAAAACCTCGGGGTGAAGGGACCCTTCCTCTGGGCCTAATTGCTGGCGACTTAGAAAGTCCGCCTTCCAATTCTCCACTCCTGGAATGAATACCGCAGATATGGCTGGGACATATTTTTCTGCCCATTTCAGGATGTAATTTACTTCCCTCTGGGCTGCACGACTCCTGGTGCCCCCCTGATGATTGATATATGCCACTGCTGTGGCATTGTCTGATTGAATTCTGACAGGGGACCCTTGGAGTTTGGATGTCCATGCTACTAGGGCATACCGGGCTGCTCGTATCTCTAAGAGATTGATGGGCAGGGCCTTTTCTGCATCCGACCATCTGCCCTGGAGAGACTATTGCTCCAGTACTGCTCCCCAGCCTATAAGGCTGGCATCTGTAGTGACCACCTTCCAAGAAATCGGACTGAAGGATTTCCTTTTTTCCAGATTCTGGGGAACCAACCACCAACGGAGGCTCTTGCGAACGGAAGGGGACAAGGACATTGTAAGTCTAGGGCCTGAACTTTTTTGTTCCAGGCTGACAGTATGGCCCCTTTCAAATTCCTTGAATGGAATTGACCATAGGGTACTGCTTCGAATGATGCCACCATTTTTCCCAGCAGCCTCATATACAGGCGTATGGACGGCTGTCTTTTTTGTACCCACTAAGTGGATCAAATCTTTCAAAGACAACACCTTTCCTCGAGGCAAGAATATTTTTCTCTGGCCTGAATCCAACCTTAGCCCCAAGTATTCCAGACTTTTGACTGTTTTTTAGGGCTGACTTGTCTCGGTTGATAATCCAACCGTGAGATTCCAGATACTTGATTGTCTTGTGAACGACCACGTCTAGTTTTTTCACTGAGTGGTCTATCAGCAATAAGTCATCCAGATATGCCATTATCATTACACCTTGTGTTCTTAGATTGGCCAATAAAGGGCCAGAATTTTTGTAAACACTCGTGGTGTTGTGGCCAAACCGAAGGGTAAGGCTCTGAACTGAAAATGGCGCCCTTCTACTGCAAAGCGTAGAAATTTTTGGTGGACTGGAAAGATGGGAATGTGCAAATAAGCATCTTTGATGTCGATCGCGGCTAACCAATCCTCCCCTTGTAGGGCAGTGGCCACCGATCGGATCGACTCCATCGGAAAGTCCTGATATACAGGAATTTGTATAGCCCTTTTAGAATTAATATGGGCCTCCCGTCCGCGTTTGCTTCGGGACTGTAAGAGGTTTGAGTAAAACCCGAACCCTCATTCTTCCAGGGGAACCTCCATAATTACTCCTTGGAGCAATAGTTGTTCTAGTGCCAACATGAGGAACTCTCTCTTCCGGGGATCCCTTGGCACGTTTGACCTCAAAAATGGGAAGGAGGAGAGTCTTTTAACTCCAAACTGTATCCCAAACCTACTGCGGAGAGCACCTATCTGTCTTGATCGTGTCCCGCCAGGTCTCTTGCGAACAACTGGAGTCCTCCCCCCACCCGACTGAGTGGGGGCTTCAATGAATTTAACTTTGGGGGAGGTTTTGTACCTCCCCTGACCCAGGGTTTCTCATTACCCTGCTACTGTCCCTGTTTTTTACCCCCGGGATTTGACCGAGGAGGCCGTCGGAACTGTTACACAGCCGATGCCCCAGGGACTGGAGAAGCAGGCCTCTTAAAGAGGGACCTCTAACTCTGCTTTTAACCGGCAAGAGCGTATTTTTACCGCTGGAAATTTTCTGGATATATTTGTCCAGGTTTTCCCTGAATAAGCGTTCACCATGAAATGGGACGCTAACCAGCCATTCTTTACAGGGAGCTTTAGCAGACCAGTTTTTGAGCCATAGGAGCCTACGCATATGTACTATAGACAGCGTAAGGCGGGAGGCCTGATGGACTGAATCCTCTATGGCGTCAACCGCAAAGCCTAAGGCTCTAGGTAGATCAGCTAGGGCAAAGCCTGCTGATCTGTCAAGTCCCTCAAGACCTGTTTCAACTGATCCTTCACTGCTTAGCAGACCCCAATAGCTGCTACTGCTGGTTGTATCACCAAGCAGATTTTCATAAGGACTCCAATCTTTTATCTATTGGGTTCTTGAACATTTGGACATTATCCACTGGACATGTCAGTGATTTATACATACAAGAGATGGCTGCGTCCACTGTAGGGACCTTCCATTTTTTTTTTTTTTTTTTGATGAACTTATCCTCCATGGGATAGACCACCGGAAATCTCTTGGGGGAATAAATATTTTCTCAGGACGTTCCCAATCCTGGTAAATGAGCCCTTTCAGTAAAGGGTGAAGTGGAAAAGAACAAACAGTCTGGGGGCTTCTAGCGACCCCAACGAGGATACAGTAGTGGTTGATGGTTCCGCAAGGTGCATTTTTAAATGCTGATCGGACCATGTTAGTCAGAGACTGAACCCATAATCTTTCAGCTTGAGATGCTGAGAAAAGGTTCCCCCACTGTTGATTCCTCTATAACAGAATCAACCTCATCCTGACCCCCTTCAGGCAGGTCGATCCCTGTATGGGACTGTTGCCCTGCTAACAGGCACTCTGAAGGAGGAGACGGAGATCGGGCGTGCTTTCCCTGACAGGGAGGCAGCGATAAATGTTGACAATCTCTCTCTAATCCTCCCAGAGCTGAGGAAAAAACCTCCTCTGTTACATACACAGGAGCAGGTGACTGAGGACAGCCACAGTACCAAGTACCCCTGCGGGGTCTCTACGGTCACTTACCTCTGAACTTCAGGGGAGACTGGTGCAGCAGGAGTATGCCCAAGATCCTCCGAGCCCGATGAGACCCCCTTCGCTTCCTGGAAGATTCAGTTCCGGAGCTTCTGGACGGCATATTCCTAAGCCTAAAGCTGAGGTATTCCAGCCGCAATACACCACTTTTACTGAGAATAGTCTAGCACAATTGCTGCTATATCACAGTTGGTGTCTACTAATGTGCCTTTCTAGGGGATGCCTGTATCAACCGCTTGCTGTATGCCTTTAAATGTTGCCAGCTCTGTCTCTGTACTTCATAGCCAGCTCACTACAATATTGTTGTTTTTTTAAAACTGCTGGGACGCCCGCACATGCGCAGAAGCGCTGCGGCGCGCACAGAGCGTCATCCCCCAGGCTCCGCCCCCTTTCCCGGCTCACCTCTATATATAGAGGCGCGTGCACGCGCACGTGCGCCTTCGGCGCTAATTTCAAATATGGTAACAAGGGACAGGAGCCAGGGCCCCTCTTTGCCGCAGGCCGGGGGATGGACGAGCACTGCAACATGGCAGAGGAAGCAGTTTCCTATCAGAGAACTCACCATCTGCCTGGACTTTGCTCTGCTGAGAAGAAGCTAGTCCACATGACAAGAAAACATTCCACAGCGGCCTCTAGTGGACAAACACAGGTACCGCAGTCTAATATATTAAATATATATATAAATTTTTATTTTTTTTTTTCTTGACCACCATTAAAAATTATTACATTTTTTTAGTAGTTACAGGCATGCACAATTTTGCGGGAATACCATTAGGTAACAGACAGAAAGACAAATTAGGCTTGGGGGTCCCCCAATAGAACCAAGTTCCTGGGGGCCCCCACTTACCTGTTCCCCGCCGCAGGACTTTGTTTGGTCCACAAAAGCCCAAACTTCACCTATCACGGCAGGCATTGTAATCAAACCTTCAGGGACCGGGTTCCCAAGGATTCCACTCCCCTGGACCTGTATAGCACCCTGCACAGAAAACATCTTGGTCGTGGGTATGACCAGAGCTCTGGATCCCAGGGTCCAGCTCTCCTAAGAGAAGCATTACAGGCAAAACCTTGCTCTTCTCTTTGCAAGGCCCGGGTACCGACCGTTTAGCTATGAAGCTTTTTTGGTCGGATCCGGAATAGCTTACTGAGGCCCAAAAGAACCTGTACGCAAGCTCAGTGAAAAACACATGTTTCTTCTTGGCCAACACCTTAGACACTGGCAAAAAACTGAGGTGCTCCCGGATGGGAGGGGCTTATATAGGGGAGGGTACTTCCGGTTTTGGAAGTTGCCAGTGCCAGCACCTGACGGTATCTATATAACCCATTAGTAATGACTATGTCGCTCTGTGTCCCGTGATGTACGAGAAAGAAATGGCGATTGTTGCAATTTTTTTATGTTACACAGTATTTTGCAGCGGTCTTTCAAATGCAGGGGTGGAGATCCTTCTCCACCCTTGACTCCCCCAGATCCTTCTCCACCCTTGACTGCCCCAGATCCTTCTCCACCCTTGACTCCCCCAGATCCTTCTCCACTATGGATTCCCCCAGATCCTTCTACACCATTACCTCCCCCAGATCCTTCTACACCATTGACTTCCCCAGATCCTTCTCCACTATGGATTCCCCAAATCCTTCTCCACTATGGATTCCCCAGATCCTTCTCCACTATGGATTCCCCAGATCCTTCTCCCCATTGACTCCCCCAGATCCTTCTCCACTATGGATTCCCCAGATCCTTCTCCACTATGGATTCCCCAGATCCTTCTCCACTATGGATTCCCCAGATCCTTCTCCACTATGGATTCCCCAGATCCTTCTCCACTATGGATTCCCCAGATCCTTCTCCACTATGGATTCCCCAGATCCTTCTCCACTATGGATTCCCCAGATCCTTCTCCACTATGGATTCCCCAGATCCTTCTCCACTATGGATTCCCCAGATCCTTCTCCACTATGGATTCCCCCAGATCCTTCTTCACTATGGATTCCCCCAGATCCTTCTCCACTATGAATTCCGTAGAATCCTTCTACACCATTGACTCCCCCAGATCCTTCTACACCATTGACTTCCCCAGATCCTTCTCCACTATGGATTCCCCAAATCCTTCTCCACTATGGATTCCCCAGATCCTTCTCCCCCATTGACTCCCCCAGATCCTTCTCCACTATGGATTCCCCAGATCCTTCTCCACTATGGATTCCCCAGATCCTTCTCCACTATGGATTCCCCAGATCCTTCTCCACTATGGATTCCCCAGATCCTTCTCCACTATGGATTTCCCAGATCCTTCTCCACTATGGCTTCCCCAGATCCTTCTCCACTATGGATTCCCCAGATCCTTCTCCACTATGGATTCCCCCAGATCCTTCTTCACTATGGATTCCCCAGATCCTTCTCCACTATGGATTCCCCAGATCCTTCTACACCATTGACTCCCCCAGATCCTTCTACACCATTGACTTCCCCAGATCCTTCTCCACTATTGACTCCCCCAGATCCTTCTCCACTATGGATTCCCCAGATCCTTCTCCACTATGGATTTCCCCATACCCTTCTCCACTATGAATTCCCAGATCCTTCTCCACTATAGATTCCCCAGATCCTTCTCCACTATGGATTCCCCATACCCTTCTCCACTAGGGATTCCCCATACCCTTCTCCACTATGGATTCCCCAGATCCTTCTCCACTATGGATTTCCCCAGATCCTTCTACACCATTAATTCCCCCAGATCCTTCTCCACTATGGATTCCCCAGATCCTTCTACACCATTGACTCCCCCAGATCCTTCTACACCATTGACTTCCCCAGATCCTTCTCCACTATTGACTCCCCCAGATCCTTCTCCACTATGGATTCCCCAGATCCTTCTCCACTATGGATTTCCCCATACCCTTCTCCACTATGAATTCCCAGATCCTTCTCCACTATAGATTCCCCAGATCCTTCTCCACTATGGATTCCCCATACCCTTCTCCACTAGGGATTCCCCATACCCTTCTCCACTATGGATTCCCCAGATCCTTCTCCACTATGGATTTCCCCAGATCCTTCTACACCATTAATTCCCCCAGATCCTTCTCCACTATGGATTCCCCAGATCCTTCTACACCATGGACTCCCCCAGATCCTTCTACACCATTGACTCCCCCAGATTCTTCTCCACTATGTATTCCCCAGATCCTTCTTCACTATGGATTCCCCAGATCCTTCTCCACTATGGATTCTCCAGATCCTTCTCCACTATGGATTCCCCAGATCCTTCTCCACTATGGATTCTCCAGATCCTTCTCCACTATGGATTCCCCAGATCCTTCTCCACTATGGATTCCCCAGATCCTTCTCCACCCTTGACTCCCCCAGATCCTTCTCCACCCTAGACTCCCCCAGATCCTTCTCCACTATGGATTCCCCCAGATCCTTCTACACCATTAACTCCCCCAGATCCTTCTCCACTATGGATTCCCCCAGATTCTTCTCCACTATGGATTCCCCAGATCCTTCTCCACCATTGACTCCACCAGATCCTTCTCCACTATGAATTCCCCAGATCCTTCTCCACTATGGATTCCCCAGATCCTTCTCCACTATGGATTTCCCAGATCCTTCTCCACTATGGATTCCCCAGATCCTTCTCCACTATGGATTCCCCCAGATCCTTCTTCACTATGGATTCCCCCAGATCCTTCTACACCATTACCTCCCCCAGATCCTTCTACACCATTGACTTCCCCAGATCCTTCTCCACTATGGATTCCCCAAATCCTTCTCCACTATGGATTCCCCAGATCCTTCTCCACTATGGATTCCCCAGATCCTTCTCCACCATTGACTCCCCCAGATCCTTCTCCACTATGGATTCCCCAGATCCTTCTCCACTATGGATTCCCCAGATCCTTCTCCACTATGGATTCCCCAGATCCTTCTCCACTATGGATTCCCCAGATCCTTCTCCACTATGGATTCCCCAGATCCTTCTCCACTATGGATTCCCCAGATCCTTCTCCACTATGGATTCCCCAGATCCTTCTCCACTATGGATTCCCCAGATCCTTCTCCACTATGGATTCCCCAGATCCTTCTCCACTATGGATTCCCCAGATCCTTCTCCACTATGGATTCCCCCAGATCCTTCTCCACTATGGATTCCCCCAGATCCTTCTTCACTATGGATTCCCCCAGATCCTGCTCCACTATGAATTCCCCAGATCCTTCTACACCATTGACTCCCCCAGATCCTTCTACACCATTGACTTCCCCAGATCCTTCTCCACTATGGATTCCCCAAATCCTTCTCCACTATGGATTTCCCAGATCCTTCTCCACTATGGATTCCCCAGATCCTTCTCCACTATGGATTCCCCAGATCCTTCTCCACTATGGATTCCCCAGATCCTTCTCCACTATGGATTCCCCCAGATCCTTCTTCACTATGGATTCCCCCAGATCCTTCTCCACTATGAATTCCGTAGAATCCTTCTACACCATTGACTCCCCCAGATCCTTCTACACCATTGACTTCCCCAGATCCTTCTCCACTATGGATTCCCCAAATCCTTCTCCACTATGGATTCCCCAGATCCTTCTCCCCCATTGACTCCCCCAGATCCTTCTCCACTATGGATTCCCCAGATCCTTCTCCACTATGGATTCCCCAGATCCTTCTCCACTATGGATTCCCCAGATCCTTCTCCACTATGGATTCCCCAGATCCTTCTCCACTATGGATTCCCCAGATCCTTCTCCACTATGGATTTCCCAGATCCTTCTCCACTATGGCTTCCCCGGATCCTTCTCCACTATGGATTCCCCAGATCCTTCTCCACTATGGATTCCCCCAGATCCTTCTTCACTATGGATTCCCCAGATCCTTCTCCACTATGGATTCCCCAGATCCTTCTACACCATTGACTCCCCCAGATCCTTCTACACCATTGACTTCCCCAGATCCTTCTCCACTATTGACTCCCCCAGATCCTTCTCCACTATGGATTCCCCAGATCCTTCTCCACTATGGATTTCCCCATACCCTTCTCCACTATGAATTCCCAGATCCTTCTCCACTATAGATTCCCCAGATCCTTCTCCACTATGGATTCCCCATACCCTTCTCCACTAGGGATTCCCCATACCCTTCTCCACTATGGATTCCCCAGATCCCTCTCCACTATGGATTTCCCCAGATCCTTCTACACCATTAATTCCCCCAGATCCTTCTCCACTATGGATTCCCCAGATCCTTCTACACCATGGACTCCCCCAGATACTTCTACACCATTGACTCCCCCAGATTCTTCTCCACTATGGATTCCCCAGATCCTTCTTCACTATGGATTCCCCAGATCCTTCTCCACTATGGATTCTCCAGATCCTTCTCCACTATGGATTCCCCAGATCCTTCTCCACTATGGATTCCCCAGATCCTTCTCCACTATGGATTCCCCAGATCCTTCTCCACTATGGATTCCCCAGATCCTTCTCCACCCTTGACTCCCCCAGATCCTTCTCCACCCTAGACTCCCCCAGATCCTTCTCCACCCTAGACTCCCCCAGATCCTTCTACACCATTAACTCCCCCAGATCCTTCTCCACTATGGATTCCCCCAGATTCTTCTCCACTATGGATTCCCCAGATCCTTCTCCACCATTGACTCCACCAGATCCTTCTCCACTATGAATTCCCCAGATCCTTCTCCACTATGGATTCCCCAGATCCTTCTCCACTATGGATTCCCCAGATCCTTCTCCACTATGGATTTCCCAGATCCTTCTCCACTATGGATTCCCCAGATCCTTCTCCACTATGGATTCCCCAGATCCTTCTCCACTATGGATTCCCCCAGATCCTTCTTCACTATGGATTCCCCCAGATCCTTCTTCACTATGGATTCCCCCAGATCCTTCTACACCATTACCTCCCCCAGATCCTTCTACACCATTGACTTCCCCAGATCCTTCTCCACTATGGATTCCCCAAATCCTTCTCCACTATGGATTCCCCAGATCCTTCTCCACTATGGATTCCCCAGATCCTTCTCCACCATTGACTCCCCCAGATCCTTCTCCACTATGGATTCCCCAGATCCTTCTCCACTATGGATTCCCCAGATCCTTCTCCACTATGGATTCCCCAGATCCTTCTCCACTATGGATTCCCCAGATCCTTCTCCACTATGGATTCCCCAGATCCTTCTCCACTATGGATTCCCCAGATCCTTCTCCACTATGGATTCCCCAGATCCTTCTCCACTATGGATTTCCCAGATCCTTCTCCACTATGGATTCCCCAGATCCTTCTCCACTATGGATTCCCCAGATCCTTCTCCACTATGGATTCCCCAGATCCTTCTCCACTATGGATTCCCCCAGATCCTTCTCCACTATGGATTCCCCCAGATCCTTCTTCACTATGGATTCCCCCAGATCCTGCTCCACTATGAATTCCCCAGATCCTTCTACACCATTGACTCCCCCAGATCCTTCTACACCATTGACTTCCCCAGATCCTTCTCCACTATGGATTCCCCAAATCCTTCTCCACTATGGATTCCCCAGATCCTTCTCCACTATGGATTCCCCAGATCCTTCTCCACTATGGATTTCCCAGATCCTTCTCCACTATGGCTTCCCCGGATCCTTCTCCACTATGGATTCCCCAGATCCTTCTCCACTATGGATTCCCCCAGATCCTTCTTCACTATGGATTCCCCAGATCCTTCTCCACTATGGATTCCCCAGATCCTTCTACACCATTGACTCCCCCAGATCCTTCTACACCATTGACTTCCCCAGATCCTTCTCCACTATGGATTCCCCAGATCCTTCTCCACTATGGATTTCCCAGATCCTTCTCCACTATGGATTCCCCAGATCCTTCTCCACTATGGATTCCCCCAGATCCTTCTTCACTATGAATTCCCCAGATCCTTCTCCACTATGGATTCCCCAGATCCTTCTACACCATTGACTCCCCCAGATCCTTCTACACCATTGACTCCTCCAGATCCTCCTACACCATTGACTTCCCCAGATCCTTCTCCACTATGGATTTCCCCAGATCCTTCTTCACTATGGATTCCCCAGATCCTTCTACACCAGGGATACGCAATTAGCGGACCTCCAGCTGTTGCCAAACTACAAGTCCCATGAGGCATAGTGAGACTCTGACAGCATTAAGCATGAAACCCAGAGGCAGAGGCATGATGGGACTTGTAGTTTGGCAACAGCTGGAGGTCCGCTTATTGCATATCCCTGTTCTACACCATTAATTCCCCCAGATCCTTCTCTACTATGGATTCCCCAGATCCTTCTACACCATGGACTCCCCCAGATAGTTCTACACCATTGACTCCCCCAGATCCTTCTCCACTATGGATTCCCCAGATCCTTCTCCACTATGGATTCCCCAGATCCTTCTCCACTATGGATTCCCCAGATCCTTCTCCACTATGGATTCCCCAGATCCTTCTCCACTATGGATTCCCCAGATCCTTCTCCACTATGGATTCCCCAGATCCTTCTCCACTATGGATTCCCCAGATCCTTCTCCACTATGGATTCCCCAGATCCTTCTCCACTATGGATTCCCCCAGATCCCTTTTCACTATGGATTCCCCAGATCCTTCTTCACTATGGATTCCCCAGATCCTTCTCCACTATGGATTCCCCAGATCCTTCTACACCATTGACTTCCCCAGATCCTTCTACACCATTGACTTGACCAGATCCTTCTCCACTATGGATTCCCCAGATCCTTCTCCACTATGGATTCCCCAGATCCTTCTCAACTATGGATTCCCCAGATCCTTCTCCACTATGGATTCCTCAGATCCTTCTCCACTATGGATTTCCCCAGATCCTTCTCCACTATGGATTCCCCCAGATCCTTCTCCTCTATGGATTCCCCAGATCCTTCTCCACTATGGATTCCCCAGATCCTTCTCCACTATGGATTCCCCCAGATCCTTCTTCACTATGGATTCCCCCAGATCCTTCTACACCATTAATTCCCCCAGATCCTTCTCCACTATGGATTCCCCAGATCCTTCTACACCATGGACTCCTCCAGATCTTTCTACACTATTGACTCCCCCAGATCCTTCTCCACTATGGATTCCCCAGATCCTTCTCCACTATGGATTTCCCCATACCCTTCTCCACTATGAATTCCCAGATCCTTCTCCACTATAGATTCCCCAGATCCTTCTCCACTATGGATTCCCCATACCCTTCTCCACTATGGATTCCCCATACCCTTCTCCACTATGGATTCCTCAGATCCTTCTCCACTATGGATTTCCCCAGATCCTTCTACACCATTAATTCCCCCAGATCCTTCTCCACTATGGATTCCCCAGATCCTTCTACACCATGGACTCCCCCAGATCCTTCTACACCATTGACTCCCCCAGATTCTTCTCCACTATGGATTCTCCAGATCCTTCTCCACTATGGATTCCCCAGATCCTTCTCCACTATGGATTCTCCAGATCCTTCTCCACTATGGATTCCCCAGATCCTTCTCCACTATGGATTCCCCAGATCCTTCTCCACCCTTGACTCCCCCAGATCCTTCTCCACCCTAGACTCCCCCAGATCCTTCTCCACTATGGATTCCCCCAGATCCTTCTACACCATTAACTCCCCCAGATCCTTCTCCACTATGGATTCCCCCAGATTCTTCTCCACTATGGATTCCCCAGATCCTTCTCCACCATTGACTCCCCCAGATCCTTCTCCACTATGGATTCCCCAGATCCTTCTCCACTACGGATTCCCCAGATCCTTCTCCACTATGGATTTCCCAGATCCTTCTCCACTATGGATTTCCCAGATCCTTCTCCACTATGGATTCCCCAGATCCTTCTCCACTATGGATTCCCCCAGATCCTTCTTCACTATGAATTCCCCAGATCCTTCTCCACTATGGATTCCCCAGATCCTTCTACACCATTGACTCCCCCAGATCCTTCTACACCATTGACTCCCCCAGATCCTCCTACACCATTGACTTCCCCAGATCCTTCTCCACTATGGATTCCCCAAATCCTTCTCCACTATGGATTCCCCAAATCCTTCTCCACTATGGATTCCCCAGATCCTTCTCCACTATGGATTCCCCAGATCCTTCTCCACTATGGATTCCCAGATCCTTCTCCACTATGGATTCCCCCAGATCCTTCTCCACTATGGATTCCCCAGATCCTTCTCCACTATGGATTCCCCAGATCCTTCTACACCATTGACTCCCCCAGATCCTTCTACACCATTGACTTCCCCTTTTTTCTTCTCCACTATGGATTCCCCAGATCCTTCTCCACTATGGATTCCCCAGATCCTTCTCAACTATGGATTCCCCAGATCCTTCTCCACTATGAATTCCCCAGATCCTTCTCCACTATGGATTCCGCCAGATCCTTCTCCACTATGGATTCCGCCAGATCCTTCTCCTCTATGGATTCCCCAGATCCTTCTCCTCTATGGATTCCCCAGATCCTTCTCCACTATGGATTCCCCAGATCCTTCTACACCATGGACTCCCCCAGATCCTTCTACACCATTGACTCCCCCAGATCCTTCTCCACTCTGGATTCCCCAGATCCTTCTCCACTATGGATTCCCCAGATTCTTCTCCACTATGGATTCCCCAGATCCTTCTCCACTATGGATTCCCCAGATCCTTCTCCACTATGGATTTCCCAGATCCTTCTCCACTATGGATTCCCCAGATCCTTCTCCACTATGGATTTCCCAGATCCTTCTCAACTATGGATTTCCCCAGATCCTTCTCCACTATGGATTCCCCCAGATCCTTCTCCTCTATGGATTCCCCAGATCCTTCTCCACTATGGATTCCCCAGATCCTTCAACACCATTGACTTCCCCTTTTTTCTTCTCCACTATGGATTCCCCAGATCCTTCTCCACTATGGATTCCCCAGATCCTTCTCCACTATGGATTCCCCAGATCCTTCTCAACTATGGATTCCCCAGATCCTTCTCCACTATGGATTCCCCAGATCCTTCTCCACTATGGATTTCCCCAGATCCTTCTCCACTATGGATTTCCCCAGATCCTTCTCCACTATGGATTCCCCCAGATCCTTCTCCTCTATGGATTCCCCAGATCCTTCTCCACTATGGATTCCCCCAGATCCTTCTTCACTATGGATTCCCCCAGATCCTTATTCACTATGGATTCCCCCAGATCCTTCTACCCCATTAATTCCCCCAGATCCTTCTCCACTATGGATTCCCCAGATCCTTCTCCACCCTTGACTCCCCCAGATCCTTCTCCACCCTTGACTCCCCCAGATCCTTCTCCACCCTTGACTCCCCCAGATCCTTCTCCACTATGGATTCCCCCAGATCCTTCTACACCATTAACTCCCCCAGATCCTTCTCCACTATGGATTCCCCAGATTCTTCTCCACCATTGACTCCCCCAGATCCTTCTCCACTATGGATTCCCCAGCTCCTTCTCCACTATGGATTCCCCAGATCCTTCTACACTATGGATTCCCCAGATCCTTCTCCACTATGGATTTCCCAGATCCTTCTCCACTATGGATTCCCCAGATCCTTCTCCACTATGGATTCCCCCAGATCCTTCTTCACTATGGATTCCCCAGATCCTTCTCCACTATGGATTCCCCAGATCCTTCTACACCATTGACTCCCCCAGATCCTTCTACACCATTGACTCCCCCAGATCCTTCTACACCATTGACTTCCCCAGATCCTTCTCCACTATGGATTCCCCAAATCCTTCTCCACTATGGATTCCCCAGATCCTTCTCCACTATGGATTCCCCAGATCCTTCTCCACTATGGATTCCCAGATCCTTCTCCACTATGGATTCCCCAGATCCTTCTCCACTATGGATTCCCCAGATCCTTCTCCACTATGGATTCCCCAGATCCTTCTCCACTATGGATTCCCCAGATCCTTCTCCACTATGGATTCCCCCAGATCCTTCTTCACTATGGATTCCCCAGATCCTTCTCCACTATGGATTCCCCAGATCCTTCTACACCATTGACTCCCCCAGATCCTTCTACACCATTGACTTCCCCTTTTTTCTTCTCCACTATGGATTCCCCAGATCCTTCTCCACTACGGATTCCCCAGATCCTTCTCAACTATGGATTCCCCAGATCCTTCTCCTCTATGGATTCCCCAGATTCTTCTCCTCTATGGATTCCCCAGATCCTTCTCCACTATGGATTCCCCAGATCCTTATACACCATGGACTCCCCCAGATCCTTCTACACCATTGACTCCCCCAGATCCTTCTACACCATTGACTCCCCCAGATCCTTCTCCACTATGGATTCCCCAGATCCTTCTCCACTATGGATTCCCCAGATCCTTCTCCACTATGGATTCCCCAGATCCTTCTCCACTATGGATTTCCCAGATCCTTCTCCACTGTGGATTCAACAGATCCTTCTCCACTATGGATTTCCCAGATCCTTCTCAACTATGGATTTCCCCATATCCTTCTCCACTATGGATTCCCCCAGATCCTTCTCCACTATGGATTCCCCCAGATCCTTCTCCTCTATGGATTCCCCAGATCCTTCTCCACTATGGATTCCCCAGATCCTTCTACACCATTGACTTCCCCTTTTTTCTTCTCCACTATGGATTCCCCAGATCCTTCTCCACTATGGATTCCCCAGATCCTTCTCCACTATGGATTCCCCAGATCCTTCTCCACTATGGATTCCCCAGATCCTTCTCCACTATGGATTCCCCAGATCCTTCTCCACTATGGGTTTCCCCAGATCCTTCTCCACTATGGGTTTCCCCAGATCCTTCTCCACTATGGGTTTCCCCAGATCCTTCTCCACTATGGATTCCCCCAGATCCTTCTCCACTATGGATTCCCCCAGATCCTTCTCCACTATGGATTCCCCCAGATCCTTCTTCACTATGGATTCCCCCAGATCCTTCTACACCATTATTCCCCCAGATCCTTCTCCACTATGGATTCCCCAGATCCTTCTACACCATGGACTCCCCAGATCCTTCTACACCATTGACTCCTCCAGATCCTTCTCCACTATGGATTCCCCAGATCCTTCTCCACTATGGATTCCCCATACCCTTCTCCACTATGGATTCCCCAGATCCTTCTCCACTATGGATTCCCCCAGATCCTTCTACACCATTGATTCCCCCAGATCCTTCTCCACTATGGATTCCCCAGATCCTTCTCCACTATGGATTCCCCATACCCTTCTCCACTATGGATTCCCAGATCCTTCTCCACTATGGATTCCCCCAGATCCTTCTACACCATTAATTCCCCCAGATCCTTCTCCACTATGGATTCCCCAGATCTTTCTACACCATGGACTCCCCCAGATCCTTCTACACCATTGACTCCCCCAGATCCTTCTCCACTATGGATTCCCCAGATCCTTCACTATGGATTCCCCAGATCCTTCTTCACTATGGATTCCCCAGATCCTTCTCCACTATGGATTCCCCAGATCCTTCTCCACTATGGTTTCTCCAGATCCTTCTCCACTATGGTTTCTCCAGATCCTTCTCCACTATGGATTCCCCAGATCCTTCTCCACTATGGATTCCCCAGATCCTTCTCCACTATGGATTCCCCAGATCCTTCTCCACTATGGATTCCCCCAGATCCTTCTCCACCATTGACTCCCCCAGATCCTTCTCCGCTATGGATTCCCCGAGATCCTTCTCTGCTGTGGATTCCCCAGATCCTTCTCCTCTATGGATTTCCCCAGATCCTTCTCCACTATGGATTCCCCAGATCCTTCTCCACTATGGATTCCCCAGATCCTTCTCCACTATGGATTCCCCAGATCCTTCTCCACCATTGACTCCCCCAGATCCTTCTCCGCTATGGATTTCCCAGATCCTTCTCCGCTTTGGATTCCCCAGATTCTTCTCTGCTATGGGTTCCCCAGATCCTTCTCCGCTAAGGATTCCCCAGATCCTTCTCCGCTATGGATTCCCCAGATCCTTCTCCGCTATGGATTCCCCAGATCCTTCTCCGCTATGGACTCCCCCAGATCCTTCTCCTCTATGGACTCCCCCAGATCCTTCTCCACCATATCATACTTGCACCCACTTTAAGAGCAAAAATAACTTGTGGGAGGCAAACTGACTGCACACTTATTAGTGTAGATGAGACTGATTAGAAGGACGATTGTGGAGGATGGAGACTTTTAGATCCAAAATTAGATACCTGTAGTATGGTCAATAGCCTGTGATCCCCCCAACCATCACACCTATATGGGTTCACTGGACATCTCATTCTATAAACATAACCAATGATATGCAGTTAACCCACTCCCCCATGACCATTAATATGCAGTTAGACCCCCCTCCATGGCCATTAATATAGAGATGCCCCCCATGGCTATTTCTATGGAGTTGGTTCCCGCCATGGCCGTTAATATAGAGTTGCCCCCTTTGTGGCTATAACATCCACCACTACTCTGGGAAGACTTTCCACAAGATTTTGGAGGGGGTCTGTAGGAATTTGTGGCCATTTGTGAGGTCAGGTACTGATGTTGGATGAGAAGACCTGGCTCACCATCGGCGTTCCAGTTCATTCCAAAGGTGCTCAGTAGGGATGAGTTCAGGGCTCTGTGCAGGACACTGGAGTTCCTCCACACGAAAATTATCACATCATGTCTTCATGGAATTGTCTCCAATCTCTCCATGGCCATTAATATGGAGTTGCCCCCTTAGTCACTATATAAGCCTACACTCTTCTGGGAAGTGTTGTGGAAATTTTATGAAGATGTATTTAATATGTATTGTCATAGTGTCCCCCAGTGTTAGTACTTCTGCAACCCGCTCTAAAGAGCTGACTGGGGCAGTCTGAGGCTGGTTGAATCCCGTCTAGTAGTGGAAAACGTCTTGAGGTTGGAGTGTGATGTTTGCAGCGTGCGGATATGCTCGCCGACGAGGGCCCTCTGTGCATTAGCACGGACGATCGTTGAGGAGGGGATATGCTCGCTCTGCAACGACATCATTGGTTATAGGCAGATGCGCGCTCTTGTTTTGGCGGTGTGTTGATCAGCATTGGTCCGGATTCGTAGCGCGCGCCTGCAGATAGCCTCCCACAAGCAATAATAGTATAATCTGAATATGCATTATTCTATGGAATAGCGTAGAATAAGGATTCCTATCAGCGGTAATATGAGAGCTTGTGAGTGTTGTCAGAGTCAGGGAAGGCGTCCATGTTTTAAAGCAATACGGCTTTGTTTGCTGGGAGCATACACGCTTTCCCTGCCCGGACACGCCCATAAGACTTTAGCCATCATGTTATTGTATTATTATTGTATTATTGTATTGAATTGTATCCTTTAAGCTATATTTCTTGTGTGGTATTCATGTACTGGATTGTATGGGACATCTTGTTTAGAGGGGTGTCCTTATATGGTCGTCTGCTGGGTGGAGGTCACATGTTGTGAGCTTACTTCCTGTGGAGGAGGTCACATGTCGTGACATCACTTCCGGCTGGGAGTTAAATAAAATAACCTGTTGTGGGCGTCGAGTTTGCTGTGATGCCGAGATGAACCTAGCAGTCTGGTGATGCTTCCTTCTTTGAATGAATGGGACGAATTAATGGTGAGTGTATCTTAGCCTAAGATAGCATAATAATAAATAAGATGAAGTGTGTGCTTATTTAGCACAGGAAAAATAGGCTGCGTGCTCTGCATACAACCTTTTTTTCCACAACAGAAGGCTTTTCACAAGATTTTGGGGGGTGTCTATGGGAATTTGTGAGGTCAGGTACTGATGTTTGAAGAGAAGACATAGCACACCATCTAAGGTCCAATGCATTCCAAAGGTGTTCAGTGGGGTTGAGGTTAGGACTCTGTACAGGATACTCGAGTTCCTCCATCCATTACATCTATATGAGCTTGTTGGAAATCCAGTTCCAAACACCATGGCCATTAATATGGAGTTTTCCTCTATTGTAGAGAGAACATCCTCCACTCTTTGGGAAGATTTTGGAGAGTGTCTGTGGGAATATGAGGACATCTGTGAGGTTGGATGAGATGGCTCCCATGTTGGGCCCCACATGAGGCCCCAGAAAATAAAGCGGCTGGCACACAGAGGGATTGTTAGTGGTAGAGGTGCCCCCATGGCCATTTCTATTGAGTTGGTTTCCCCCCCCATGGCCGTTAATATGGAGTTGCCCCCTTTGTGGCTATAACATCCTCCACTCCTCTGGGAAGACCTTCCACAAGATATTAGAGGGTGTCTGTGGGAATTTGTGCCCATATGTGAGGTCAGGTACTGATGTTGGATGAGAAGACCTGGCTCACCATCAGCGTTCCAGTTCATCCCAAAGGTGATCAGTAGGGATGAGGTCAGGGCTCTGTGCAGGACACTGGAGTTCTTCCATACCTGTAACGGGAGGGCCCGGGGAACCCAGAATCCCTTATAAAGTATGAGATACCCTAGCACACCTCCCAACTTTTAGAAGTCCCGCCGCGGGACATTCAGTCCTATATTGTTCCCTGGCAGACAAGTTGAGCGGGGGGGGGGGGGGGGCGCGGGACATTTGAAAAAAAAATCTTCCCTGGCAGAAAAGTTGTTGAGCGGGGGGGTATGCGGGACATTGATAAAAAAATCTTCTAAGGCAGAAAAGTTGTTGCGCGGGGGGGGGGGGCTTCACAGGACATTGTATTCGCCGCCTAATGTGGGAGGGGAAGTTTTACCTGCTTCCACTGGCTCGTTCGTCACTGCTCGTTCCTCCACTTCCTGCTGTGCCTTCCTGCTCTGCGAGAAAAATTGAAGTCTCGCGGGTCTGCGGGAAGAAGGGGCCTATGCGGGAAAAGCCCGCAGAATCTGTGCCAGTTGGGAGGTATGCTTCAGATCCCCATGTACCTCTTATGTCTAAATCACCCTGTGTCCATTAGGGTGAGCAAGAAAATAATGGACATTAAGAATATGTCTTGGATTACTTGGAATGGGACAGTAATATTTATCCACAATATCTCCCAGGATATATGCCATATTGGAATGAGTGACTCATTCATACGGTTGGGACACATACTGTTAGATGCTAATATCATCACCTCCAACCACCTTTCTGTTGTAATGTAAATGGATCTAGGTTAGCTTCTAAGGGTCTTTTAATTGTGGCTTGTGGTAATTAACTCTGCTGCTGTGGGAGGGAGTTCTGTGTTGATTTGTGATCATGTTGATTGTGTCTTCTGAGCTACACGGCGGCAAGTCTAGCCTAAATGTCTCTGAGCCAGATTGCTAAAAGGAATTAGGTAATTAGCATGTTAATTAGGTCTGGTCACAGGTGTAATTCCAGAGTAATATGGATGCACCTCCTCTTTTAACTGTGTATAAAACTTGTGGTCTTTTCAATAAAGATTGTCAGTCCTGCTTGAACCTCAAGACAGAGCTTCATCTCGTTATTGAGGGAGAATCATTCTTATGGGTCTTTGTTCGCCTGACTGGAGTGTCGGTAGCTGACTTGGTGTTCGGGAATGGAATATCCTAAACGGCTTTAACCCCTTTCATACTTGGGGTGTCGTTACAACACCAAACTGGGGTCACACCATGTTTTTATGGAATCGTCTCCCATCCCCCCCATGGCCATTAATATGGAGCTGCCCCTTAGTGACTATGACAGCCTCCACTCTTCTGTGGGAATATGAGGCCATCTGTGAGGTCAGGTACTGATGTTGGATGAGATGGCTCACATGTTGGGCCCCACGCGGGGCACCAGAAAATAAAGCGGCCGGCACACAGGGAGATTGGTAGCGGCAGAGGAACTCACCTGGATGGCCAGGAATTCAGAGAAGTCTGTGGTCCGTTTCCGGCAGCAGGACCAACCCTGAGACAGAAAACAAATCTTTAGTGACAACGACTGGAACATTGAGAAGTGTGAGATCTACAGGAGATGTACCGACCTTCAGAGCGTCATGGAAGATGGGATATCCAGGGTGGAAGAGACAAGCGTCTATGGGGGAGGGGAAGAGAAACTTGCGTGAGTTCAGTACCATCTACTCCTCATTCTCATCACATCCACCGATCTGACCTCCATAAAGCTGAACTCCATGAAAGTCCTCCTAGTGGTGAGGCTGTGCCTGGACTGCAAGGTTTACTGCCCATTTATGCCTACAGAGTCCGGGTACAGCCGGTTTACTGCCTGAATCCTCCACTCCCGCAGGCTCCTCCAGGCTGCTAGACCGGTCCTCACCACCTCTTCTACCCTACAAGCCGGCAGCCTAACGTCCTCTGACATCATCAAGACCAATGCAGGGACCATAGCTCTACATTTGACATGAGGATGCCAAGGGACGGTCCACCACCAGAGCATGGGGGGAGCGCTGTCTGCTGGGGTTTTCCCCTTCTTCTGACAGACAACTTGTGTGAGTGGCTAAATCTGATTGGTGTCAGACTCATGCAATCTCCTGTACAGCAGAGCTCAGACTGGGGGAGGGAGGGGAGACAATTAGGTGTGCTGCATGCAAATTTGCTGACAAGGAGCGAGCTGATAGGAGGAAAGAGCAGAGGGATAACCTCATCAGTCTTTCACTGTCCAGTCAGCAGGCTTGGGGTGGAGGGAGGACACCATTGTAACTGTTAGCAGCGTCATCCACCTGGCTGTGCTGTGTGGCAGAGCTGTGTAAATCCCAGGACTGGATGGGCATCCTTGTATTTTGCTGGTTTCCTGGAGATGGGCTGCAAAAATTCACTCACCTCCTTCTAGGACACTTACCTGTAGGATTGTTGGTACTGAGAAATCTCTGTCCACACCCCTTGTTATAGCAGAGCACATAGTCACCGGAGGGGTCCGGGGTCACCTGACTGCTCATCGTACCAGAAGGAGGAGGAGGGGAGATCCTCGGTGAAGGAGGTGAAGCTGTCAGCATGGCGATTCTCTACAACAAAACACAAAAAGAGAGAGCAGTCATTGCAAGCCTCATTCTGAGAATACCAGCCGCCTGGCTGTGTCCACCCTCCATACCTCCTAATGCCAACCCTCCATACCTCCTAATGCCAACCCTCCATACCTCCTAATGCCAACCCTCCATACCTCCTCATGCCTACCCTCCATACCTCCTCATGCCTACCCTCCATACCTCCTCATGTCCGGCCTCCGTACCTCCTCATGTCCGGCCTCCGTACCTCCTCATGTCCGGCCTCCGTACCTCCTCGAGTCCGGCCTCCGTACCTCCTCGAGTCCGGCCTCCGTACCTCCTCATGTCCGGCCTCCGTACCTCCTCACGTCCGCCCTCCATACCTCCTCACGTCCACCCTCCATACCTCCTCACGTCCACCCTCCATACCTCCTCATACCCACCCTCCATACCTCCTCGTATCCGGCCTCCATACCTCCTCGTGTCCAGCCTCCATACCTCCTCGTGTCCAGCCTCCATACCTCCTCGTGTCCAGCCTCCATACCTCCTCGTGCCCACCCTCCATACCTCCACCCTCCATCCCTCCTCATGTCCGGCCTCCATACCTCCTCGTGTCCGGCCTCCATACCTCCTCGTGTCCGGCCTCCATACCTCCTCGTGTCCGGCCTCCATACCTCCTCGTGTCCGGCCTCCATACCTCCTCGTATCCGGCCTCCATACCTCCTCGTGTCCGGCCTCCATACCTCCTCGTGTCCGGCCTCCATACCTCCACCCTCCATCCCTCCTCATGTCCGGCCTCCACACCTCCTCGTGCCCACCCTCCATACCTCCTCACGTCCACCCTCCATACCTTCTCGTGCCCACCCTCCTTACCTCCTCGTGCCCACCCTCCATACCTCTTCACCTCCACCCTCCATACCTCCTCATGTCCGGCCTCCATACCTCCTAATGCCAACCCTCCATACCTCCTCGTGCCCACCCTCCATACCTCCTCACGTCCACCCTCCATACCTCGTGTCCGGCCTCCGTATCTCCTCGTGCCCGGCCTCTGTACCTCCTCGTGCCCGGCCTCTGTACCTCCTCGTGCCCGGCCTCTGTACCTCCTCGTGCCCGGCCTCCGTACCTCCTCAAGCCCACCCTCCATATCTCCTTGTGCCCACCCTCCATACCTCCTCACGCCCACCTTTCATACATCATCGTGTCCGGCCTCCATACCTCCTCACGTCCACCCTCCATACCTTCTCACGTCCACCCTCCATACCTCCTCGTGCCCGGCCTCCGTACCTCCTCGTGCCCACCCTCCATAATTCCTCAAGCCCTCCCTCCATACCTCCTCGTGCCCACCCTCCATACCTCCTCAAGCCCACCCTCCATACCTCCTCACGTCCACCCTCCATACCTCCTCGTGTCCGGCCTCCATACCTCCTCGTGTCCGGCCTCCATACCTCCTCGTGCCCACGCTCCATACCTCCTCGTGCCCACGCTCCATACCTCCTCGTGCCCACGCTCCATACCTCCTCGTGCCCACGCTCCATACCTCCTCACGTCCGGCCTCCGTACCTCCTCGTGCCCGGCCTCCGTACCTCCTCGTGCCCACCCTCCATACCTCCTCAAGCCCACCCTCCATACCTCCTCGTGCCCACCTTCCATACCTCCTCGTGTCCACCCTCCATACCTCCTCGTGTCCACCCTCCATACCTCCTCGTGTCCACCCTCCATACCTCCTCGTGTCCGGCCTCCGTACCTCCTCGTGTCCGGCCTCCGTACCTCCTCGTGCCCGGCCTCCGTACCTCCTTGTGCCCACCCTCCATACCTCCTCAAGCCCACCCTCCATACCTCCTCGTGTCCGGCCTCCATACCTCCTCGTGTCCGGCCTCCATACCTCCTCGTGTCCGGCCTCCATACCTCCTCGTGCCCACCCTCCATCCCTCCTCGTGTCCGGCCTCCATACCTCCTCGTGTCCGGCCTCCATACCTCCTCATGTCCGGCCTCCATACCTCCACCCTCCATCCCTCCTCATGTCCGGCCTCCACACCTCCTCGTGCCCACCCTCCATACCTTCTCGTGCCCACCCTCCTTACCTCCTCGTGCCCACCCTCCATACCTCTTCACCTCCACCCTCCATACCTCCTCATGTCCGGCCTCCATACCTCCTAATGCCAACCCTCCATACCTCCTCGTGCCCACCCTCCATACCTCCTCACGTCCACCCTCCATACCTCCTCGTGTCCGGCCTCCGTACCTCCTCGTGCCCGGCCTCCGTACCTCCTCGTGCCCGGCCTCCGTACCTCCTCAAGCCCACCCTCCATACCTCCTCGTGCCCACCCTCCATACCTCCTCACGCCCACCCTTCATACATCATCGTGTCCAGCCTCCATACCTCCTCACGTCCACCCTCCATACCTTCTCACGTCCACCCTCCATACCTCCTCGTGCCCACCCTCCATACCTCCTCGTGCCCACCCTCCATACCTCCTCACGTCCACCCTCCATACCTCCTCGTGCCCGGCCTCCGTACCTCCTCGTGCCCACCCTCCATACCTCCTCAAGCCCTCCCTCCATACCTCCTCGTGCCCACCCTCCATACCTCCTCAAGCCCACCCTCCATACCTCCTCACGTCCACCCTCCATACGTCCTCGTGTCCGGCCTCCATACCTCCTTGTGTCCGGCCTCCATACCTCCTCGTGCCCGGCCTCCGTACCTCCTCGTGCCCACCCTCCATACCTCCTCGTGCCCACCCTCCATACCTCCTCGTGCCCACCCTCCATACCTCCTCACGTCCGGCCTCCGTACCTCCTCGTGCCCAGCCTCCATACCTCCTCGTGCCCAGCCTCCATACCTCCTCGTGCCCACCCTCCATACCTCCTCACGTCCGGCCTCCGTACCTCCTCGTGCCCAGCCTCCATACCTCCTCGTGCCCTCCCTCCATACCTCCTCAAGCCCACCCTCCATACCTCCTCGTGCCCACCTTCCATACCTCCTCGTGCCCACCTTCCATACCTCCTCGTGCCCACCTTCCATACCTCCTCGTGTCCACCCTCCATACCTCCTCGTGTCCACCCTCCATACCTCCTCGTGTCCGGCCTCCGTACCTCCTCGTGCCCACCCTCCATACCTCCTCGTGCCCACCCTCCATATCTCCTCGTGCCCACCCTCCATACCTCCTCGTGCCCACCCTCCATACCTCCTCGTGCCCACCCTCCATACCTCCTCGTGTCCGGCCTCCATACCTCCACCCTCCATCCCTCCTCATGTCCGGCCTCCACACCTCCTCGTGCCCACCCTCCATACCTCCTCACGTCCACCCTCCATACCTTCTCGTGCCCACCCTCCTTACCTCCTCGTGCCCACCCTCCATACCTCTTCACCTCCACCCTCCATACCTCCTCATGTCCGGCCTCCATACCTCCTAATGCCAACCCTCCATACCTCCTCACGTCCACCCTCCATACCTCCTCGTGTCCGGCCTCCGTACCTCCTCGTGCCCGGCCTCTGTACCTCCTCGTGCCCGGCCTCCGTACCTCCTCAAGCCTACCCTCCATACCTCCTCGTGCCCACCCTCCATACCTCCTCACGCCCACCCTTCATACATCATCGTGTCCGGCCTCCATACCTTTTCACGTCCACCCTCCATACCTCCTCGTGCCCGGCCTCTGTACCTCCTCGTGCCCACCCTCCATACCTCCTCAAGCCCTCCCTCCATACCTCCTCGTGCCCACCCTCCATACCTCCTCACGTCCACCCTCCATACCTCCTCACGTCCACCCTCCATACCTCCTCGTGTCCACCCTCCATACCTCCTCGTGTCCACCCTCCATACCTCCTCGTGTCCACCCTCCATACCTCCTCGTGTCCGGCCTCCGTACCTCCTCGTGCCCGGCCTCCGTTCCTCCTCGTGCCCACCCTCCATACCTCCTCGTGCCCACCCTCCATACCTCCTCCAGCCCACCCTCCATACCTCCTCCAGCCCACCCTCCATACCTCCTCCAGCCCACCCTCCATACCTCCTCCAGCCCACCCTCCATACCTCCTCAATCCCACCCTCCATACCTCCTCGTGCCCACCCTCCATACCTCCTCACGTCCACCCTCCATACCTTCTCGTGCCCACCCTCCTTACCTCCTCGTGCCCACCCTCCATACCTCTTCACCTCCACCCTCCATACCTCCTCATGTCCGGCCTCCATACCTCCTAATGCCAACCCTCCATACCTACTCGTGCCCACCCTCCATACCTCCTCACGTCCACCCTCCATACCTCCTCACGTCCACCCTCCGTACCTCCTCGTGCCCGGCCTCTGTACCTCCTCGTGCCCGGCCTCCGTACCTCCTCGTGCCCGGCCTCCGTACCTCCTCGTGCCCGGCCTCCGTACCTCCTCAAGCCCACCCTCCATACCTCCTCGTGCCCACCCTCCATACCTCCTCACGTCCACTCTCCATACCTCCTTGTGTCCGGCCTCCATACCTCCTCGTGCCCGGCCTCCATACCTCCTCGTGCCCACCCTCCATACCTCCTCGTGCCCACCCTCCATACCTCCTCGTGCCCACACTCCATACCTCCTCATGTCCACCCTCCATTCCTCCTCGTGTCCGGCCTCCATACCTCCTCGTGCCCGGCCTCCATACCTCCTCGTGCCCACCCTCCATACCTCCTCAATCCCACCCTCCATACCTCCTCGTGCCCACCCTCCATACCTCCTCACGTCCACCCTCCATACCTCCTCACGTCCACCCTCCATACCTCCTCACGTCCACCCTCCATACCTCCTCACGTCCACCCTCTATACCTCCTTGTGTCCACCCTCCATACCTCCTCGTGCCCACACTCCATACCTCCTCACGTCCACCCTCTATACCTCCTTGTGTCCACCCTCCATACCTCCTCGTGCCCGGCCTCCGTACCTCCTCGTGCCCGGCCTCCGTACCTCCTCGTGCCCGGCCTCCGTACCTCCTCGTGCCCGGCCTTCGTACCTCCTCGTGCCCACCCTCCATACCTCCTCAAGCCCACCCTCCATACCTCCTCGTGCCCACACTCCATACCTCCTCACGTCCACCCTCCATACCTCCTCGTGTCCGGCCTCCATACCTCCTCACGTCCACCCTCCTTACCTCCTCGTGTCTGGCCTCCATACCTCCTCACATCCACCATCCATACCTCCTCGTGTCTGGCCTCCATACCTCCTCACGTCCACCCTCCATACCTCCTTGTGTCCCCACCCACCTTTATGTGTCCCCATATACCTTTACCTGCATGTATTCCAGCTCCTCCTGCATTCCCCATAAAACAAAAAGTTGGGATTTGAAGAGTTCCCCTTTAATGACCAAATACATTTTTTTCTGGAATCAGACTTTGGGGACACAGGAGGTTCCCCTGTCACATGATACAGCGTTTCATCTTTATAGACTCAGGTCGGCCAATAAAGGAGATCTCTTTAAACTCCACAATCGCTATTAGTGGATGGATACAAGACTCCACTCCATTCTAGATAAACACATTAAGAAGGAATGGCCCGGGTCCTTATCCTTCATCCGTTCTCTACAAGGACTTCTCATTAGAAGGGGCCCAGAGATGGCAGAGCTGAAATAAAGTGATTTGATGTTCATTAGGCTGGCCATACATTATACAATTTCCTTTAGATTTAGGCCCCATGTACACGAGACGCCGGTGCAAGCTCTGCTGAACACACGT
The DNA here is from genome assembly GCA_029206835.1 of Rana muscosa. Classification (NCBI taxonomy): domain Eukaryota; kingdom Metazoa; phylum Chordata; class Amphibia; order Anura; family Ranidae; genus Rana; species Rana muscosa. The sequence continues at coordinate 350,988,353 of CM055125.1, read as the reverse complement.
TTTTAAACGCTAAAACCGGCGGTTAGAAACTCCCGTTTTGCCGCGATTGCAGCCGCGTTTAGCGGCGTTTTACCGCGTTTGCGTCTAGAAGCGTTTAGTTAAGAAACATCATAAGGACCCTCCCTAAGCTCAAAAAACAGTATTATTAACCATTTCAGCCATTTTGTGAGACCAGAGTGAGTAGCAGCAGCTGAGAGAGAAGCAGTGTATTTGTATTTAGCGTATCACTTGCCACATCACCTGCCACAAGCTGTGGATTGTCCACTTGCCACGTCACCTGCCACATCACCTGCCACAAGTTGTGGATTGTCCGCTTGCCACGTCACCTGGCCACATCACTTGCAACGTCACCTGGCCACGTTACTTGCCACAAGTTGTGAATTGTCCACTTGCCACGTCACCTGGCCACATCACAGGCCATGTCACCTGCCACAAGTTGTAGATTGTCCGCTGGCCACGTCACCTGGCCACGTCACCTGCCACAAATTGTGGATTGTCACCTGGCCACGTCACCTGCCACGTCACCTGCCACAAGTTGTGGAATGTCCACTGGCCACGTCACCTGGCCACATCACATGCCACGTCACCTGGCCATGTCACCTGCCACAAGTTGTGGATTGTCCACTGGCCACGTCACCTGCCACAAGTTGTGGATTGTCCACTTGCCACGTCACCTGCCACAAGTTGTGGATTGTCCACTTGCCACATCACCTGCCACGTCACCTGGCCACATCACCTGCCACAAGTTGTGGATTGTCCGCTTGCCACGTCACCTGGCCACATCACTTGCAACGTCACCTGGCCATGTTACTTGCCACGTCACCTGGCCACGTTACTTGCCACAAGTTGTGAATTGTCCACTTGCCACGTCACCTGGCCACATCACAGGCCATGTCACCTTCCACAAGTTGTAGATTGTCCGCTGGCCACGTCACCTGGCCACGTCACCTGCCACAAGTTGTGGATTGTCACCTGGCCACGTCACCTGCCACAAGTTGTGGATTGTCCACTGGCCACGTCACCTGGCCACATCACATGCCACGTCACCTGGCCATGTCACCTGCCACAAGTTGTGGATTGTCCACTGGCCACGTCACCTGCCACAAGTTGTGGATTGTCCACTTGCCACGTCACCTGCCACAAGTTGTGGATTGTCCACTTGCCACGTGGATTGTCCACAATGCAATGCAAGCAATTACAGTTTTCTTTTATATTTTTAAATAGTTTTTCATCATTTGCCATCATTTTTGAGATTTCTAATGTTAAAAAATAGGTCACCTTTAAAAACGCTTATAAACGCAAACGCGGCAAAACGCCGGTACCGCGTTTAGCCGCGTTTAGCGTCTGAAAAGATGTCAAATTTTTGCGTCTGAATCCATTTTTTTTCTTCTGGAAAAACAAGGTTAAACGCAACTGCTTGTAAACGCCAAAAAACGAGAGTGTGTGCATGGACACATAGGATAACATTGAATGGGTTCAGGGGCAGTTGAAAAAAGCGTCCAACTGCCTCTGAACGCGCGTTTAACAGCAAATAACAGCGTCTCGTGTGCATGGGGCCTTACCTTCATCTATGTAGTAGAAGAGCCGGCCTGCCTACATACATGTAGCACCCTGGAGTTTAGGAAGAGTTGCTCCTAAATTTACCTGCCAGGTGTAGCTGCCTTGGCTCATTGTTGAGGATCAATTGATTTCACTCTAAAGCCCTGTACACATGATAGGTTTTACCGATGAAAACAGTCCGATGGACTTTTTTCATCGGACAAACCGATCGTGTATGGGCCCCATCGGTCTTTTTTCCATTGGTGTTTAAAAATAGAACATGTTTTAAATTTATCCGATGGTTAAAAAACCAATAGCAAATTACTATCGTTTGTGTGGAACTCCATCGGATAGAAAACCCACGCATGCTCAGAATCAAGTCGACGCATGCTCAGAAGCATTGAACTTCATTTTTCTCGGCTCATCGAAGTGTTTTACGTCACGGCGTTTGGAACGGTCGGTTTTTTGACTGATGGTGCGTAGGCAAGACTGATGAAAGTCAGCTTCATCGGTTTTCTGATGGAAAAATCCATCGGTTAAAAAACCATAGGAAATCCGATCGTGTGTACAGGGCTTAAGTCTGAAATTGCTGCACTTCTCTATTTTGCCGCTAGGTGGTTGGGTACCCTGGTGGCATTAGATATGAGAAGGGCAATGCAAGGTCAGGTTATGGGTATATGGGATATATCAGCCAATGGGCAGAGGTTTTCTTAAATCCCTTGGCCTGCTGGGAGAAATTCGGGTGGAGTCAGGTGATCGGGGTTCTGTGCCACCTGGACGGCTGTCTGGGTGGACGTGTGTTGTGCTGCCCTGGCTGCTAGACTGGAGATTGGGCCTATCCCGGGGGCATCTGGCTGCCAGGCTGTCTGAGGGCCTATCTAGAAGCAAGAGAGCAGCGCAGGGTTGAGATTGCCGCTTGCAGTCCAACCGAAAGTGACGGTTCTGCCGGCCGGAGAACCTGTCTTGGTCGGAGGTAGAGGGGAAGCTGTCGCCAGTAAGGGACCATCTACCTTTACCAGGGACCACAGTGAGTAACTGAAGCAAATACTCGGAGCGGAATTCTCACCAACCGGGGACGGTGAAGAATCAGGAAACTTCAGCGAATATCAAGCCAGGGACCCAACCAGCGGAGGAGACGCTATTACGGATTCAGCATCCCGTCTGACCGTCTATCTGAACTCTTTTCTGATATGTTTTTTTTATACCGGGAAGTGAGGTGACAGCGATGAGGAACGGATGGGTGATGTGCTGGAAGATGAGGTTCCTTCCGTTGCTGTCGCCAGAGTACAAATTGAGCTGTCTGGTAATGCAGCTCCGCTGATAAGCATCACTAAACCTTTCAAGGAGGATCGTCAGGCTCCATGGGTTCCCAAAGTTCGCCCTATCACACCCCTACCTGTAACCAAGCCTGATTATAGGCCAGATGTGGTTGCGGGGTGTTGGGTTCAGCGAGCTCCAGATGCATTGCAGTTCTGCCTGGATATGGAAACCCGAGACCCTGCCTCTGCGGTGCAAAGCACAACCCATTATAATAAAGAAAGTGGCAGAGGAATACAGGTACCTATACCCATACATACCCGCTCACCTGGAAGAGGAAATCTTCGAGAAGGAAAATCAATGGATAGATGAAGCTGTGCACGGTTTCCTCCAGATCCCTCTTCAGACAGACTTTCTGAGATTGTCACCCAAGATGGCGGGGAAATACCTCTCAGTGCTGAACACCTGGGGCTACCGCCGGAAAATAAATCTGGACAGTGTGATTATTCGCAGGCCAGACAAAAAGGACATTAAACGCTTTGTCACTACAGTGAATGCCAAAGGAAAGTCCTTAAACTTGCCCGATCCCGGGTACTACTGGTAAATACCATGGGGATGCTACTATTACCCTTGCCATGGATTACAAGAGTGTGTTGTGTGATGTGAAGGACGCTACGCTGAGAGCCACTTCACACTCGCATACAAGTTGTTGCTAGTGGGTACCATTCCAGAAAGAGAGAGCTGTACTGCCTGGACTGTGCTGGACTGAATGCTGCCGGCAGATACAGGGAGTGCCCACCCGAGCCACGTTGGCTAAAGTTGAAGTTGTTGGGGTGCTCCACCCTGAAAAGTGACTTTCAGCAGGTTGTTGTTCTCAAGCGATATATACAATCTTCTTTGTCCCCGGCTGCCATGTTGACAGACTGAGGATACCTTTGCAAGGGGACCTATGTCCCGAAGTGCGGTCCCTTGCATCATGGCCTGGCTGCTTGTTGCCTGAAATTCAGCTCTGCCTCCTTGTCCCCGGGGTTACCCCTGAAGAAGAAGGGAAACTGCTGGGAAGTATTGTCCACCCCGAGTGAAATGGATGGACTGTGACACGTCATGGACACTGGGTCAGTTAGACTAGGCTGTAATAGAGGCGTAAATTCCCACCATTCATGTGAATAATGGACTAAACCCTATATCTGAACTGTTTCCAGTGTGGTCACCAGGTGGTCCGAGCGGTGCTGACCTGAGAAACTTTGTTCACATTATGTGCCAAGTGAAAGTTTGTTGATTAATGGGAAGGAAGCGGCATTCGCCGTTAAGAATGGGGCGGGCTTTCACTAATGTAAATAATGCAGATATTTTATAGGGTGTATTTACACTGCCTATGCTGTCTTCGGCTGAGGACAATTGGAAATCATTTAAATCACGTATGTATATACTGCACCATGTTATCATAGGATAGGAGGCATCTGCATTGCTATCTATTTTCTTTCAGGTGTTGCTATGTCGGTGCGTCTTCCTTGGAGAGACGGGGATCTAACCTGACGACAACACAAACTCTCTGTATATCTTGTTATTACTGTATATATTAGTCGTCTTTAAAACTGTATATAAATATTTTTGATATTCCATTGTCATATGGGATTCACCATTTCATGTTTCTAATATTATGTTATTCCTTGTGGTACGCCACATATTACTGTTATTGTTACTCTTTCCTTGTTTCCCCACCTATCCCAGCTTTTGCCAGAACATTCTGCTCTCAGGCTTGAGAGCTCAAATTATTTTTTCTGCAAACTCAGAGACGTAGTTTTGTAGGCAGGGGGAGGATGTAGCACCCTAGTGTTTAGGCAGGGTTGCTCCTAAATTTACCTGCCAGGTATAGCTGCATTGGCTAATTGTTGAGGATCAATTGATTTCACTCTAAGTCTGTAATTGCTGCACGTCTCTCTTTTGCCGCTAGGTGGTTGGGTACCCTGGTGGCATTAGATATGAGAAGGGCAATGCAAGGTCAGGTTATGGGTATATGGGATATCTCAGCCAATGGGCAGGGGTTTTCCTAAATCCCTTGGCTTGCTGGGAGAACCTATATACGTGGGTGAAGTCAGGTGATCGGTGTTCTGTGCCACCTGGACGGCTGTCTGGATGGACGTTTGTCATAGGCCCAGGCTGCTAGGCTGGAGATTGGGCCTATCCCGGTGGCATTTGGCTACCAGGCTGTCTGAGGGCCTATCCAGAAGCAAGAGAGCAGCTCAGGGTTGGGATTGCGGCTTGCAGTCCAACCAGAAGTGACAGTTCTGCCGGCCCGGAGAACTTGTCGTGGTCGGAGGTAGAAGGGAAGCTGTCACCACTAAGGGACCTTCCACCTTATTACCAGGGACCTCAGTGAGTAACTGAAGCAAGTACCGGAGCAGAATTCTCACTAACCGGGGACGGTGGAGAATTGGGAAGCTTCAGGTGGTGATCAAGTCAGGGACTCAACCAGTAAAGGTGACGCTTGCAGAGCAGCCTTGTGTAACAAGCCAGGGACCGAGCCGGCCAGCAGGGTGACGCTTGAGGAGTATCTTGAGTGCCAAGCTAGGGACCCCGCAGAGAGGCGGGGGGTGACGCTTAAGGAAGATACTAAAGTGAAGATTGGAGGAGCTCAGGGGATCCAGAGTCAGTGAATCATCTAGTGGAGACCGGGAGCTCAGTGTATGGAAGAACTACAAGAAGAGATTGTAGTGGAAGTGAAAGAACTGTTACACTTTGTGATGAGAACTATTAAAGACGGTTCCCATAGGAGACAGCATTCCTACACATGCAGATGTGGTGTCTTGCTGGATGTCTTTCCCTGCATGGCTGTCCTTCTGTTGAAGTCTCAGAGCCTGCCAATTAAACTTGAAACTACCGAAGGGTGTCCTGGCCCCAACCCTCTCTCCCCCAAAAAGTTTGTTAAGAGAAATAAACTCTCTTTTGCATTAAAGAAGTGTCTGGCGCCCAATAACTTTAACTACCTTGCACCCACCATGCCTCACAACCCACCATATACAGAAAGATGTCAGCTACCTCTGGCCCTGGAGGTTCTCATTAGACCGAAGGAGGCCTGGGACCTTGCTACACACATGTGGAAAGTGTTTAGGTGTGACCTCATATGATACGGTTTTGATAATTCTATAGGAAGATTGTATAATGTATGGCCGGCCTTACACAATAATCACATCTACATGAATGTGGAACACACTTCTATGAGTCAACACAGATCTAGAACATTCTATAATCCCAGATTCCCTATGATAGGAGAAGATATCAATCTATAGATACAAAGTATAATAAAAAAATACATTAATTACAATGTAATATTTATAAAATCCAACACAGATCTGGAATATTCTGTGATCCCAGATTCCTCATATATATTATTTATAAAGGTGAGAAGATTCTACAGAGGGAATGATCCCGGGACGGGGGACATGAATGGGAGAGAGAAGATTCCCTATGATAGAAAATATTCATCTATAGATACGTATAGATATAGATTAAGCCCCGTACACACGGTTGGACTTTTTGCCAACAAACTTAATTTTGAGCAAGTTTGACAAAAAATCCGAGCGTGCGTACGCTCCATCGGACAAACTTTTTTGGTTTTCATCGGACAAATGTTCGGTCTGCAAACGGACAAACTTTTTGCCAACAAAACAAATAATGTTAAAATCAACCAACAATAGCAGAAGTTGACCAAAGGGTGGCGGTAAAGAGCAGAAAAAAGAGCAGAAAAAACACGTGATGTTGGAAAAGTTTTGGGAAAGTTTGCAGAAAAGTCCGAGCGTGTGTATGCTATGGGTGTGCCCGGCCAACTCCCTTCGGACAAAAATCCACGGAAAAGTTTGTTTGAAGTCCGACCGTGTGTACGAGGCTTAACATATACACTGTATATAATTCAGCACCGATCTAGAACATTCTGTGATCCCAGATTCCTCATATATATTAACAATAAAGGAGAGAAGATTCTACAGAGGGAAGGATCCCGGGATGGGGGACATGAATAGGACAAATACAGAGAGAAGATATTCATCTATAGATACAAAAGTATAATAAAAGGGGCACAACAAGCACTAAGGATATAAGAAAGATATAATAATAAGGATATAATAATACAGCAAAATCTTGGACTGCGAGCATAATTCGTTCCAGAGAAATGCTTGTGATCCAGAGCACTTGTATATCGAAGCAAATTTCCCCATAAGAAATAATGGAAACTCAAATGATTCGTTCCTCAACCATTTATTTATAGGTCTTTCAGTTTATAGTCCATATAAAAAGATTATAGCGATGTGACATGTTGTGTAACCATAAAATGTCCTCCACAAATGGAAGTATAAAAGAGAAGAGAGGCGCCTCTAAGTGTAGCAATATGTTGCTAAATGTTGTACCTTCATTAAATGTAACCATATTGCTACACTTAGAGGCGCCTCGCTTCTCTTTTATACTCAGTTGTGACATGATGCTACTTGTACATCAAGACATCGCTTGTATATCAAGTCAAAATTTATTAAAAAAGATGTTGTTTGTCTTGCAAAACGCTCTCAAACCAAGCTACTCTCAAACCAAGGTTTTACTGTAAGAATATTATAATAATGATATAATATAAAGGATATAGAAATAATGATATAATAATAAGGATATAATTAGAAGGATATAATAATAATAATAATATAATATAAAGGATATAATAAGAAGGATGTAATTAGAAGGATATAATAATAATAATATAAAGGATATAATAAGAAGGATAAGGATATAAAAAGAAGGATATAATAAGGAGGATATAAAAAGGATATAATAAGAAGGATGTAATAAAAAGGATGTAATTAGAAGGATATAATAATAATAATAATATAAAGGATATAATAAGAAGGATAAGGATATAAAAAGAATAATATAATAAGAAGGATATAATAAGAAGGATATAATAATAATATAAAGGATATAATAATAAGGATATAATAATAAGGATGTAATTAGAAGGATATAATAATAATAATAATATAATATAAAGGATATAATAAGAAGGATATAATTAGAAGGATATAATAATAATAATATAATATAAAGGATATAATAAGAAGGATGTAATTAGAAGGATATAATAATAATAATAATAATAATATAAAGGATATAATAAGAAGGATATAATAAGTAGGATATAATAAATATGGGGTCAGCTAGAGCTGAAGATAAAAGTGAAGAAAACAATAAATTCCATACCTGAGTACGAGAGGGTTGGGGGGACGGAGTCCAGGCTGAGCGGGGTCCAGGCCGGGTAGTGGAGGACGGATTGTGGAGGCCGGGTGGTGGACAGATGGTGGAGGATGGGTAGTGGAGGACGGACACGTGGCCCTATATTTAGATCCTGGAAGGGCCAACCCAACACCAAAGATGGGAAGAAGAATGTCGGCAGCTGTGACAGGTGATGGACAGAAGACACGAGCCGAGGTTCAAGAAAGATCTGGAGGAGGACTGAAAAGCGACCCCGGAGGAGGAGATCCATCTTCTATATACAATATAATCATTTCTGACCTTCCTTGTGATATCGGAGAGGAGATTAGACTAAAATTAGTTTAGTTTAGTTTCTTTTCGGTCCTGTTGATTCGTAATCATTCGTAATTTTGCTAGACGGGATTTTCGTGTTTGGACTAATTCGTATTTTCGCAAGCGACATTTTCCGTTGAATCGGAATGATTTGTATTAATGTAAGCCTTATTTTTAGTTGATTTATAATTCGTACTTTCGGTAGAGTACATTGTTTTTCGTTGATTCTGGACGTAACTTTTTTTTGCTTCATTGATTCGGAATTTTCCGTGTCTCTCTCACATTGGCGCTGCCTAACGTGCTTCGAATGGATTGGTACATTCGTAACTTTTTTTTGCTTCATTGATTCGGAATTTTCCGTGTCCCTCTCACATTGGCGCTGCCTAACGTGCTTCGAATGGATTGGTACATTCGTAACTTTTTTTTGGTTTGTTGATTCGGAATTTTCCGTGTCCCTCTCACATTGGCGCTGCCTAACGTGCTTCGAATGGATTGGTACATTCGTAACTTTTTTTTGCTTCATTGATTCGGAATTTTCCGTGTCTCTCTCACATTGGCGCTGCCTAACGTGCTTCGAATGGATTGGTACATTCGTAACTTTTTTTTGCTTCATTGATTCGGAATTTTCCGTGTCCCTCTCACATTGGCGCTGCCTAACGTGCTTCGAATGGATTGGTACATTCGTAACTTTTTTTTGGTTTGTTGATTCGTAATTTTCCGTGACGGATCACAACAAGACGACTTGCTGTTGCGTTGGGCCGTATTAACGCAACAACGAATTATGCCCAAGGCATTCGCTATTTGCGATACAATTTATTTCGGATTCGGTTTTATTCGTAACTGCTTTGTTCGGAAATTCGAAATGCTTCCGAACGTCGGAAAGTTGCTTAATTCGTACGAATTTCGATTGGTTACGAAACGAATTGCACAAGCCTAGAGGAGATCCAATCATCAAATTCTCATAGAAGATTTCTCCTATTAATGTCCATTCACAAGCAGTGTTAATTGTGGCAGCAAGTTTCGATTTAGTCTCCGGCCTCGTACACACGACCGAGAATCTCGTCAGGGAAAAAACCCGTCGTTTTTCCCTGATGAAATTCTTGACAAGAATCTTGTCCCAGGCCGAGTGTACACACGTTAGAGCTGCACCATTCTGGCTAAAATGAGAATCACAATTTTTTTGCTTAGAAGATAGATCACGATTCTCGTGGCGCAACATCGTCTTTCACATTAAAACCAAAAAAATTGGGCTAAAACTTTACGGTTTCGTTTTTTTTTTTATTCATTGAAGTGTATTTTTTCCCAAGAAATTGCATTTGAAAGAGCGCTGGGCAAATACAGTGTGACATAAAATATTGCAGCAATTGCCATTTTATTCCCTAGGGTCTCTGCTAAAATATATATAATGTTTGGGGGTTCCAAGTCATTTTCTAGCAAAAAATATTGAACTTAAGAAACAAGTGTCAGAAAAAGATTTAGGCCCCTTTCACACTGCTGCTATTTTTACCGCCGACGTTATGGGCGGATTTGCGGCGCATTTCGGCCGCTAGCGGTGCTGAAGCAGCACATTTGCTGGCGGTATAGCCGCACTGTCCCATTGATTTCAATGGGCAGCAGCGGTAAAGAAGCGGTATACACACCGCTCCTTCACCGCCCCAAGTTTATCCCTTTGATCTAAGAAGAAAGCGTTAGTTACAATGTTTCCTGTTTAAAACTTGTCAGACTGCCCGATATTTTCTTTTGACAGCTGAGTGAGCAGATAAATTCTCTGCACTTGTTATATGAAATAATCGGCAAACTTTGCATTGGAGATCGTCGGGGGGGGGGGGGGTTGAATCGAGATCACGATTTTTTAACGATTAATTGTGCAGCTCTAACACACGTACGATTCAAAAGAACCGCCGTTGAATGGCACGAACGCGGTGACGTCGTCGACTACGAAGAGCGTGCGCTCGTCACATTTGATGCCGTCGCCACCATCTTGCTACACCCTACCTATGCCTAGGAGGCTAGCGTGCCTGCGTCAAAGTCATTTCGAGCATGCGCGGGTTTCTACGGCGACAGGTAAGTGTACACACTCTCGGGTTTCTCGTCGGGAAACAGGCCGACGAGAATCCTGACGAGAAAATAGAGAGCAGGTTCTCTGTTTTTCTCGTCCAGATTCCCGGCAGTTTTCTTGACGAGAAACCTGAAAGCCTCGTCCACACGGCCGGTTTTCTCGGCAAGAAAGCTCTGCCAGCAGTTTTCTTGTCGTTTGCCGAGAAAACCGGCCGTGTGGACGAGGCTTGAGTCTTAGGACTAACATGGCATTTTCGTTTTAGTCCCATTTTCGTTTTCGTCGTATTTAGTCAACTAAATCTCCATCCAGGACATTTTAGTCGTCTAAAAACGGGTGTAATTAGATTGTAATGCATTAGTTGACATTTCTCTACAATTTCCAAACTCGTTATATACGGCTGGAGTGATAAATCTCATATCTTATTATGTATGGTGAGGGACGAAGACGCCCTACAGACCGGCGTTGTTCATTTTGAAGTCAAATTTCAATTTCCTTTTCGTCTTTTGACTAAAAGGGCATTTTAGTCGTATTTATTCATCTCAGTTTTTTTCTCTCAAAATTGTCGGTTTTAGTCAACGAAATAAACACTGTTCACAAGTCGTTGTTAATGTTTATAAATCTGCAGCTTTCATTATAATAATCCCCGGTGATCCCGCCATGGGGGTCTTTGTTCAGTCACTTCCTGTTATGGGGTGAAAACTGTCCACGCCTCTTAAGCGTTGTTTATTATAAACTATTGTTTTTTTGTTTGTTTTTTTACATAAAATCCCATTTTTATCCTTTTTCATTCTTTGTTCCATCTCTGATCTCCTGCAGCCTCTTTGCAGCCACTTCCTGTCTCCATTCCCCCCAGTGGTGACATTTCTCAGGGGGGGTTTCCTGATGGTGACACGAGAGGATCATGTCTGTGTCATGTGTGATGTAGTCCTCATCAGAAGACCATGTGACAGGGTGACAACACAGGAGCACAGTTGGGGGGCAGACAGAGCGTTGTCACCCTATAAGGGGAAGTGTCTGAACAAGGACCTCCAATGGCGGGATCACCAGGGATTATTATAATGAAAGCTGCAGATTTAACAAGACTGGTGTGTGTATTATTGGGGGGGGTCCCAAAGCACATACGTGTGTATTATAGGGGGTCCCCAGAACATGTGTGTATTATAGGGGGTCCCAAGAACATGTGTGTATTATAGGGGGTCCCAAGAACATGTGTGTATTGTGGGGGGTCCCCAGAATATGTGTGTATTATAGGGGGGTCCCAAGAACATGTGTGTAATATAGGGGGTCCCCCGAATGTATGTGTGTATTATAGGGGTCCCCAGAACGTATGTGTGTATTATAGGGGGTCCCCAGAACGTATGTGTCTATTAAAGGAGGTCCCCAGAACGTATGTGTCTATTAAAGGAGGTCCCCAGAACGTATGTGTGTATTATAGGGGGTCCCCAGAACATATGTGTGTATTATAGGGGGTTCCCAGAACATGTGTGTATTATAGGGGGTCCGTGGAATGTATGTGTGTATTATTGGGGGTCCCCAGGAACATCTGTGTGTATTAGAGGGGGTCCCCTGAATGTCTGTGTATTATAGGGGTCCCAGGAACGTCTGTGTGTATTAGAGGGGGTCCCCGGAACATCTGTGTGTATTAGAGGGGGTCCCCGGAACATCTGTGTATTAGAGGGGGTCCCCGGAACATCTGTGTGTATCTGTGTGTATTAGAGGGGGTCCCCGGAACATCTGTGTGTATTAGAGGGGTCCCCGGAACATCTGTGTGTATTAGAGGGGCCCCCCGCAATGTCTGTGTGTATTATAGGGGGTCCCCAGAAGGTCTGTGTGTATTAGAGGGGGTCCCCCGAATGTCTGTGTATTATAGGCGGTCTCCAGAACGTATGTGTGCATTAGGGGGGGTCCCTGAAAGGTCTGTGTGTATTATAGGGGGTCCCCAGAAGGTCTGTGTGTATTATAGGGGGTCTCCCGAATGTGTGTATTATAGGGGGTCTCCAGAACGTATGTGTGCATTAGGAGGGTCCCTGAAAGGTCTGTGTTTATTATAGGGGTCCCCCCGAATGTGTGTATTAAAGGGGGTCTCCAGAACGTATGTGTGTATTAAAGGAGGTCCCCAGAACGTATGTGTGTATTATAGGGGGTCCCCAGGACATGTGTGTATTATAGGGGGTCCCCAGGACATATGTGTGTATTATAGGGGGTCCCCAGGACATATGTGTGTGTATTATAGGGGGTCCCCAGGACATATGTGTGTATTATAGGGGGTCCCCAGAACATGTGTGTATTATAGGGGGTCCGTGGAATGTATGTGTGTATTATTGGGGTCACCGGGAACATCTGTGTGTATTAGAGGGGGTCCCCCGAATGTCTATGTGTATTATAGGGGGTCCCAGGAACATCTGTGTATTAGAGGGGGTCCCAGGAACGTCTGTGTGTATTAGAGGGGGTCCCAGGAACGTCTGTGTGTATTAGAGGGGGTCCCCGGAACATCTGTGTGTATTAGAGGGGGCAATGTCTATGTGTATTATAGGGGGTCCCCCGAATGTCTGTGTATTATAGGGGGTCTCCAGAAAGTATGTGTGCATTAGGGGGGGTCCCTGAAAGGTCTGTGTGTATTATAGGGGGTCCCCGGAAGGTCTGTGTGTATTATAGGGGATCTCCAGAACGTGTGTGTGTGTGTGTATTATAGGGGGTCCCCAGAAGGTCTGTGTGTATTATAGGGGGTCCCCGGAAGGTCTGTGTGTATTATAGGGGGTCTCCAGAACGTATGTGTGCATTAGGGGAGGTCCCTGAAAGGTCTGTGTGTATTATAGGGGTCCCCCCGAATGTCTGTATTAAAGGGGGTCTCCAGAACGTATGTGTGCATTAGGGGGGTCCCTGAAAGGTCTGTGTGTATTATAGGGGGTCTCCAGAACGTATGTGTGCATTAGGGGGAGTCCCTGAAACGTCTGTGTGTATTATAGGGGGTCCCCCGAATGTCTGTATTAAAGGGGGTCTCCAGAACATATGTGTGCATTAGGGGGGGGGGGCCTTGAAACGTCTGTGTGCATTAGAGGGATATTTGGAGGAACACGCCTTTAGGGACGGGACGGGACGGGACGGGACGGGACGGGTGGTCAGAGTTGTAAAGACACTTCAGAATACATGAAGGATAAACCAATTAAATATTTTATTTCACATAAAGTACAATGAAGCCAGGAAAGAAGGATGATGGGGGGGGGATTCCTAAGTTGATGTTGGGGGATGGGATCCGTACGTGGATGAGGGGGGGGGGATTCCTATGCGGACGTCCATGATGTCAGAGTCCTCTTGGTCATCTCATAGGCCAGGAAGAGTGCGGCGTTGGAGGGGAACGCTCGGATGACTGTTGGCATCAGTCCGCTGTATAGGGAGAAAATTCCTGGAAGAGTCAGAAAAGGGAAGACGGAGTTATGGATATGAAATGTCACAAATAGTCATAAAAAGTCAGATGAGACCCCGAGATCTGAGAGGCCGGACACGTCGCGGGGGCTCGGATCTCCTTCCTCAGGGCTCAGACATTGGATGGCGGTGGGAGGAGTCACAGCACCATCACCAGATTGTCTATAGGAGAGCGATGGAATGTGCCCGGGATCGGTAAGACGGCTGGTTATGGGATGTCATCAATAAATAGCGATCAATATAATTATCATTATTGAGATACAAACCCAACCCACAACGCCCCCATTGTTAGGGACAGAAATCCTGGAAAATGACTAAAGCTCCTGAAAAAATTAAAATGCCCACGCCAGCAGACCATGGGGGGGGGGGGGGGGGGGGATAAGGTGAGATTTCCAGCCATCTGCTTGGTGTATCCTAGGGTTGCCACTTTTTCTATAAGCCAAACCCGGACACTTTAGCGACACACAGCAAAAACATTGTTTTTTCTAATATACACTATAGGATTATAACAGAACTGGGACACCTTTGGGTACTCTAAAGAGAATAGTAATGTGGCATAGTCGGCAACTAGTTAAACCTCCTAAATCCAATCTCTGGGTAAAGCTGAAGCCCTAGAACGATCTGTAGTAATAGTTGTGTGGCCCCCTGAAGACTACAGAGTGGGACCCCAAATCTCAAACCCCACAGAAGTCTGACCTTCTCTCCTCAGTATGTGCAGCAAGGACAGGAAGAACCCCTCCTGATGGGACGCCATGGAAAGGACTTGGATTCTGGACTTCACCGAGTCCACCGGATACACCGACAGCCAGAAACAGGCTCCGCCCACACCACCGCTGATCGTTACCACTAGAGGACCTGCAAAATATGGAAAACCACGGCCTCAGCCACATGATCAGAGGAACATCATGTGCACCACCCTCAACCACCAGTGCCCAGGGCAAAGATGCCAAATAGCGCCCCCCAGGGATGTAACTGCAGGGGTCACCATTGTGACCTGGCCCCATGCCCCAGGGGGCCCATGCGGCTCCTCCCTACACCTGAACAGGATGGGCGTCATATAGAGGAGCCGACGCCCTCCATGTTCCTCCTGCAGCTGCTGAATGCCTGTGGGAGGGAGAGGGGGAGAAGCGGGGTTACAGCATAGTAACTTCTATATAGTTATATATAGAACATATAGTTCTTCTATATGCCGCCCCTCCTGTCCAGCTTCCTTCTGCTGCCCCTCTGCTCTCTCTTGGCCCCCCCC
The DNA here is from genome assembly GCA_029206835.1 of Rana muscosa. NCBI lineage: Eukaryota > Metazoa > Chordata > Amphibia > Anura > Ranidae > Rana > Rana muscosa. The sequence continues at coordinate 350,973,267 of CM055125.1, read as the reverse complement.
CCTCTTCTCCGGTCCCCGTGCTCTTTCCCAATCCCACCCACATCTCCAAACCCCGTGCTCTTTCCCGCCCCCCTCTTTTCCGGTCCTAGTGCTTTTCTCTTGTCCCTCCTATACCCCCCTTCTCCCCCCGCAGTGCTGGGGGGTTCTCCCCTCCCCTCTCCCCGCCAGCTGTTGTGAATGATGTGTCAGGATGGAGAGTGGGGAAGGAGCCGGTAAATATGTCATTAACCAGCCCCTTCCTTGTCTGAAATGACAGTCAGTGACCCGTACCGATCACCGACTCTATTCATTCATACCTGAAGAGTAGTAAACTGTGTTACCTATGCTTCAGTTTTTGAATGGACAGGAAGCTTCGTGCAGCTGAGGCTACAGAGATGGAGATAGGGGGGGCTCCAATATCCAGTCCTCAATCTCCTTTCTCGGTCTCAAAAGGTGAAACATCAGAGGTATGTTTAGACCCCCTGATATCTCACCAAAGCCAACCCCCCCATGGGGCTCCTAAAAAATAAAATAGTAAAAAATAAATAAATATATAAAATTGTAAAAAAGAATATTGGAGTGAAAAAAAAAAAAAAAAACGACACCAGTGGCGGAACTACCAGGGTCGGAGAGGTCACACTTATGGGCAGGCCCTGGTATTCCGCCACTGAGCTTGGAGGTAAGGGCCCCGACCGGGGATCAGGGGGCCCTTCATGGTTTCTTGCACCGGGGCCCTGAAGTTTCTAGTTGCACCTCTGGCGACCCCCTCTCCCCAAAATGTATGAGCATTATGTGTCTGCAAACCCCCCCCCCCCCCCCTCCAAAAATCTCAAACACTAATCTGCATGCTAACCCCCCCCCCCCCCCCAGTGCACACAAAAATTACCCCTCTTCTAGTACCCCTGCTAGCTTGTAGGCAAGAAACTCTCCATGCAGCCCCCCCCCACACCTCATATGATACCACAGATCCCAGGGCAGGTGCCCCTCCTACCCACCCCCAACCCAAACATCCTCCCTCCCCCGCCTCACCTGGCTGACCTCCAGAATTCCTGCTGAGAACACTCTTGCTGAGTTCATAGCCCCCGAAAAAGAAGAAGTACCCCCGGAATCTCCCGCAGCCACGTGCTGCTGAGGCCACGGAACAGGCCGCCTGTACCTTCCGACTTCAGGATGTCCCGTACAATGGACCACGGGGTGCTGAGGACACAAAACAGACAGTTATACCGAGAGAGAGATTCCATGGATCTGTGCTCCGGGGACCGCCAACCTTTTATAGGGGATTCCCGTGCGCCCCGATATCCGCATCTCATGCTGCGTCTGCATGCGGCATTTCACCAGCTCTGTGGGACAGAGGACCAAGGAGGAGAATACCGAGGCCAAGGAACCCGCAGCGGCCTTGTGATGGTCTCTGAGGAGAAAACATGAAGTCAGAGACAGTATAGATTAGAATATATATATTACACACAAACACACACACACACACACACACACACACACACGGATAACTGCTATTTTCCTGGGTGCACTCAGTGATCAGCACTCAGTAACACACCTAGACACACCCCCTTCCGTGGTCAGACACGCCCGCCTCCCTGGTCAGACACGCCCGCCTCCCTGGTCAGACACGCCCGCCTCCCTGGTCAGACACGCCCGCCTCCCTGGTCAGACACGCCCGCCTCCCTGGTCAGACACGCCCGCCTCCCTGGTCACACACGCCCGCCTCCCTGGTCACACACGCCCCCTTCCCTGGTCACACACGCCCCCTTCCCTGGTCACACACGCCCCCTTCCCTGGTCACACACGCCCCCTTCCCTGGTCACACACGCCCCCTTCCCTGGTCACACACGCCCCCTTCCCTGGTCACACACGCCCCCTTCCCTGGTCACACACGCCCCCTTCCCTGGTCACACACGCCCGCCTCTCTGGTCACACACGCCCGCCTCTCTGGTCACACACGCCCGCCTCTCTGGTCACACACGCCCGCCTCTCTGGTCACACACGCCCGCCTCCCTGGTCACACACGCCCGCCTCCCTGGTCACACACGCCCCCTTCCCTGGTCACACACGCCCCCTTCCCTGGTCACACACGCCCGCCTCTCTGGTCACACACGCCCGCCTCTCTGGTCACACACGCCCCCTTCCCTGGTCACACACGCCCCCTTCCCTGGTCACACACGCCCGCCTCTCTGGTCACACACGCCCGCCTCTCTGGTCACACACGCCCGCCTCTCTGGTCACACACGCCCGCCTCCCTGGTCACACACGCCCGCCTCCCTGGTCACACACGCCCGCCTCCCTGGTCACACACGCCCGCCTCCCTGGTCACACACGCCCGCCTCCCTGGTCACACACGCCCCCTTCCCTGGTCACACACGCCCCCTTCCCTGGTCACACACGCCCCCTTCCCTGGTCACACACGCCCCCTTCCCTGGTCACACACGCCCCCTTCCCTGGTCACACACGCCCCCTTCCCTGGTCACACACGCCCCCTTCCCTGGTCACACACGCCCGCCTCTCTGGTCACACACGCCCGCCTCTCTGGTCACACACGCCCGCCTCTCTGGTCACACACGCCCGCCTCTCTGGTCACACACGCCCGCCTCTCTGGTCACACACGCCCTCCTCTCTGGTCACACACGCCCTCCTCTCTGGTCACACACGCCCGCCTCTCTGGTCACACACGCCTCCTTCCCAGGGCATGCACGCCCGCCTCTCTAGTCAGACACACCCCCTTCTCTGGGCACACACACCTCCTTCCCTGGGCACACACACCTCCTTCCCTGGGCACACAGGCCCGCCTCTCTGGTCAGACACACCCCCTTCCCTGGGCACACACGCCCGCTTCTCTGGTCAGACACACCCCCTTTCCTGGGGGCACACGCCCGTCTCTCTGGTCAGACACACCCCCTTCCCTGGTCACACCCCCCCCCTTCCCTGGGCACACACGCCCGCCTCTCTGGTCAGACACACCCCCTTCCCAGGGCATGCAAGCCCGCCTCTCTAGTCAGACACACCCCCTTCCCAGGGCATGCAAGCCCGCCTCTCTAGTCAGACACACCCCCTTCCCAGGGCATGCAAGCCCGCCTCTCTAGTCAGACACACCCCCTTCTCTGGGCACACATGCCCCCTTCTCTGGGCACACACACCTCCTTCCCTGGGCACACACGCCCGCCTCTCTGGTCAGACACACCCCCTTCCCCGGGCACACATGCCCGCTTCTCTGGTCAGACACACCCCCTTCCCTGGGCACACGCGCCCGCCTCTCTGGTCAGACACACCCCCTTCCCTGGGCACATGCGCCCGCCTCTCTGGTCAGACACACCCCCTTTCCTGGGGGCACACGCCCGTCTCTCTGGTCAGACACACCCCCTTCCCTGGGCACACACACCCCCTTCCCTGGGCACACACGCCCGCCTCTCTGGTCAGACACACCCCCTTCCCTGGGCACACACGCCCGCCTCTCTGGTCAGACACACCCCCTACTGTTCTTTGCAGGACACTTGTGATGAGGGGTGTGGCTATTACTCAGCTCTGTTCTCATAGAGCACTGCAGGGGGAGGGCAGTAAGCAGCATCTTCACAGATTACAGCCTGCAGGGGGTGGGATTACAAAGACAAAATGCTTGCTCTTTATTGGTTCCTCACACCGTACTTTAGGAGGCGTGTCCCCGGGGGGCAATGGAGGCATTAGTGCCCCCCAGAGGTTGCATCACACCCAATCCAACAACTCCAACCACACAGAGGACAACCCACAAACCAGAAATATGACATCATAAGAGAAGGAATCTCCAACAATAACAAATATTTATTTATAGAAACAAAGGAGCAATTCCCACCGGAAGCAGCGCCCCCCTCTGGCCTGATAGGGGATCTTTGGGAGTATTTTTTATATCTATATAATAAAATGATCACACGAGATTCCCGGATCTCCTCTGCTGATGTCAGCATTTCTTGTCTGGGGGTCACCCTGAGGGGGGAGGAGTCTCCCTGAGGTGGGAGGAGTCTCCCTGGCTCACCTGAGTTGGGACAGGTCATGAAATCCCAGGATGTAGGACACCAAATTCTGACAGAAGCCGTAGCAGGAGAAGAGCACGGCGTTCTCCGCCACGTTGGCCACCAATGCAGGGACGGTGCCGTGGTAGAGCCCCCGCAGCCCCTCCGTATGATAGGTGCGCACCGTGCAGTCCAGGAAGTTCCGGTACATGGAAGGGAACGTCTGCATCTTCACCTTGGCCGTGTCAAAGGGCTGCCCGCTGAGGACACACGCCACGCCCCCTGCAACAAAGTGCACCTGTCATCACACCTGCCTGTGTATATCCTCGGGTCAGTGACCCCCCCTTCATCTGATCTCCCCCCTCCCCCCCCCCCCCCTTCATCTGATCTCCCCTCTAACCCAACTGTGTATTATAAACATTTACTTTGTCACATCTCAGTGCTGCTGATCTCCTGCAGCCTCTTTGCAGCCACTTCCACTCTCCATACACTCCAGTGATACAGCCGCCTGTAGTCTCCGTAGCAAGCCCGGGTGACAACACAGGTGAACAATAGGGAGACAGACAGAGCGTTGTCACCCTATAAACAGGAAGTGCCTCAGTGAGGACCTCCATGGCGGGATCATTTTAATGAAAAGATGCCGATTGAAAAGGACTTTTGAAATGTAGTAATCAGAAAATCCAACGACATAACCAGATAACTCAAATCAAATCAGGAAACCAATAAAGAAAACGGGAAGAAGATGATGAAATAAAAAGACAGAAATCTGTGCAGAGAAAACTGAATACAATGTAATCCATGGAGGGAGATTGACATGGAGACACCTTGTGGTCACACCCAGTACTGCACTCATTGGAAGGCTGGTTTATTAAATCCATGTTTACATTTTTGCAAAAATTGATCAACCTATCAGGGAGTATGAAATGATACTATTCATAGGATGACATGGAGGAGGAGGGTCCACCCTCACCAATGATGGGGCATTTATTCCTCCCACCGACACCAATGAAGGGGCATTTATTCCTCCCACCGACACCAATGAAGGGGCATTTATTCCTCCCACCGACACCAATGAAGGGGCATTTATTCCTCCCACCGACACCAATGAAGGGGCATTTATTCCTCCCACCGTCACCAATGATGGGGCATTTATTCCTTCCACCGTCACCAATGATGGGGCATTTATTCCTTCCACCGACACCAATGAAGGGGCATTTATTCCTCCCACCGACACCAATGAAGGGGCATTTATTCCTCCACCGACACCAATGATGGGGCATTTATTCCTCCCACCGTCACCAATGATGGGGCATTTATTCCTCCCACCGTCACCAATGATGGGGCATTTATTCCTCCCACCGACACCAATGAAGGGGCATTTATTCCTCCCACCGACACAATGAAGGGGCATTTATTCCTCCCACCGACACCAATGATGGGGCATTTATTCCTCCCACCGACACCAATGAATGAGGCATTTATTCCTCCCACCGACACCAATGATGGGGCATTTATTCCTCCCACCGACACCAATGATGGGACATTTATTCCTCCCACCGACACCAATGATGGGGCATTTATTCCTCCCACCGTCACCAATGATGGGGCATTTATTCCTCCCACCGACACCAATGAAGGGGCATTTATTCCTCCCACCGACACCAATGAAGGGGCATTTATTCCTCCCACCGACACCAATGAAGGGGCATTTATTCCTCCCACCGTCACCAATGATGGGGCATTTATTCCTCCCACCGACACCAATGAAGGGGCATTTATTCCTCCCACCGACACCAATGATGGGGCATTTATTCCTCCCACCGACACCAATGATGGGGCATTTATTCCTCCCACCGACACCAATGATGGGGCATTTATTCCTCCCACCGACACCAATGAAGGGGCATTTATTCCTCCCACCGACACCAATGAAGGGGCATTTATTCCTCCCACCGACACCAATGAAGGGGCATTTATTCCCTCCCACCGTCACCAATGATGGGGCATTTATTCCTCCCACCGTCACCAATGATGGGGCATTTATTCCCTTCCACCGACACCAATGAAGGGGCATTTATTCCTCCCACCGACACCAATGAAGGGGCATTTATTCCTCCCACCGACACCAATGAAGGGGCATTTATTCCTCCCACCGTCACCAATGATGGGGCATTTATTCCTCCCACCGACACCAATGATGGGGCATTTATTCCTCCCACCGACACCAATGATGGGCATTTATTCCTCCCACCGACACCAATGAAGGGGCATTTATTCCTCCCACCGACACCAATGAAGGGGCATTTATTCCTCCCACCGACACCAATGAAGGGGCATTTATTCCTCCCACCGTCACCAATGATGGGGCATTTATTCCTTCCACCGTCACCAATGATGGGGCATTTATTCCTTCCACCGACACCAATGAATGGGGGCATTTATTCCTCCCACCGACACCAATGAATGGGGCATTTATTCCTCCCACCGACACCAATGAATGGGGCATTTATTCCTCCCACCGACACCAATGAAGGGGCATTTATTCCTCCCACCGACACCAATGAAGGGGCATTTATTCCTCCCACCGACGGCGACACCAATGATGGGGCATTTATTCCTCCCACCGACACCAATGATGGGCATTTATTCCTCCCACCGACACCAATGATGGGGCATTTATTCCTCCCACCTACACCAATGATGGGGCATTTATTCCTCCCACCGACACCAATGATGGGGCATTTATTCCTCCCACCGACACCAATGATGGGGCATTTATTCCTCCACCGACACCAATGAATGGGGCATTTATTCCTCCCACCGACACCAATGAATGGGGCATTTATTCCTCCCACCGACACCAATGAATGGGGCATTTATTCCTCCCACCGACACCAATGAATGGGGCATTTATTCCTCCCACCGACACCAATGAAGGGGCATTTATTCCTCCCACCGACACCAATGAAGGGGCATTTATTCCTCCCACCGACACCAATGAAGGGGCATTTATTCCTCCCACCGACACCAATGATGGGGCATTTATTCCTCCCACGACACCAATGAATGAGGCATTTACTCCTCCCACCGACACCAATGATGGGGCATTTATTCCTGCCACCGACACCAATGATGGGGCATTTATTCCTCCCACCGACACCAAATGATGGGGCATTTATTCCTCCCACCGACACCAAATGATGGGGCATTTATTCCTCCCACCGACACCAATGTTGGGGCATTTATTCCTCCCACCGACACCAATGATGGGGCATTTATTCCTCCCACCGACACCAATGATGGGGCATTTATTCCTCCCACCGACACCAATGAATGGGGCATTTATTCCTCCCACCGACACCAATGAATGGGGCATTTATTCCTCCCACCGACACCAATGAAGGGGCATTTATTCCTCCCACCGACGGCGACACCAATGAATGGGCATTTATTCCTCCCACCGACACCAATGAAGGGGCATTTATTCCTCCCACCGACACCAATGAAGGGGCATTTATTCCTCCCACCGACACCAATGATGGGGCATTTATTCCTCCCACCGACACCAATGATGGGGCATTTATTCCTTCCACCGACACCAATGAATGGGGCATTTATTCCTCCCACCGACACCAATGATGGGGCATTTATTCCTCCCACCGACACCAATGATGGGGCATTTATTCCTCCCACCGACACCAATGAAGGGGCATTTATTCCTCCCACCGACACCAATGAAGGGGCATTTATTCCTCCCACCGACACCAATGAAGGGGCATTTATTCCTCCCACCGTCACCAATGATGGGGCATTTATTCCTCCCACCGACGGCGACACCAATGATGGGGCATTTATTCCTCCCACCGACACCAATGATGGGCATTTATTCCTCCCACCGACACCAATGATGGGGCATTTATTCCTCCCACCTACACCAATGATGGGGCATTTATTCCTCCCACCGACACCAATGATGGGGCATTTATTCCTCCCACCGACACAATGATGGGGCATTTATTCCTCCCACCGACACCAATGAATGGGGCATTTATTCCTCCCACCGACACCAATGAATGGGGCATTTATTCCTCCCACCGACACCAATGAATGGGGCATTTATTCCTCCACCGACACCAATGAATGGGGCATTTATTCCTCCCACCGACACCAATGAAGGGGCATTTATTCCTCCCACCGACACCAATGAAGGGGCATTTATTCCTCCCACCGACACCAATGAAGGGGCATTTATTCCTCCCACCGTCACCAATGATGGGGCATTTATTCCTCCCACCGTCACCAATGATGGGGCATTTATTCCTTCCACCGACACCAATGAAGGGGCATTTATTCCTCCCACCGACACCAATGAAGGGGCATTTATTCCTCCCACCGACACCAATGAAGGGCATTTATTCCTCCCCACCGACACCAATGAAGGGGCATTTATTCCTCCCACCGTCACCAATGATGGGGCATTTATTCCTCCCACCGACACCAATGATGGGGCATTTATTCCTCCCACCGACACCAATGATGGGGCATTTATTCCTCCCACCGACACCAATGAAGGGGCATTTATTCCTCCCACCGACACCAATGAAGGGGCATTTATTCCTCCCACCGACACCAATGAAGGGGCATTTATTCCTCCACCGTCACCAATGATGGGGCATTTATTCCTTCCACCGTCACCAATGACGGGGCATTTATTCCTCCCACCATCACCAATGACGGGGCATTTATTCCTCCACCGACACCAATGAAGGGGCATTTATTCCTCCCACCGACACCAATGAAGGGGCATTTATTCCTCCCACCGACACCAATGAAGGGGCATTTATTCCTCCCACCGTCACCAATGATGGGGCATTTATTCCTCCCACCGACACCAATGATGGGGCATTTATTCCTCCCACCGCCACCAATGATGGGGCATTTATTCCTCCCACCGACACCAATGAAGGGGCATTTATTCCTCCCACCGACACCAATGAAGGGGCATTTATTCCTCCCACCGACACCAATGATGGGGCATTTATTCCTTCCACCGTCACCAATGATGGGCATTTATTCCTTCCCACCGACACCAATGAATGGGGCATTTATTCCTCCCACCGACACCAATGAATGGGGCATTTATTCCTCCCACCGACACCAATGAATGGGGCATTTATTCCTCCACCGACACCAATGAATGGGGCATTTATTCCTCCCACCGACACCAATGAAGGGGCATTTATTCCTCCACCGACACCAATGAAGGGGCATTTATCCTCCCCACCGACGGCGACACCAATGATGGGCATTTATTCCTCCCACCGACACCAATGATGGGCATTTATTCCTCCCACCGACACCAATGATGGGGCATTTATTCCTCCCACCGACACCAATGATGGGGCATTTATTCCTCCCACCGACACCAATGATGGGGCATTTATTCCTCCCACCGACACCAATGAATGGGGCATTTATTCCTCCCACCGACACCAATGAATGGGGCATTTATTCCTCCCACCGACACCAATGAATGGGGCATTTATTCCTCCCACCGACACCAATGAATGGGGCATTTATTCCTCCCACCGACACCAATGAATGGGGCATTTATTCCTCCCACCGACACCAATGAATGGGGCATTTATTCCTCCCACCGACACCAATGAATGGGGCATTTATTCCTCCCACCGACACCAATGAAGGGGCATTTATTCTCCCACCGGACACCAATGAAGGGGCATTTATTCCTCCCACCGACACCAATGAAGGGGCATTTATTCCTCCCCACCGACACCAATGATGGGGCATTTATTCCTCCCACCGACACCAATGAATGGGGCATTTATTCCTCCCACCGACACCAATGATGGGGCATTTACTCCTCCCACCGACACCAATGATGGTGCATTTATTCCTGCCACCGACACCAATGATGGGGCATTTATTCCTCCCACCGACACCAATGATGGGGCATTTATTCCTCCCACCGACACCAATGATGGGGCATTTATTCCTCCCACCGACACAATGTTGGGGCATTTATTCCTCCCACCGACACCAATGATGGGGCATTTATTCCTCCCACCGACACCAATGATGGGGGCATTATTCCTCCCACCGACACCAATGAATGGGGCATTTATTCCTCCCACCGACACCAATGAATGGGGCATTTATTCTCCCACCGACACCAATGAAGGGGCATTTATTCCTCCCACCGACACCAATGAAGGGGCATTTATTCCTCCCACCGACGGCGACACCAATGAATGGGGCATTATTCCTCCACCGACACCAATAAGGGCATTTTTCCTCCCACCGACACCAATGAAGGGGCAATTTATTCCTCCCACCGACACCAATGATGGGGCATTTATTCCTCCCACCGACACCAATGATGGGCATTTATTCTTTCCACCGACACCAATGAATGGGGCATTTATTCCTCCCACCGACACCAATGAATGGGGCATTTATTCCTCCCACCGACACCAATGAATGGGCATTTATTCCTCCCACCGACACCAATGAAGGGGCATTTATTCCTCCCACCGAACACCAATGAAGGGGCATTTATTCCTCCACCGACACCAATGAAGGGGCATTTATTCCTCCCACCGACGGCGACACCAATGATGGGGCATTTATTCCTCCCACCGACACCAATGATGGGCATTTATTCCTCCCACCGACACCAATGATGGGGCATTTATTCCTCCCACCTACACCAATGATGGGGCATTTATTCCTCCCACCGACACCAATGAAGGGGCATTTATTCCTCCCACCGACACCAATGAAGGGGCATTTATTCCTCCCACCGACACCAATGAAGGGGCATTTATTCCTCCCACCGACACCAATGAAGGGGCATTTATTCCTCCCACCGACACCAATGAAGGGGCATTTATTCCTCCCACCGTCACCAATGATGGGGCATTTATTCCTCCCACCGACACCAATGAAGGGGCATTTATTCCTCCCACCGACACCAATGATGGGGCATTTATTCTCCCACCGACACCAATGATGGGGCATTTATTCCTCCCACCGACACCAATGATGGGGCATTTATTCCTCCCCACCGACACCAATGAAGGGGCATTTATTCCTCCCCACCAGACACCAATGAAGGGGCATTTATTCCTCCCACCGTCACCAATGATGGGGCATTAATTCCTCCCACCGTCACCAATGATGGGGCATTAATTTCCCTCCACCGACACCAATGATGGGGCATTTATTCCTTCCACCGACACCAATGAAGGGGCATTTATTCCTCCCCACCGACACCAATGAAGGGGCATTTATTCCTCCCACCGCACCAATGAAGGGGCATTTATTCCTCCCACCGTCACCAATGATGGGGCATTATTCCTCCCACCGACACCAATGATGGGGCATTTATTCCTCCCACCGACACCAATGAAGGGGCATTTATTCCTCCCACCGACACCAATGAAGGGGCATTTATTCCTCCCACCGACACCAATGAAGGGGCATTTATTCCTCCCACCCGTCACCAATGAAGGGGCATTTATTCCTCCCACCGTCACCAATGATGGGGCATTTATTCCTTCCACCGTCACCAATGATGGGGCATTTATTCCTTCCCACCGACACCAATGAATGGGGCATTTATTCCTCCACCGACACCAATGAATGGGGCATTTATTCCTCCCACCGACACCAATGAATGGGGCATTTATTCCTCCCACCGACACCAAATGAATGGGGCATTTATTCCTCCCACCGACACCATGAAGGGGCATTTATTCCTCCCACCGACACCAATGAAGGGGCCATTTATTCCTCCACGGCGACACCAATGATGGGGCATTTATTCCTCCCACCGACACCAATGATGGGCATTTATTCCTCCCACCGACACCAATGATGGGGCATTTATTCCTCCCACCTATCACCAATGATGGGGCATTTATTCCTCCCACCGGACACCAATGATGGGGCATTTATTCCTCCCACCGACACCAATGATGGGGCATTTATTCCTCCCACCGACACCAATGAATGGGGCATTTATTCCTCCCACCGACACCAATGAATGGGGCATTTATTCCTCCCACCGACACCAATGAATGGGGGCATTTATTCCTCCCACCGACACCAATGAATGGGGCATTTATTCCTCCCACCGACACCAATGAAAGGGGCATTTATTCCTCCCACCGACACCAATGAAGGGGCATTTATTCCTCCCACCGACACCCAATGAAGGGGCATTTATTCCTCCCACCGACACCAATGATGGGGCATTTATTCCTCCCACCGACACCAATGAATGAGGCATTTACTCCTCCCACCGACACCAATGATGGGGCATTTATTCCTGCCACCGACACCAATGATGGGGCATTTATTCCTCCCACCGACACCAATGATGGGGCATTTATTCCTCCCACCGACACCAATGTTGGGGCATTTATTCCTCCACCGACACCAATGATGGGGCATTTATTCCTCCCACCGACACCAATGATGGGGCATTTATTCCTCCACCGACACCAATGAATGGGGCATTTATTCCTCCCACCGACACCAATGAATGGGGCATTTATTCCTCCCACCGACACCAATGAAGGGGCATTTATTCCTCCCACCGACGGCGACACCAATGAATGGGGCATTTATTCCTCCCACCGACACCAATGAAGGGGCATTTATTCTCCCACCGACACAATGAAGGGGCATTTATTCCTCCCACCGACACCAATGATGGGGCATTTATTCCTCCCACCGACACCAATGATGGGGCATTTATTCTTTCCACCGACACCAATGAATGGGGCATTTATTCCTCCCACCGACACCAATGAATGGGGCATTTATTCCTCCCACCGACACCAATGAATGGGGCATTTATTCCTCCCACCGACACCAATGAATGGGGCATTTATTCCTCCCACCGACACCAATGAAGGGGCATTTATTCCTCCCACCGACACCAATGAAGGGGCATTTATTCTCCCACCGACACCAATGAAGGGGCATTTATTCTCCCACCGACGGCGACACCAATGATGGGGCATTTATTCCTCCACCGACACCAATGATGGGCATTTATTCCTCCCACCGACACCAATGATGGGGCATTTATTCCTCCACCTACACCAATGATGGGGCATTTATTCCTCCCACCGACGGCGACACCAATGATGGGGCATTTATTCCTCCCACCGACACCAATGAATGGGGCATTTATTCCTCCCACCGACACCAATGAATGGGCATTTATTCCTCCCACCGACACCCAATGAATGGGGCATTTATTCCTCCCACCGACACCAATGAAGGGGCATTTATTCCTCCCACCGACACCAATGAAGGGGCATTTATTCCTCCCACCGACACCAATGAAGGGGCATTTATTCCTCCCACCGACACCAATGATGGGGCATTTATTCCTCCACCGACACCAATGAATGGGGCATTTATTCCTCCCACCGACACCAATGATGGGGCATTTACTCCTCCCACCGACACCAATGATGGTGCATTTATTCCTGCCACCGACACCAATGATGGGGCATTTATTCCTCCACCGACACCAATGAATGGGGCATTTATTCCTCCACCGACACCAATGAATGGGGCATTTATTCCTCCCACCGACACCAATGAAGGGGCATTATTCCTCCCACCGACACCAATGAAGGGGCATTTATTCCTCCTACCGACACCAATGAAGGGGCATTTATTCCTCCCACCGACGGCGACACCATGATGGGGCATTTATTCCTCCCACCGACACCAATGGGCATTTATTCCTCCCACCGACACCAATGATGGGGCATTTATTCCTCCCACCTACACCAATGATGGGGCATTTATTCCTCCCACCGACACCAATGAAGGGGCATTTATTCCTCCCACCGACACCAATGAAGGGGCATTTATTCCTCCCACCGACACCAATGAAGGGGCATTTATTCTCCCACCGACACCAATGAAGGGCATTTATTCCTCCCACCGACACCAATGAAGGGGCATTTATTCCTCCCACCGTCACCAATGATGGGCATTTATTCCTCCCACCGACACCAATGAAGGGGCATTTATTCCTCCCACCGACACCCAATGATGGGGCATTTATTCCTCCCAACCTGACA